>RDEW01000027.1:472810-579398 GCA_011109175.1 Dicyema japonicum | reverse complement strand
TTTAAAGATTGAAACTTTTGTGAGTCTCAAAAATGTTGAATCGAATTTAGACTTAAAACCTATTGGAAATTAGAAAGCCAAAATTTCTATATTAAAAAAGTGAATTAATTTTCTATGTAATTGATGTCAAGAGAACTTGATAAGCAAGAACTCTGTCTTTGTCTAAGAGACTAAGTTGACATGCTACACTCAAAAGCCAAGACGTTTTAAAAATAACTGACACCGAGATATTCGTATTTATTCACTTTTTAGGGTCTGAGAAATGCTATCCACACATTTGGAGCATCTACCACTTTCCCATAGAGAGTTGTCTCGTCAGTTTTTGTTGCCTGAGACCAGTCCGAGAGCCACCAACTGAACAGGGAATCATGCCGCTTCTAGTCCCAATGCGATAAATCCTTCATTGCAATGTATCTTTTACTTTTTCCATCACTTCTCCGATTTATTGTTGAGCGTTCTTCAAATCTACGGCGATAGGTCACGCAAACATCCATTCAGAGGTAGACTGAAATTTCAATTTTTGTGAGTTGTCATCCAATAGTGTTTCAAGTGATGTGCATGGGAAGGCTCTGAACCATGAACCACTTTCTTTCGTCGAGACAGGAGCTAGACGTGTCATTCTATGCTGGTCAAGTTTAGGTTTTATCTCATCAATAGTCATTGAATAGTCATTATTAGCGTTCATTGTGAATAGTCATTGAGCATTAAAAGTTTATCCCGTATCGTTGATTATTAGCGTTCATTGTGAATAGTCATTGAATAGTCATTGAGCATTAAAGTTTATCCCGTATCGTTGATTATTAGCGTTCATTGTGAATAGTCATTGAATAGTCATTGAGCATTAAAGTTTATCCCGTATCGTTGATTATTAGCGTTCATTGTGAATCCCACACTTAGACTAGCCCAATCTTCCCGAGCCGTGCATGCCACTGGTTCAGCGTGATATACTTTAATGTAGGGTAGGATCTGGCGCATAAGACCAATATGTCAAATGGCCCACCCCAAACGCATGAGCAATTGGTTACATTTTTTGTGGTTTTCTATCCTTGAACCTTTAACTAATTTTAGCAAGTTAAATGAACAATTTTATAAAATTAACATAATAAAACAATTTATTACAAAAACAAGACAATCAAAATAATCCAGCAGATATAATGGAATGGCGTTCCCCCTTACATCTGCCAGAGAAATCCTTTGGAACAACCATTCCGTTTTTCGCCGCTTGTTGCTAGCTTTAGAGATCATGGACCCAAGCGATCTTTGAAAAGAGACCGTCTTGAGTCAGAAATTTACTATTCTTAAGTCTTAACATTCCTACATACCATATTTCCCCTTGGAATCTTTTATCTAGCAATTTCAAACAATTCTCTAAATTTTCCATTTTCTCCGGAGTCGAACAAAAAAAGAAAGATCTTAAGTTTTCACAAACTTCATTTGCAGACATATTATAAAGTGGTCTGACAAATCTATTAAGACTATTTAAAGACGAGGTCGCTGTTGGAATGCATCTGGATCATTTGTTAATAAGTTTCGTTTTTAATTTTACCATGTGTTCGATAGCTTTTCGTTGCCTTTCAACAGATATTGAGAGTGACATTTGATATGCACCTTTTTTCATCACCCCATATATAAAATAAAAAATTTGAAAGGGAAATTAATATTCTAGAGATCTTATCTGGAAGATAGAAGGTACTGAAAAACATATGCAAGCAGTACATCGAGTCATGTATCTCATATGCATCTCCGGTGATCTTGGGGTAAAAAAATATGCATGTGTTTCGTGTGAACTCTCCATCTCATATGCAAATAAAAGAAAAGTGGAGAAAATGCAGAAAAGGGCGTTCAGAATTACGGAGCGATGGACTCGTGGAAAACATGGATCCGGACCGACTCTTCTGGAAGCCATCATGCGGCAGATTCCGAGATGATTCAAGGCACCGCCTGATACATACACGTGTGGGAACTGAGAGAGGAACATCGGGCAAAGATGAGGATTTTGAACATATCGGGATCACATGATAGTTATTTTCGATTTTTGACTTTGGTCTTAGGGTGTTTAAATAAATAAAAGCTTCTCTTTGTAATTATATAAGGTTTAATTATTTCCAAAAACTTGAATTTTGAAATAGAAGACTATAGAATAGTGCTAAATCACGTCAAACAATCGCTCACAGATTTTCTGCTTATTAAATATTCGAATTTCAAGAAAAACAGAATAATATTCTTAATTCCCGAGAGTCCATATTAAAAACATATAAAAATTATATTCCTTCAACAAAGACATGCAAATCGTTAAAATTTCCTGGAATTGATACTAATCTTTTGAATGGAAGGAATTGAAAAAGACAAAACCATTGATGAAGACGAAATAATTGATGGAGGTACTAGAACCGGAAACAAAAGTGAGATTTCAAATGCATTGTATCTGATTGAACAACAAATAAAATCAAAGCTGATTTAAAATGATTTGCGGCAGATCGGGGAGAGTGTAGGAAACTTGTTTATGAGATCTCGAAGGGTCGGACACGACTTAATTGGATAACATAACATAGAAGATACACTCAAAGTGAGATTTAAAAAAATAAGACAGCTCGGGTTCAAACATTATTTTGACAAAAATAATTTTTTTACTTTAATGGTTTTTATAAATTTTTTTTTCAAATTCCCAAATTAATCACAAATAGTTCATGAACAATTTATCTGGAGACGAGTTCTGGAATTACTGGAACAAGTCAGGATCAAGGAGAGAGTTAGTTTTGTTTTTCTCTTGGTCTTTGGAATAATTTTATTTATTAACAAACTTGATAAACGAAAGATTATAAACAAAAAATTACTCAACCAGCAATGGATTTTTTAATAGAACTTCGTACAAACTACATAGTGTTTAATATGGAAATTCGACGTCGGACAATGAAATAACAAAAGCAATAATCGTGAAGAGGCCGACGACATGTTCAACTGTCAACAAATTGGACACTTCGCATACAAATGCAAAGAGAAACTGAAGTCAAATATATCTCGGAAACAAAACCAGGAGAATAGGAGATCACAGAGTTCGAGACATACGAATGGCCGGCAGTTGGTTCAACATAAATCAGATGTGTGGGATATCTACCCTTGTTCACTCAAACAAAAAAATTTTATTTTGAGTCAATAAAGCGATTAAACGAGAAAAGGGTCGAAAATAGAAGAGGTCGAAGGATTGGTCCTTGTTCACTCAAAACAAAAAATTTTATTTTGAGTCAATAAGCGATTAAACGAGAAAAGGGTCGAAAATAGAAAAGGTCGAAGGATCGGTCCCTTGTTCACTCGAAAAAACAAAAAAATTTATTTTGAGTCAATAAAGCGATTAACGAGAAAAGGGTCGAAAATTTTCATTTTTTTTATTTATATTCTCTTTCCATTTTAATGGCTCATTAGTTTATCCCCAATGAGTATTTTCAAGAACGCAGGCCCAATTTTATTGAGTGCCTAAAAATATTATATAATTCTTCTTGGAGTTTTGGTCATGTTCCAGCTTATTGGAAACGAACAATTGTACGCATGGTTGTGAAAAAAGGAAAGTCAAGGTCAAAAGCAGATAGTTATAGGCCAATTAGCCTAGTCTGCTCAATATCGAAAGTTATGGAAAAAATTGTTTTCAATCGTCTATCAAGGCATGTTGAGGATAATAATTTTCTCTCTGATAATCAACTGGGATTTCGGCATAAAAAAGGGACTGGAGATTGTTTTAAAGAGCTAAGATCTGCAATCGAAATTTCACGAAATAAAAAGGAATTTCTTACAATAGCATGTTTGGATATAACAAAAGCGTTTGACAGTGTTTGGCACTTTGGACTTGTTGATACGTTGTCAAAAGCAGAAATTGGGAAAACTGCGTTATTATGGATAGAAAACTTTCTTTCAAAAAGAAAGTCATATATACGTGTTGGAAATTTAATTTCAAAGAAAATTGAATTGCGAAGAGGAGTTCCACAGGGTTCAATTCTCAGCCCGCTACTCTTCAATTGCGTAATGAGAGATTTGCCGAAAACAGAGAGCGTAAATAGTCAAATGATTATTTATGCTGATGACATTCTTGTGCTTGATTCAAGCATGAATAAACAAATTTCATGGAAAAGGGTGGAATCCCATATTACTAAGATTGGAAAGTGGTGCCAAAACAATGGGTTGACTCTATCGAGGGAAAAAACAACAGTCACTTGGATTGCAAGTAAAAGAAAAAATATTAATCAATGTGTGAATACTGGGGATATAAAAATCTCTGAAACATTGAAGTATCTCGGATTGTTGATAGACCGAAGAGGATCTTTCAAGGAACATATTAAAACACGAAGAAAGAAAGCTACAGGAATGTTGAAATCTTTAATTCGATTTCATTTGGAGCCTGAAACTTTTCTTTTTGTGTATTCGGCGTGTGTTGAACCTTTCTTGATATATGGTTATCAAGGATGGTTTAGAACAAAAGAAAGTGATGTCTTTGTCAAAAAATTGGAAAAGTCCAGAAGATTTGCGATTAAATTGGCATATGGACTGGACTTAAAATCCAATATCGAAGAGGATTACGACCTGAAAGTCAGAAAGATAGAAAAATTATTACATCACTTATGGAAAATGTGATGTAATTTTTGGGGTCCAAACGAAGTAGAGGTTCCCATTCAAAATGGCTCTTTCAAAATGGCCTCCAATAAAATTTCTCAGGTTTTGAATACGTTCATCAATAGACATCACGAGATATTTTATCAAGGTCCTCGACATCTTTAGGTGAAAAAGTCATCTTTTTGAAATCTTATAAAATTGATTTTAACAGGTCTATGGGTAAGTGGAAACAATTTACCAAGGTCCTCGACATCTTTAGGTAAACATTTATTTTTAAAATATTTTTATTTAATTTAAAATGAAAGATTTATTTTCAAAAGGAAAAATAGAAAATAATTATAAATGTAATAGAATATATATTCAACTAAATTGAATATATATTCTATCGGATCCAAGTTAAGTAACATTTGTTCTTAAACAAATTTCAATGTATTCTCAGATAAAGCCGATATATTTAGTTTTTCTTGAATTTTTTCTCCATTTCGTAATCTTTAAGAATTTTATCATTATGCTTTCTTCTTTTATCAATTTCTCAACAAAATTTTTGGAATCTTATTTAGTGTCCAAATGTACATCTAAAAAACGTTTGTGCCAGCCTCCAATTGAGATATGGACCTTGGTAAAATGTTCCACTTACTTCCCATAGGACCCGTTAAAATCAATTTTTATAAGATTTCAAAAGATGACTTTTTTACCTAAATATGTCGAGGACCTTGGCAAAATGTTCCACTTACCCATAGGACCCGTTAAAATAAATTTTTATAAGATTTACAAAAGATGACTTTTTTACCTAAATATGTCGAGGACCTTGGCAAAATGTTCCACTTACCCATAGGACCCGTTAAAATTAATTTTTATAAGATTTAAAAAGATGACTTTTTTACCTAAAGATGTCGAGGACCTTGGCAAAATCAATTTTTATAAGATTTAAAAAAGATGACTTTTTTACCTAAAGATGTCGAGGACCTTGGTAAAATCAATTTTTATAAGATTTAAAAAAGATGACTTTTTTACCTAAAGATGTCGTTTCGCTAAAATCTCGTGATGTTTATTGATGAACTTATCCAAAACCTGAAAAAATTAATTGGAGGCCATTTTGAATGGACACGAAGTAGAGACATGTGGTGTCTCATAAAATGACCCTACACGATGAATACAAACCCACTTAATTAGTTTTGGTTCAGGTTTTGGTTTCTTAACAGAAATTAGTTTTTGGGTTTTGTTAGAAAATAAAATTTGTCTCTCTCTCTCGGATAAGTAACCTATATCTCGGTTCTTTTCCTTGGGGATTTAACATCTCTACTTTATTCCGGGATTTTACTTTTCTATTTTTTCTTGGGGATTTAACTTATCTCTATTTTGTTTCTTTTGAGACAAAACTTAGTGGTTGTTAATGTTTTCAAGTGATAAATTTGTCTCTTCAACCCGGACAGTATCAACGCCCCGGGTTCTTATGACATACGACAATAAATAACAAACATCGATGTACTCAAATGGGTGGAGACGGACATTTCGCTAGAAGGAAGAATTTAAAACAGACAGATTGGCGTTCTTTGGGCATGTTGTCCTTTCTGATTCCCTGGAAAGGATCATTATGCTGAACAACATTACTGGGAAGGAAAAACCTGGTCGACCGAGGACTCGGTGGGTATCCAGGCTAGAAGACGTCACGGGAATGCTTATATCTATAACATTATCAGACGTGACTGCCCTTCTCGCCACCCTAGTGGAGTCATTACATTTATCAAGAAGGAAATTTTTTAACGGAAGCAATACATGTCCATTTTCCTTCTCCCATTGAGTACATCACAATTTCAATTTTAACATCATTGGCTTCCTCACCGTATTGAACATCTATGAACTCCCTCCCAATTATGATCCAAAGGGTTCAGTTTCTCAGCCCCAGATATCGACCATATCAATAACTTGTTATGTTAAGATCTGAACGCGAAGTATCTGATGTTGTTCAAGAACCCGCCGGGAGACGCCAGGAGAATCCACTTATATAGAACCTGAATAATTTAGTGAATTTAAACAATCCTATGTTAATACAAAAACTCCTTACGGAGCAAACGACATGACGTCATCGTCATGCCTTACGTTTGCTAAAATCGCCGCTCTAACCAAGTGGTCAGTAATTTACGATACTAGCATAATCCATTCTCAATAACGACTTAAGTCACGATTATAAGTGCTTCAGATATGTCAAAGACTTCTCCTTTTTTCTTCTGTTCCCTGTCTTCTCTCGTTCTGCTAAAACGTCATCATGTGCTCTACTTAGGCAGGATTTTATTAGAAGTCAATCCATTTCACGAAGAAGCCTTCTCTCTCAGCCAATACATTACGAAGGAAAAAAAATTGCTGTCTACAGATTCAATCATAGGAAACCAGGGAGAGGATTCGTCTATTACCTCCAGGATCACTGGGTCAAAGAAAAGAAATAAAATGTTCTCAACTAACTAAGTGATCCCAGACCGACAAGGGAGAGGACGAGTCCGGTGGAGTCGAGAATCCTGAACAGCTCTTCTCATTGTACATGGCATCGGCTCAAAATTTCTGTATGGTTGTAGATATTTCTATAGTGTATGGAATAGAGGGCAGGTCGGTAAACTAGCCTCCTTTAAAAGTTTCCGTTGTAATTCGATTAAGAGATTTTCAATGGGCTGGATCTTGTGTTCTGGTCCAATTATCCTTATTGCGGTCTCCTGGATTGCGGTTAGTTCAATGACGAGATGCGTGAAATCTGCATTTCCCTTGAAGGACTTGCATACGTCATCGTTGGTCGGATAAATTGTTTATAAATCGTGGCAAAGCCACCAATTTGGTTTCTAAGTGTTTCTGAGAGTACTTTTAAAATTCTCCTCAAAGCAGAAGTTACTATGTTTTCAATATGTCGGATAAAGCTGAGTCCCTGATCCAAGGTTACTCCCATAATCTTTGGTGTTTTGTTAATAGGAATAGTAACGTTCTTCATAAAGATTTTTGGTTCATTTTGTTCTAATGCAATTCTGAGATCGTTTTCAGGGATTAGAGCGTTCGGTACTTTTTTTATATATAGTAGAGATGAAATTTCAGATTCACATAGCCAGGTTGTTGCAAATGGAACCAGGACTTCCAGTGCTTTTTTTTGCAAGGGTCAGAAAACCAAATTGCAATCCGCACCAAAAAACCTTCAAAGAATTTGAGTCGTACAACATTTTCAGTGATGTAGATTATTGCACTTCAATCAAATTGTCTTTAATCTCTTTTCTATCCTCTATCTTTTCTATTTTGAAAGCGAATGGATTAAGAATCCAGGCATCAGAATCTTTAATATTTCCGATTGAAAAAAACCCATCAAATGAAAAATCAGCAGTCCCTGAGAAGATGTTTCCCAGGAGAAGGAACCTTAATCTCAATACAGAAACCTGGTAACACAAAAGGTCCGTTAAACAACCTTCAATTAAGTATTCTACTAAGACACCATTCCTGATCAGAATAAGGATAAAGTTAATAAATTTCTATCTCTAATGAATTTCGAAACTGAAGATATACCACAGATATACTATGGGCACATAGGTGGTTCACTGTCGTGTGTTAGAAGTATAAAACTTTTATTCATGTCCTGGGAATTGATCTTTCTCGTTCCCTCGACACTAAACAGAAATAAATTGTTAAAAGTTGTCAAAAGCTCTGTGGATCCTGACGAGACACGTCTTATTCGAATTCTACTTAACGATACCCGCATGACTTTCAAAATTGGTAACTTGAAATCTACACCCTCACAAAAACCTCAAGTGACTCGTAAGGAGACACATTATCACCAATACTATTTATTTAGAAACAGCGATAAATGACTGTATAATTAAGACTGAACTAATATACAAAGAAAAATTGATTTTGTTTTTGAAGACTCTTCGTTGATCCCTTTTCTTTTGGAACCATTCCTCCTAGTTCGCTTAAGAACTCAGCCGTCATTAGACCAACGGCTCCTGATGACTCGACCGCAACAGAAGTAAATCTGTACCGGTCCCCGAGGCAAGAATATTTCTTGACTTTTAGGTTTTCCACAGTTGAAGCAAATGATCCAGGTGTCTAAACTGATTTGAAAAGGTTCGTGCTTGAAAATGTGTCAACACAAGTTGCTTCCCATATCAAAGATCTTCCGGATGTGTAAGGGAAAAGAGTCATTCCGTTGAGTCTCTTTCCATCTCCTCGATCAAGATCCACTGGTTCAAGCTTTGGTGGGAAGCCTGTAGCCTTCAGAGCTCGGACGATCACATTGTTCAGAGCAGCGTGACGTGGTCCTTTTCTGGCGCTTCTTTTGGAGGACAGCGGGTGGAATCCCTTTGCATCGACTATTTTCCCGCAGCGGCATCGGTACTCCTGACAAACGTCTAGTCATAGTCTTTGTCCAATTCCAATCCTCAAAGAATCGTCGTTCAAAAGAATCCCTAGGTTTGTGCAAGGTATTGCATTAAGCCATGCTCCACTCCCTACACTTGAAGCTGATACCAAACAGGTCAGACGATGTTGATTTGCTTTTTTTTAAGGTCTTCCAAAATTTTGGAGCAGACAATGTTATCCCAATTCAGTTGCTTCGTTGTGTCTTTGGGGATTTTGAGTCCGGACCCGTTCCATTTCCGATAAGCTTCGTCAAATGACTCATTCCAGCGAAGTCCAATAGTGTTATGAAGACTTGCCGTGTCAAATGGCTGCAGCTTGAGAGAGACGATAGATATGCCGGGTACGTAACCTCCAGTGCCGATCTTAGACCGACACCCCAAATCCAGAGGGAAGCTTACATTGTTTCCAACCAAGTTCGTCGACACGGACATTAATTAGTGACTTTACAGTTTGTTTGAAAGATTTGTCTATCGAAAGTAGAGTGTCGTATTGTTCGTAGCAGGGTGAACATCGGAGTAGATATAAAAGCTTGCGTAGTCCGATGTTGTTTCTCATCAGGAAGAAGGATGTGTGATGATCGAGACATGACAATCTTTTCGCAGGCGTGTTAGTTCTTCATTTTTGGAAAGTAGATGGTTATTGGGTTCTTCTTGGCTGAGTGTGCATCCGAGGAAATATAATTTATCAACTGGCACAGTCGGGATTCTAAGAAACAGTTCGTTAAAAGACTCCTTGATAGGGAGAAAGTCAATGTTTATATATGAGACATTTATTGGCTCTGATTTGTTAACATTAATGTCCAAGCCCAGGTGTTTTAAAGCTGGTAACGCTTTACGGAATGAATTGTATGTTTCCTTGAATAATCCTCCAATTGTGGCATCATCGAGATACCAGAGATTTAGTTGTGTGTCAATTGATCTCACAACATCATCAATTGTCAGGGCAAATAAGAGAGGTCCAAGCGGATCTCCTTGCTGGATCCCCGTTTTTGATTTAATGATTTCATCATCAAAAACCAGAGACGTATCTTCTCCGTAAGACAATTTGACAAGAGGGAAAAGCTTTGGAGCCCTCTTTCAACACGTTTCCATTGGAAAATGCTGACGACTTAGACGACCTCCAAAAAAATCGCAATCTCAAGAGGAGCGTGGAGGCGTCTGACTGCAAAGAGTATCCGTGGTGCGGCACAAGCGACGTCAATGGATTAACTTTCTTGTTGTTGTGCATAATAATAACTATAATTGATACACATTGTCTTTTGGTATTCAATTATTTATTATTTATTTTAAAGCACTCCCGAGAAGTCATAAAATTAATCAAGCCTCCCTTGTGCCGTATTTCTAGCCATCCTCTCTATCAGCCTTTTCCAGGACCCTCTACTTCGTGCCAGTTCCCTTAAGGTATCTAGGTCGTCTGCGGAAGTGAGCTTCAGTCCCACAGCCGACAGGTCTCCATTCAAAATAGTTGGGAGTGTGACTCTTGGTCTTCCACGGAAACCGGCTCCCGTATGCATTAGGTAGTTTTCCATGGCGATATTCGCGGGTACTTGAGCATTTAGACGTAAGATATGTCCAAAGAGACTCCATCTTGATCTGAAGATCTCCTCGGATAGTATACCAGATTTGCACTTCGAGTAGAGGTCATTGTTTGAGATCTTCTTAGGCCACTTGATCTTGATTACTGATTTCAATTGTGTCCTGTGGAAAGCGTCAAGACGGTCCATCTCTTGTTTAGAGATTCCCCAAGTGCCTGAATTGTAGGTCAGGACGGGGATGACAAAAGCCTTATATATTCTGAGTTTGGTGTTTAATCCCATCCTCTTCTTATGACCCCACATATTCGATACTTTCTTTAGTGCACACATTGCGAGGATTTTCCTCCGAGAAACATCTTCTGAGTCCCCGAGAAGCGAACCCACCTTCTTTTGCTTTCTCCAAGACTCGTCCGATCTTCGATCATTGCGTGTAAGTGTTGTGAACTCTGTTTTATCGGTGTTAACGGTTAAGAACCATTTCGAGAATACGTGTGGAAGAACGTTAAGCATGTGTTGAAGTACTTGAATATCCTCAGAAACAAAGTCCAGGTCGTCCGCGTAGATTATCTCGTTATAATTGTTGCCAACCAGGGGTCTGAACTCTCTTAGTGCGGCCTCAAGGTAGACAATAAAGAGGACCGGGGATAGTGAGTCCCCCTGTGGAACTCCACGTGAGGTCGAAAAAAAGTTAGAGGTAGAGTCACCAATTTTGACGGCAAGTTGAGTGTTCCGCATGAGTAAGTGTATTATTTTGACATCGTCAGGCAGTAGAAAACTCTCCAACACTTCCATAAGTTTTCCACGGTCCACCGAGTCGAACGCACGGGACATGTCGATACCAAGTATCTCAATAGATTTTTTGTATTTTTGGCACAGGGCACAATACCACCTGTGCCCCCATACCACGTCAGCCGTGGACCTGCCCGTCCGGAATCCACTTTGGCCGTCCGAAAGAAATATGTTCACCCTCTCCTTTATTCGGTTTAAAGCAATGAGGGATAATCTTCAGACCTTGGTATTCAATAAAATTTATAAATCAGGTAATTTTAACACATAGTTTTTTAAAAGCTACAAAAATATTCTTATAAATAAACATCAAAATATTGTTTTTTGAATTTGAAAAATAACTGTTGACGTGTCATTTCTATTTTCACAACATTGCAGTCAAATGGACCACGTTAAAGTAATAATTATGCTGAGTGGAAAAAGAAAATCAGGAAAAGACCACATAGCCGGATTGCTACAAAATAAGTAAAATACATTAAATAGCAGATATCCCTGTGCAATTATGAGACTGTCGGCTCCCCTCAAGGAAGAATATTCGCTAGTATTATTTTCACCTCACTCAGATTAATAACCTTGATTTTAATGAACTCCTGACTTCTTCCGTTTATAAGGAAAAGTACAGACGGGAAATGATCACGTGGGGTGAAAATATGAGAAATAAGGATCCAGGATATTTCGCTAGACAGCTTCTAAATAGTACTCGGTTAATTTATGGGAGGCAGTCAAAGTAAATATCCAGTTTGGATTATCACGGATTCGCGGAGAAATCGGATATTTTATTTTTCAAGGATTACTTTGGAGATAGTAAGGTTAAGACTGTGAGAATTGAGGCTTCGGAGGAGGTTCGCATTTCTCGTGGCTGGGAATTTGTTCATGGTAACATTTTAGCTTGATTGGAGGCATTGACGACGCTGAATCCGAATGCGGGTTGGATAATTACGCCGAGTGGGATTTTGTGGTCCGTAATGAATCTGAGAGTCTAAGTATTGACTTGGTTGAATCTCTAATCAATTTTTATTTGACAAATTGAGGTCAAAATAAGTTTAAATAAAATATGAGTCGTTGTTAGAAGCAAAAGATTATTATCAAATTTTTTGTTACCAGTTTTTTCTGTGCCTCAAAATGGTGAGATTATAAGCTGATGCTCATATGTATCAGTATTCTGTGCTAAAATCCAAAGGAAGACGTTTTTCAAGTCATTCAGCATTAAAGGCAAGACATGAGAAAAAACTAAGACATGGAACCTTACTTCATGGTCCTACTTTGCAAATTGGACTGCTCATTGGTATCCAATTCCTCGGGTATTCTTCCTGTAGGAGTTAGAGATCAGTGTTTTCTTAAGAGAACTCATTTCTATTCTCGGCGGTTTGTCGCAACGAACCCACAAGGCTGGTCTCTTCTTTCTGGATCTCTTCGAGGAAATATTTGTAGTTTTATTTATTGTTATTAAGTATAGTTAACCAAGGGTTAACAAAGGGGTCAGTTAATGGTGATGGCTAGTTACCACAAGTCTTAACATGTTGCTTATTTTATTCAACCAGTGTCCATTTTTACAGATCTTGAAGTCTAATACACAAGTCTTTAATGTGACTCTTTTTTATAAATTAGTCATTTTGTCCTGTATCACTGTTTTCATTTCCTCTATCAGGCCGTTTTCTTTAGTGCTGAGTATCTTATTCATCTTTGTCTTAGCACAAGCTTGATACCTGCACTTCTTGTTTTTTCTAACTGCGATATTATCTGGTTTTTCTTAGATCTTCATACGTAAACAAACGACGAGACAATGACGCGGTCGAACAAGATGAGGAAAACCTCTTTTTAATTTTCAACTATCTCATCCACAATAGAACATGGAAGGGTCTCTTCCTTATAACAGTTAAGTCTTACATAAATTCCTTTTACCATTCAATTAACACTTCAAGATAGTTAGCGATGTTTTATGCTCCTCAAAGCTCAGCTCTATCGATCGAATATTCGAAAGTTAGAGATCGGCAGAGTGTTTGTTTTCAGATGAAATGATCAAACCCTTAAAGACACACCATTTGCTGATTTCTTCTTAGAATTTCCATATTCGATGTCCTCGGTAGTGGAATATCAGCCATGTAAATGTTGAATTTCGTCCCGACAGAAAATCCTTCCTTCATTTTAACAATATAGGACAGTCACTTGTGTACTACCCGCTCCATGTTGCCATAGTGCAGATCAGACTTATGGGATGATAACTACTCGGATTTTTATTCGGTTTTCCTGGTTTGCCCAACATTATGACAATTGCTAGTTTCCACCAGTAGTTGGTAGTGAACAACGTCCTTATATCTTTGGGAGTATTGCTGTCTCGTATAAACAAAATCAACACTATGATATTAAGCTTAAAGAGCGGATCTAGCAACAATGACATCAATAAAGACAGTGAGGTACAAGCTGGTGATAAAAAAACTTTAAGTTGGATATAACAAAGTTATCTAATAGTCACACTAACTGGTCTCACCCGACATTCCCTTTTGCTACGGTCGGAACCTAGCTTGGACGCTACATGTGTTGATACATACTTTTCGAAGAAATTGGGCCCTTCAGTCTCGGACCCAGGTCATGCTTCTAAGCAAGCCAAGAAGTAAGTACCGAGCTGTTCGGAGGATCACTTGTTTGTCCCAATTGCTGTTGAGACCTCAGGAATCCTTGGCCCACAAGCAGACTATCTAGTCCGTAAAATTGGATCAATGATCATAAGGGTCATCAAGGACAGGAGCGAAATTTTTTTTCATTGGGGCGATGCGAAAAAGGTTAAGAAACACTGTATTAGAAGGCAGAAAGGGGAAAGCGTCTGAGGTGGAAATCAACTTCCCGCGGTAAGAAAGCTTCGCTTCCGTCAATATTCTGCAGAAAACTTTCCAGAAGGTTTTGATAGCATTAGTAGAAACCCAGTCGTGGATCTTTTAAGAAGCGACTGAGTGGGCTCAGTCTCTAGAATGGTTTGAAGAATGCGAATTTGTTACCGATGGTAAGAATGATTTTCTTTTTATTTGCGAAAGCCTTAGAGGACTTTGTCCTGGAAACTGGAGTCGATTTCAGAACTCGTAGCCAGGGCGCGAAATCATTAGACAGATCATTAGAATTCCTGTGGTACTTTGATGATCACAGGATGAAAATGTCGAGGGTGATAGGGAGAATCGAGATCACCGAATTAATTCGGTTACTATTACCTTCCTTCTCTTCCCGGTGTTTTGTAAATAAATAAAAATTCAATTTTAAGAAAAATATTTGTATACAAGGAAGGTTAGTGGTTATTGCTGATTGCTGCTGTCAGTTCAATTCTATCTACCTGATCGATGAGTTCTTTCTACTCTTTCCTTCTTTAATTTCTAAGAGGAGTCATATGGTCTACCTGTTCAAATAAACGCCCAGTGCCTGACCGGCAAACAAAAAAAATCTCGCTCTTTCCTACTACACTGGAGGGGTTCCACAATGGCGGGTATGGATGGACGTGATGCTTGAATGGATGTGTCTCATTCTGACCATTGAAAATGGATCACTTGGATAGTTTAGCACTCTTTTTTTCGTTTTAACACGGTGATCCTGTGACAATAAGTTTGGAAAACCTTAAAAATTTAATGCTAATTGGGTTTATGAACAAAGAATTTTAAATCAATAAAATTTGATCTATCGATTTATATGAATCAATTATGATGGTTTAACGCCTTATTATAAATTCACTTCAATCGTTTCGAGGAGAACCAAATCATTCTAATCGTCCCGATCTCTTCCGGTTTTGAATTCGAGGAGAGATTGCAGCTTTTCCAAAACTTCTAGGATAACTCACGTTTAATAGATATTTTATCCATTAAGAGCTTTTCCAAAACTTCTAAGATCTTCGACTTACTCGATTGTCAAGATCAGTCCTTACAAACTACAAAGGCCTACTAAAGGATTACTATGACAAAGTAGTCAGTGACCTTGCAAATTTTGACGTCTACAGTTACTCACAAATTGACAAGGCAATTGATGTTCTCAACAAAGTATTGATTGGCAAACTCAGCTTATCAACCAAACTTCCCAAGTGACATAATATGCTTGCTAAGGCAGAGGAAACTATTTAAACTCAGGAATGTCGACCCTAAATATTAAATGAGCTAAATCCGACGATTACTCAGAAAATTAACCAAGGAAATGGAAGAGTACATCTCATCCATCGCCCATAAAACTGAAAATAAAAAATTATGGATGAAGTCAATTTCTACTCTATATCCACACCTGTATTGGCAGAGGCACTTCCGCATTCATTAAGAATGTAGAATTTTAATTAGGTCCATGTGACCCAATTTGTCAAGTATCCAACTCCTCTGAAGAGACAACAGGGCATTTATTCCTCTGCAAAGGGTTTTCCTTCTATCTAGACCTTCCTTGTCTGAAGGACGGATTGGAAAATCCGTTGCTATTTGATAATTTTATCGATTTTTTCACGCAGTTTAATTTCAAAAATCCTAATTTCAGCTATTCCGACTTAAGGTTCCATGTATCTACCATGTTTCCGGGTTTTGCGACTTAAGCCGTCACTGCAGGCCTGGATCGTCTACAGGGACTCTTATGCAACCAAAAAATTAAGGACATTCATGATGTCTTGTCCTCCTTACCACGATTAATTAGCATATCTCCATTTAAAATAGTGTGCATTCTGTCAAAGTGGGGGTTTAGTAGTCTAACCATTGCTGCTTCTCTACGAAAGGGCTATTATTATAGTAGGAATAGTTTTAAGAATATATTTCGAGCTACTAGTCTACTGGAAGAGTTCCCACAACTGCAAAACTGGACGTTTTATTTGGACGGGCTAGTGCGACGTGGAAGGAATTCTGCTTTGTGACATTTAGGTCTACTATCGGGGTTAATTACTTAAACTAAAAAGTAACAAAATAAAAAACAATTTAACCAACAAGTCAATTTAAAAATTAAGTCTACTCAATATAATCGACGCTAAGTCGACATGATGGTTTGCCAATAAAATTTTGACATATTTTTCTATTTTAATAAATGTCGAGTTGGAATTTACTAACATAATAGCACATAATACTGTTTATGTCGCTTTCCGCCGCCGTTATAATGTCCTGCATCACGGAAACAGCAGAAATGGTGGTGTTCTACGGTATTAACCAAATCAGACCTCCAAAACTCCGCCTAACTTGATGTAGAATGAAACAATAAGAGCGGAAAATAGATCACCAGATCCAACAAATTTGATGTCAGATCTACGATATCTGATCTTGTGAGCTCGGAATGTCCCATCTTAATAGAAAATCATGTTCAACCAGCATTCCTCTCAGAGGCAACAGTTATCATAGAACAGTCATCATCAATACTGCTTATTATGACCTTGCTGGGTCCAAATTCGTGCAGTCGCTTCAGCACACTCTTAATATCCTCACTATTGGCTGATAGTGTGAGTCCGGATAGTTGCCTGGAATATAATGGACTCTTACTCAGCCTCAAATTTATTGGGGATCAAAACGTCGGCAATTGGTAGAATCGAATTCTTGTAAATTGCTAACAACTCTTCTGGGACATACTAAGCATTAAAAATGTTAATACAAATCTTCCATTATCACCAAGAACTGGGTCACAGACTAAACACGTGACTAATATGTAATACAATATATCTTGAACTCTCCGTGAGATTTGAGGTCCACTATGATATCTTTGAGCTTCAATAAGACATCCTTTCTTTTGACGTAGCCTAAGATACATAAAATGTGACCACCAGTGAGGACATGGGAGTATCCGCTTATTTGGTTGAATTTAAGGGCTTCATATATGTTGGTAAGCTCTTCACATGACAACTCCGTCCCACTAAGCACCTTATAGTCTAATATTAGTTGAATAAGAAACTAGAGGGATTGCTGAAATGGACGGTGTGAATCTCATCCACGGAGATTCCCATGACCTGTTAGTCATACGGAACTAGTACCCTCATTGTGTGTGCTGACACCTTATTTCCAACCATCCCGACACCACGTGACTCTGCACAGATAACACCTTTTGATTAGACATTAAACTTATGCGTTAAATTAGCTTAAAAATTGATAAATAACGCAAATTCATCACATTCACTATCTAGCATATCATATCTAACCATCAAATCTGCACTCAAGCTAAAATCACTTAAATCAGCGTGTACACAAGTTTAAAGCATCTTCACTTGTCCCCAAAAGTTAAATTTAAATTTTTTGAACCAGAAAACCGCCACCATAGCCAAAATGGCAAAAAATCACGTGATCTCGGCCCCCCTCAGCAATCTTTGCATGCTCGGACTTGAAGGAAGTGTCGTCCAAGGGAAACTCATCTGGATGGCTAATGACTAATTTTGTGATGAATCATAAATAGAATTATCATCCCTCAATATATGTCAATACAATGCAAATTATTTAGGCAATTTGACGTTGTTTTAATAAATATAAGGCTATTCTGGCATTCTATCAACCACGTGATATTACACAAGATGACTCCGTTCGAGGAACCTACGAGGGGAACGGGAACCCGATTGCCACCTCCGAAATCCAGTGGAGTGTCCCGTACGTACAGTTAGTGCATCGGTTCTCGGGAATGACATCGTGAATGGATGCTAAAGGAAGGCGGGATCACCAGACGGTCACGTTTCTTTTTGATATGTCGGTAATTCTTGGTTTTAAATAAATAAATTAAAAAATTTTCGTTTAAATTTTAATATCAGTTAATATATCCACTATTTATTTTATTTAATAATATTCAGCAGAGTCCTAAGTTCTATCCTTAATATGGATCATTAATATGGCCGCGTAACGCCATGGGGTGCTATGCGGTTAGTTTGTCCAAAATTACTTTCCTTCCCTCCGATGACATCACTGGATTTACCTTACTGAGGAGACGCTTAATGCCTGACCGGCATCAAAAGGATCCAACTATTCTTTCTCCGGGGACAATGTCGTTACCTGGAGACAAGTTCTAGAACAAGTCAGGATCAAGGAGTTCGTTAGTTTGGTTACCCTTGGTCTTTGGAATAATTTTAATTTAATTTTCTGACGTTCTATCCTCGGGATTGATCTCACCAGAGCGTTCGACACTGTCCGTTGAGAAAAACTCATTGAAGTGCTGGAAAGTTTCCTGGATTAGGACTCGGTCGCCCTAGTACGGATACTTCTATCGATCACGGGGTTGAGAGTGCATATTGGAAAATGCATGTCGCAAGAAATCGTGACACCAGTAGGAACTCCTCAAGGAGACTCCCTCTCTCCCTTCGTGAAAATGATCCTTGCCCACAACTTGACACGCTGGGAATCTCAAAAATTCGACTTCTTTCATAGAAAACAACTTTGTTCGCGACTAAAGTGGTCAATGTGTAAGGAGTGAAGCATTGTACAAAAATGTTCTTCTGGACCTCTGAGCATCCTGATAGTGAAGACATGCTGGAAATTGTTTGATCACATTCTAAAAATAGAGCGAGACACGCAATCAAACATCATCGTGAAAGAATTCTTATAAACATCTGGGAAAAATTACCAAGGTCCTGAATGATGACCTGAGAACAGTGACAGAATAATAAGGGACTGTGAAGACTTCAGCAGCCTGCGGAACCTGGCATCGAACAGAGAGGGTGGAAGAGACTAGTATCGGATCATGCACAAATAGAATTTATTAATAAACCCCAAACTTACAAGCCCAGCACAAACAGTCATATTAAATCTAAGGATGAACCCAAGGGAGAACATCTGCTTGTACCGAACAAGAAGAGAGTGGAGAAGTAGGTTCGCCCTCTTCCATTTTCATCACATGTCCTACTGTCGCGACAACACTTAATTCTTCGGCGGAAGAATTTTCATAATGTAATCTTTACCAGAGGATTTGGTCAAGAGAAGTGAAGATCCCTTTCAAACAGCTGTGTCGTGCCAGAAGGACTCGTCGCCTCACGGGTGGGCATTAATAGAATTATAGCTTATATGATTCTATGTTGTTATAATATCTTGGATATACCGAAAAGAGGTTAAGAGCTAATCAACATCTAGTTGAGGTATATCCATACTAAGCACCATATATCCATACTAAGTCCATGAAAATCCACCATTGTGCGAACCCCTTAAATGGAGTAGAAAAGTTTCCTGAGATATTTCGATAAATTATGACATCATTCACTTAATAAAATTATATATTTATGTTCAATAGATACGGCCTCCCCAGCATATATAGCCATGGAAGGCTATTATGTTTGCCAAGAGAGTTGCTTTCGTTGAAGCAAAGACCTAAAAACACTGAAAAGTGAGTTGGAAATCGCGGACGAGTAGGAGTCTACGACATCATTGTTATTGATAGATTAATATTTGCTGCCATTCAGGACTGAGATAACCCATATGCTCACTAAGGTGATGTTGGAAATAGTCATTGAACTGGACTCACTCATCCATGATCCTGAAAGCTGCCAAATTATTTGGACGAACTCCGTCTTGCTGGTACCGAATACTTCAAGCCTGTTAACATATCAGTTAAAAACAACTCAAGTTACGATTATCATTGCTTCAGATTGATCAAAGATTTCTCTTCCTTTCTTATGTCCCTGTCTTCTCTCGTTCTACTAAAAACGTCATCAAGTGCTCTACCTGTCTCATATGACGCCCACTGCAGTGATGGTATGATTTATGCAACTGCGTGGACTTTTTTTTTCATTGGTTCTGGATGAACTTGTATGCGATATAGGAATGATTCAGCGACTATAATAACTGGATACGACGAATAGGTCGCCCGCTTGTGAGCCAAAGATTCGCAACAGAAAATGGGAGAAACCAATGATCCTCCGAAATGCTTTGGCGCTTCCTTCTTTTCTGATCCTCGGCTTTCTAGAATCATGGTCTGGGTCCGAGGCTGAAGCTGCCCACATTTTCGAAGGTTACGTATAAGCACACGTTGTGTCCCAAACCAGGTTCCATTAGCAAAAGGGAATGTCTCATGGATAAATTAAATAAATAAATTTATGAAATACAAATTTGAGAAAATTCGAATTTTCCAATAAAGACCATGTTATTAGGCCTCTGGATTTCCTAATCCGGGTGGTTTAGTGGTTAGGTGTCGGGCTTAAGTGGCTTAGGCTACGGGTTCCGAACTCTCGCTGCTGTTCACCTGGTGGAAGGTTCCACGCATCTACGATGCAAATGGTTTGACGAGTGACGCCGTCATCAGTGAATACTCACTGCGGAACTGGATTTGTCTAGAAAGGACCCACACACAAGAAAAAAGAAAAAAAAAGTGAAGATCATTCCTTGGTTCTACGATTAGTTAAAATTAACTGTTCTTTACTTAAATAAGTGTGTGTCCTGCCTATGCGGAGCTATAAAATACTATGGCTCTCGTGAAAGGCTTTATTATTATTTATTATTATTTCCTAATCCCATGAACTGAGGTATACCATGCAGACATTCGGGTCGACTGGATGGGGAAAAGAAAATGGTTCTTTTCAGTGTCTTTCCACATTGAGCTCCATCACATAAGGTGAACCACCTGACTCCACGGTAACATTTCAATTGGGGATAGATAATAATAATGAACCGAGGAGCGGGCCCGTTGGGAATAAAAACGTCTCTGACTACGAGAATCCAGTTATACAGTCGATACACGCTTGTATGGGCTCGAGGGAGGAACATCAGCCAAAATGAGGTCTCTTTTGGACCGTGCGGAGATCACGTGAGTTGTTAGTTTGATGTTACAGTGGTCTGGATTTTTGCCATTTATTATTGGTGCAATTAATTATTTGTTATTTTTTATTCATTATTGGCAGTTAATTAGACGTTCCGTGCAATGTAGGTACTCCACCACCTAGATCTTCCGACTAATTGCCCACCTGACTGACTAGCACTGTTATACCTGCTTGAAGGGATCAAGGAGATTTATTCTTGGTTGGATAGCAAAGAATTTCATGATGTGGTTCATCGGTTTGTGTAAAGTTAAATGAGAATAAGGAGTGGACCAGGATGTAAGGTCCATAGTTGCCTAAAAAGAAAGACAAATTTATTGAGTAAAAAATTAAGGCAGCTAAAAGCAAAAACTAAAAATGAATATTAAGTTCATGTCAGAAGATCACTACTTCAAGTATTATTTGAAAAACATAACTAAACAAAAGTTATCTCTTCGTGGACAATCTTCCATGTTAGATTCCTTTACGCTTTCCTTGAGAAGGCGAAGGACATCTAAGTAGTCTGCATTTTCGAGTTTCTTCTTTACAGTTCAAAGATCTTCGTGAATTGCAATAGGGAGAGAGTAGCGTTGACGTCCGTGGTATCCACTACTGCTCTGGAAGTAAGCTTCCATAACATTGTTGTTGATGCAATGACGTCCTTCTCTAACACTTAGTGCAGGTAATGTCTCAAAAACAATTTGGAAGAAAGAATCAGCTTAATACTTCTTTCATCGGCTCAGTCACTTTACCATGGTAATTTGTTACCTACAAAACATTTTGGGTCATTTTGGAAGCTGAAACACCCATGAACGTGGTTCAAACGGAAAATTATAGATTTCTCCAATATTTGGCAGCACTGAAATGAATTCAAAGATATTTGTCGACTCCAAGAGAGGGTGATTCATTTGGTAGGATGGTATCATTACGCTCCCATATCCATATTTCAAGAGGGGATGATACATTTGGTAGCGTGGCAAAAGTTTATGATGATAATTAACACGTGGATGAGTAATAAAAATTGGCATTATTCAAAAAAACTTTTCTTTGTACACCACTTGGATACGATGACTCATCATAAAATGTCCGCCGTTCGAGAAACTGTACATAAAATTATTGGAGAAAGTTTCAAGTCCTCCTTTCTCGACACAAATCCTGTTGAATGACACTGAACATGTTAAAGACAGAAACCATACCAGGCAGTCCATAAACAAAATCCCATTCAAATACCTTGAAACTTACTTGAATTAAAAGGTGGGTCCATAAACAATACCCGTCCCCGTCGACCTCCTTGTCGGTTTGGGATCAGTTAGTTAGTTGAGGACTCTCTTTTTAACCTTGTGATCCTGGCAATACATAAATGACTTAAAAATATAAAGCTGACTTAGGTCGGGCACAATGTCTCCGGTACAGAAAGATAGTTTCCGTAAAATGGCTTCATGTCCACTTCTAACAAGGGACCGCTGTAGGGGAGATAAACGGACTTATTACAGGAGACATCGGGATTTCTGGTTTTAAGTGTAACAGGAGCCTTTGGTTTCTTTCCCTCAAACATAACACAGACACTCACTTGCTTTGGTTCCGCTTCCGCAAAGGCCACGTTTTTATTTATTTATTTAAAACCAAGAATCATTGACATAATAAAAGGGAATGGGTGGCCTCAGGTGATCCCGATCTCATTAAGTAGCCGTCTCATCCTTTCTCGGTGTTCCTCCCGAGAGCCGACGCACTTCCTGTGTGAATGAGACACTTTTCGGAATTTTGGAGATTTCAATCGGGCTTCCGTTCTCCTAGCAAGTTGTTCAAACGGAGTTGGCATCAATGGCGAAGAGAAAATTTGTAGGACCCTCGTGACTGTTTCTTGGAAGACGTTAATTTTCTGTAGGTTCGTATAGGGTTTTGTGCCCCATGCCGCACAGCAGTAGCTGATTGTCGGTTGAACGTGTTGCGTATAAATGTGGTTTAATTTTGAGTAGAAATAGCTTTTGTAGTATCCAAGAGGTGTTTTTACAAATTTAGTATTCGTTGGAGGAGGAAATGACGTTGCTGACATGTTTGCTGAAAGTCATAAGGTGATCTCCAGTATTTTGATAGAGTTTTTGGAGGCGATTGACGTTCCATTAAAAGTAAAAACATCAGGAAAAAGTCCCACGTATCATCGGATCGTTGATATCAAAATAGAGAGGGGAAAGAAAACCCAGAAGGACGAGCAATCTCCTTAGTTAGTTACCCCGACCTCACTAACATGTAAGAGGCCAACAAACGTAATTTTCGATGTCGGTCACCCCCTCGTGACGAAAATTGGATGCTATTTTCTTAGAAATTATAAAATTCTCCTTCTCCACGGGGATTTTTCTCAGAAAATCTTTTAGACTGCCATCTAGCAATCTGCGTAATTGACCATATATGCAATTTTATCCTTATTTTTGGAAAATCTGAGTGATTGCTTGGATCAACAAACTCTTACGAATAGTATAATCTTACGGAAAGGGGTAATTTTATATAGGGATTGCTGACTTTTTTGATTTGAAATAATAAATAATAATTAAGCACTGCCATGAGCACGTAAGATACCTAGGATTTCGCTCGTGCAGAACACACACTTTATTAAGTAAAGAACAGTTATTATAATCGTTGAGGGCGAACCAAGGAATGCTCTTCACTTTGTTTTTTCTTTTTCTTGTGTGTATGTCCTTTTGACTATCCAGTTCCGCAGTGAATCCCCACTGATGACGGCGTCACTCGTCAAGCCCTTTTCGCATCGTAGATGCGTGAAACCTTCCACCAGGTGAACAGCAGCGAGAATTGAACCCGTGACCTAAGCCACTTTTGCCCGACACCTAACCACTGTGCCACCCGGCTGTGGTTCCTAAGCTCTAATTGACCTTCAAACTAGTCAAGTCCCAGAAATTGGGAGAATGAGTAAAATGATCATCAAAGAATTTGGGAAAGCAATTGCGGCACGACTCGAAGACAGAAATGATTTTCACAGCTTTGTGTATGGTCATCGTCCACGGCAATGCCCACTCTCTCTCAGAAGGAGCATGATTTGTTACTAATGTCTGTTACTGAATAAAGATTCATACGGAAGCCCTAACTGAGTGGATATTCCTTCCAGGATTAAGAGCGAGATTCGCTCAAATAACTATAAGCGCACTTGGAGATCATCAGTGCGTGTAGAAATCCGATTCCTAGAGACACCGGAATTCGAGCGTAGAGGGCTCAAGGGAACCGAATGTTCCAACTGGAAGCGAGACAAACAAAACATTCTCATGTAGGACTGCGTCTCATCTCCCCAATGACAATAAAGTGGAGTATTGAGATGACTCTACCGTTAAATACTTTTGTGACTTCTATTTCCTTGAACAATGTCATGATAGAAGACTAGTTCGCAGCATCTGCGGAGTGATTCAGTTGACGTCTAGATAGTAAGTTTTCTGAAGTTCTCAATGTTGCTTAGAGGTCCGTAAAGAGAACAATTAAGCGGCAAAGACCTTGGTGACCTAAGGAGTCTAGCATCAAATAGAGGAGTGTAGAAACGAATAGTAAACGGAATAAAATTATGTAGCTTATGACCTCTTCCAACTCGGGAACCGTCCCATGTGGTTCCTAAGCTCTAATTGACTTTCAAACTGCTCACGTGGTCTCTTTGTCATAAATGAGAATGAAAAGATCAAGAGTTGCATCATGATTCAATTCATTAACAATAAACAAAGTCACTTGCTTCCATGTCACCACAAAAGTATGTACCACAGCTTCTTTCACCTCGCTTGTCAGGAATTTCTTTTCTAGGCTGATCAAAGATAAACTTGACTGATTTGACATTGAAGACCTCAAATATGTTTGTATCTGTGTAAGACAGTCTCTTTAATCAAATCATTGATTATTTCATTCTGGCTCCTATTAGACAGATAGTTGACCTTGTTGCGCGTATTCATCATATTCTGCAGTTTCCAACAAAACAACAACATTATAATTTGATTATCGCCAAAAAGTTTCCAGAATAGGTTTCATAGGAATCATCGTTCACCAACTTTGAAATTCCTTCGTCTCTATGACCTCGAAACCCGATATTATCTTTTCAAGGAGAAAAACTAACTAACTAAGGAGAAAAACAACATAGACAATTCGTTCAACGATAAGTCGTCATTTTTTTTCTCACTCAAAATGTCAAGTCTTGCTGCAACATCCAAATATCCACGCATTGCATTTTTGTAATCAGGATTTCTTTCATGTTCATAAATTCTAGAGCGATAAGGGAATTCACAGCAAACAAGCATCTGCCATCAATTAAAGCCACTTCGCTCGAGGTCTTTAGCCCTGTCAATAGAACACGGTGATCAATAGCAGTTGATCTTGTCTATGTGAAAAAACATCGAGAAAAAAAGTGAGTATAAATTAATAACATGAACTCTATGGCTTAAATCCGCTGCCCCTATGGCACCCTGGGAACGGCCCCGGTTGAGACGTCTGGCGTTATTGGCCTGAGCACGTCTGAGTTTATCAGGTCAATTAGGCGGCTTGCAGGAGTGCGGAAGGGTGAGCCTAAAATGACGGGATGCCTCTTCCAGAACATTGGATTCACGATCATGAGAGGTAACCCCCATTGCGTGCTCAATGCCTGCAGGCCATAATAGAGACCTTGGACAGCAACTAACTTTATTTTAATAAATTTTTCAATATGTTTTTTGCTAAAAATAATTAATAAAATTAGTGAGATTATATTAGTAAAGTTAACAGTTTTGTTAAGGACATCCTTCGACATAATTTCTCCTGTTCGTCGTTTACGGTCATTTTCATTCTATAGTAAACAAAAAACAAAACTATTCTTTTATAAAGATTATAACTGATGAATATGACAGGCAACGCATATAATAGAAAACTCCCAATCAAAGCCTTGGGGGTTGGTCTGAAATACTCGTGAGGGACACATCTCATTGAAAAATATCTCTGAGCGGCCGGATCGAACTATAACTGCTTATTTTATAATACAATTGTTGAGTTAGATGGTTTTAGTGGACTGGATACTAATTTCTTGAACTGCTCCTTCCGGATACTTCTGAGTTCAGCTCGTTTAGCCATCAAACTCAATTCCTCAGGCGTATGAT
This sequence comes from Dicyema japonicum, assembly GCA_011109175.1. Taxonomy (NCBI): domain Eukaryota; kingdom Metazoa; phylum Dicyemida; class Rhombozoa; family Dicyemidae; genus Dicyema; species Dicyema japonicum. Next base: position 553,306 of record RDEW01000027.1, on the reverse strand, counting down.
GATAAACTTTGTAAGGATCCCAATGCATTTTACTTTCCAACGATGTACCTAAGAATTTATATTATTTAAAATAATAAAATTAATTATTTTAAAATTTGATTTTTATTTACTTATTTATGAAACTTTAAAAATAGGAAAACTAGGATGATAACCTAAATATTTGTATTAATGTGGTGCCATGTGATTGAAGATTTCTCTTCCTTCCCTCTGGAGACACATAATTATTAGTGTTGTTGCGATTAGCTGGGGGTCCGATTTCCACACTGCTATCTTCCACCGCCCGGTGGAGGATTCAGTTTTGATTTGTGTTTCTTACCCCTAAGAGTAGTCAGTTGATTTTACCAATACCCGACCGACATTCACAAAAGATCTATCTCTTCCAAACTCAACTAGAGAGGTTCCCCTATGGATGGACGTTATGCTTAGACAAAATGCGTTTCATTCCGACCGTAGGAACTGGATATACCTTAATTAGACGTTAATTAACTCTCAATCACTTTCCGGTATATTCGTGGTTCAGATACTCTTTTATTCGAATCTCCCTGCTGTTCATTGTGACTGAAAGTTACACGCATCTACAACGCCTCCAGGTTTGACGAGTGACACAAATCAAAAAAGAAGTTTGGAACATTCCTAATGTCTTGGCCCTTTTTATTAATTAGCATAACTGTTCTTATCTACTTAAATAAAATTTCATATCCTGCCCACGTGGAGGTTTTAGTAAAACATTATTAAACCTCTACGAATAGGACTTCACAAAATTAGTTTGGTGATGTGGTGACGTGCTCGTTTCTTGGTTGCCAACAATAATAAAAATGTTAAAAGTCGAAAAAACTTGAGGATGATTACATCTGAAATTCTGTTTTTTGCTGCATATGGCTCTTGTGAGTGGTAATTGGAAATGGCATTTACATTACGAGATGTGCCACGAAAGCTATGACCAATCTTTCCATTCGAGAAAAGGAAGCCACTAGTATGGGCACTGCATGCGTCGACTCTCTATCTCCTACTAACATAATTCACTCGGAAAAGTGAAGGAGGCTAAAGGAAAGAAATACCATAGCTTCTCGACTCCTTCAGGTTCAACGTGACTTCCATTGCAGCAATAAGCTAGTTGTTACCCATACCTCACAAAAATGTGAGAGGCTGACTGCCATCAAACCTAGAATGTTGAGCGCGTCCACAAATGCTTTAGTGTCATCTCATCCATCCTGAGACGAATATGCCCTAGCAAATTTGCAATCGGATTTTCTGGAATCCGTAGGATAAGAGTAAGTCTTGTCTACACGGAGGAACCTCGGACGTCTTGCCACACACAGAAGCCATGAACTCCAATGAGTCTTAAATAGATAAAACAAAAAATAATTTATTTTATTATATTTAAAAAATGTTGTCTCACGTGAGGAGAAGTTGTAGCATTTTGGCAAATAAAAAGTGGAGAATAGTGACAGCGGTTTGCTTAGAAAAGAGTCCTCTAATAATTCCACAGCCAACTAAACATCAGCGAAATTTATCAAATATTATGGCACGACTAGAACTTGATGACAGTCTGCTTTGTGATTTTGAAATTAAAAAATCCGCGCAAGAGTTTGGGCCTCCCTTTATTTTAGGAAAATATTGCGTAATCAAACTCAGGAGGAAAAGTTTGAGGAGATTGTCACCAACATGGACCTCGAGGATCAATGGAATTCTGAGATGACTGAGTTTACCGAAAAATACAACTTGAATGGTTTTTATTTTTTTATAATCGAGAAAGTACTGAAGTGACTGATTCCTTTAAGAAGTTCTTTATTACTAAGGAGAAGGATGCCACCCACGTGACTTTTCCTTCTGTGGAGAATAACGATAGAGAAACCCTTCGACAGGTTTGTGTAACACTTTATTCCCTGGCCGCTGAAAGATGTCTTCTATCCTTGTTTCCTGATCCACGTGCGACATTGGTGATGGGAAATGCTCCTTACTCCGTTCACACCGTCATTGAAGAAAATGGAATGGGAAGTAAGGTATCAGAATGTTTGATCAAGATATTTGTGATGAAGGCACTTTTGAAGGCACGTGATAATAACGGAACTAACGGAATGTGGAAGACCAAGAGAGAGCTGTCAGATTTAATGTCAAAGGATTACTGGGAATCTGTCAATGGAATGATTATTGACGTTTAATGCTGTTATTACGCCTATTTGTTTGTGCATTTGTTCTCCCTATATTGTTGTATGATTGTGGGGGATGGGTCGGGTACAATGTGAGAAATTGGAAACTTAAAACATCTACGTATGTTTTTAAAGATACCTATAAGAGAGATCAGCAAAAGTGACGGATGTGCAAACACCTTGAAAATACAATAAGGGGAGGACTGTTTGGCTTATCCACAGAATGGATCCAATGGTACCTGCCAACGATGTGATGGAAGCGTACTTCGAGGACGACTGAGATAGAAACTATTTCAAGAAGACCTAAGATATTCAAAAATGTAGCTAGAAAAAGCAAAGTGCCCAAACTCTCTTTGAAAAATCGCAACATAGAGCGTCTTATCGAAAAAAGTACCGGCGGACCTGCTCTAGCTACGAGAAAATCATGACTCAAGTTACGTATGTGAGCAATAATGATTTTCTGACAGAGTGATACACCTTTTTGATAATCTCCTCTCCTATCATACTCAGTCTATATGTCGTACACACAAGAAACTACCTAAAAGATAATAGCCAATGGGACATAAGCAAAACTTAAGTAGTGTTTACGGGATCCGAGAAAGTGACTCTAACAAACTATTAAGAATAATTAATAGAACGATTAAAGAGTTAAATGTGTAGACTACTGAATCTCCCGACAATTTCTGAGAGGTCGTCAGCCATCATAAACTTGGTTCTATTCCTACAACTAACCCAAAATATATACTTTTGTAAGAATATTTGGAATACAGGCAAAACGTGATCAGGAATGACATTATCTCTGATAGCATTACTGACAACTCTATAAAAGGCATCAGCAGAGACTGCAGGTAATAATTCACCCTCAGACTTCAATCACTAACAACCCAACCTTAATAAGCCTGGGCATCACTAAAATGGACTCTGCATTCCTTACCGCTCGACTATAAGAATATTGTGGTAATAAGTCCACCAATAATCTGTCTATCATAATTAAATCATTACATACTGCACAGATCTTGGACTATTTGCGAATAGTCAACACAGAAACACTCTCTTAGAATACACAAACGGGCATTATTAGGATCAAAGACTGGGAGTACTTTCTCTGGTTCGTCACATTCAAGCTCGTCCTCTCTAAAGTAACACCAAGACAAACGAGAATGACCCAATCTGTCCACTAGTGAACCCCACTTCATAAACCAACCGTTTCTTTATAGTCTGTATCCCCTCACAGCCAAATTCATTCCCATTCAATTCAATTTTGTTAGAGAATCGTTTATCCTCCTTCGAAGAGTCAGATATTATACAATCTATAAACTCTCCCATGCTCTCCCTCATAATTTGACAATTATTAGCCATGAAGACGTCCAGTCTATGGCCACTATGGGAGATAGCATATCCCACAGTAGATATGGCAGAGCGAACAAAGTTATCGCTAATATTGAGATACTTTAACTTATTCATGCAGGCCAATGCCTTAATACACACACAAATACTACAAGTGAGAAGGTAAGAGTGCCACTTTCATGCATTACGTTGTCTGATATGTCCACGTGCTCAATAGACTGTGACACCTCCAATAGTGACCTTGCTATGGCGATTATTCCCTCATCAAATATTGAGTTTCCCTCAAGTTGAATATTTCGCAGTTTCACCAGAATCTATAAATCATGAATACTGGTACCCTGACGATTTTGGCAATCTGAGAAGCCCCAACATTACCAAGTCTGTTCCTCGAAACTACGAGGGTCTCCAAATCACAAACTATGTTTTTTGGCCAGTAATTAAAGAGAATCTATGGTTATATCAAGTCATACCTCAGATCCCAGTGGTCCGAGGCCAGTGTTGCCGAGGTTGAGAATCCTCAGTTTTGGGAAATTTTGCGATTTAATGAATTCCTCAAGAGCAGGCATAGCTATGGGACCAATGGCGTTGTCAGAAAGGTTAATTCCTCCAGTGATTCGAGTGTTGAGAGAGCACCACTAAAGTGGGTTAGGGATAACGTATTTTCCTCCCCAGAACGACTAGTGAATATGTTGGAGATGTCAAAAATCTGAATATTATGAATTATCGACTTTTAGCGACTTGCACTGTCTGACAGCCTTGGAGATTTCTTCACAAGCTTTAACTCCAAATGAACACCCAGAGAGGCAGATTGCTTCTAGCTTGTCACGTTTTTGACATATTTCGTCATAAATGCATTTAGCTTGTAATATTACTTATAAATAAACCATCTTCGCTGGAATTTATAAACTTATCTTTTTCTTGTAATTTGTAACAAGATAAAGCGGCGGGCATTATTAATTGACACTTAAATTAATTTTTAAAATAATATAATATTTTTTACTTCTAATATATAATTTTAATAAATAATCTAGTTTGCACATTTTTGTGTAAATATTTTTTATCAGTCGAAACCGACACCTATGGAGGCTTTAATTCGGCGTGCATCCAGTTTCCACTTCTACAGAGAGTCCATTCGGAATCAACATAAAGGGTAAAAGTCGTCCATACTTGCAGTTGTGGAAACCCCTCCAGTGGAGTGGGGAGAGCAAATGATCCTTTTTCGTGCCGGCCTGGTACTGGGCGCCACCTAGACGGGTGGATCACATGACGCCACTCTAATAGGAAGAGAGAGCAAGAACATACGAACAAACAGAGACTTCAACCAATCAGCCACGAAGCACCACATGGTGCCACGCGGCTAACATCACAGAATAGGAATTCGGCAGAATGGAGGTACTTTGCCTTTCTATCGAGTTCGGGCAGTTCCTCAGCCATTTGAATCGATGGAGGAATACCGCACCGAGCTGAGGGCGGCACTTGGCTGCGTCGGTTCTGGTTTAACAGTGATCTTGGTCTTTACTCCCTTCAACGATTAGTTAGCATAACTGTTTTTTACCCAATAATGAAGCTGTTTCCTGCACATGGAAACTCTTTGGTCATGACCTAAGTTTGTGCATCATAACTCAGGCTAACGGTAGAAACTTACTTATATCAACCATAAAGATATCGAGGCAGACCGCAAATGACTTAATTGCTGCCTTTAACGGTTATTATTATCGGCACCGCCGAGAACACATAAAATTAAAAAACCAATTAAAGTTCCCTTGTGCCTCCCCGGCTATCCTTTGTACCAGTCTCATCCAAAGTTCCCCATTTACAGGTATAAGACATCAAGACTGGGTGTGGTCAGCAATCTTTTACACGCTATCATAGTAAAACACGATCAAAGCATGCTACCCTTAATCCAGGTGGTCGAGTACGCATGATGTTGCCACAACAGTCCATCATAGAAAAATCTTTTTCAATGACAAATCAAGCCAGTTTCTTCACCTCTTTAATGAGCAAACCAGCAGGAATTAGTTAAGTCCCGTAAGTAGAACAAGACCCAGGACTATAAAAATCCTCCTAAAAGAACAGCTTCGTGAGAACGCATAGAATCTTTGCAACGAATGCCGATATCAGTTAATTTGGTAAGTTTAACAGCTTCGTTGTGTTCTGAGGATTAAATAAGCAGTCACGATTACATATAAAATTCGAATCTTTCCATCTCCTCCGACCAGCTTAAAACACGTGGAGATTATGTTCTCTGATTTGGGTTCTCTACTTTCTTTGAGGAATGGGCACTTGAAGGTCCCCCTTTATTAGTGAGGCTTGAATAAATAAGGATTGACGTGATGATATGAGGCTTGCATAAAATATATTGTGACACACCCAATTCCCACTCCACATCTAAAAATTTAAATGTCCTAAAATTTATTCCAATGAAGGACTCATACACATGTGTTATAATGATTAGAACAAACAAACAAAGAATCCGTGACATCCATGCCTTAACAACCACTACTATTAGTAATCTCGGGAAACTAGAAAAACTAATACCCTCATTACTTGAAGACCTATTCTGACAAAATGGAAAGGGATTTGCTACCCTGAGCAGGGAGTGCAACTCTCAACAATACACAGCCACGACGTGTCTTATGATAAGGGTATATATCACCCCTCTCCATTTCCTATTCTCCGAACCACCCCGCCCACAGAGAAGTTGTGTTGGATCCCAGAAGGCGCACGAGGAGAAAATGAGAAATCTGATTGAGGCCTTTGAGATTTATTTATTAGTAATTAAATTAACTATTGGTGTTCTTGGGTTAATAATAATAATTAGAACAAAATATGTAAAATAAAGTAATTAATATAACCAAAAATATAACGGTGAAATTTTTATTATTTTAATGATTAGTTGAGAGTAGAGAAGGTTAGTATACATGTTTAGCTACGAAGAGACTCTCTTTAGATGATTCATCAGCAGAAGAAGAAAATACTCCCTGGCTTGCCTCACTGCATGCCTGACTGTCAATAAATAGATAACCTTTGCGCGGTCTAAGAGCTTTTTTGAAGCGTTGGATACATTCTCTTGTTTGCCATCCCATGCTTTGATAACCGAGGACTGAAGAGCTCGTCCATAAGAAAAGGACAAAGCCCATGGATATATTCTTCGATTACTGTTAGCTTGTTTATTGATCTCATTTAAAATTTGCGTCGCAGCAAATTCGGAGTATCCGCCAGAAAGGAAGACAATCCCTTTCATAACAGAGATGAGAAACCAGGAACAGCTGATGGGACAGTTCTTGATAGAGTCCGTAGAGTGGCAGTCGCGTTTTGAGCTGGAGTCGATTGAGGAACTGAATGAATTCCTGAAGTAACCATGTTAGGTTTTAACAGAGTTCCTTCCAAAAACACACTATGGTCGTTTAAGGCCCTGTAAACGCATGATAATACCTAAAGCTAAATACGGAAATAACCCTCGTTGTCACAGACTCGCATCGTTGGAGAGAATGGTCCCCATCACAAAGAATTTCAGGTTCTACTATGGGTACGAGTTCCATTCTAAAAATATCGATCGTCAATCTTACTCTCTGACATATTTTGGCATACCAAGCCAAAACAGAACTGTTAAATTGTATTGCGAGGTCAGAAGGAGTTGTCCCACTGATTTTGAGAACACAGCGCCATTTCGCAAAGCTAGCACCATTCAGCTTATAATTTTTACACCTCTGGTCCAAATTGTCAAAGCCTATAAATTGATCTCTCTTTATAACCTTGGGTGGTGGTCTCATCATTGTTTATTGGAATGACCCCCAAGTCAAGCTTAATTCCAGTCATAATCCCGTTTTGTTTGAGGAGTTCAGGGAATGATATTCCGTCGTCGGATTTTTGCCAGAATGTTTCATCGAACATGATGACCCCAGAAATATAGTTTTTTAATTCTCCTGACGTTTTGAAGAGAAGCTGGCGATATGCACGTCTATTCTCTTCACAATTATCCAATTTGATAAATTCAAACCGCTTTCCAATAGTTCCAGAGCTTTCATCCGCGGCTAGAATCCCACGTCCACCCGATACAAGATTATTAGCAATGGATGAAAGTTCATTTTCCTGTGATTCAGTCAGAAATGGGTCCATCGGCTACGAAATAAATTCTTAATATCGACGCTGTAACATTATTAATAAGTCATTCACATCGTCACGGTGACGTGTTTCGGGGTTAATTATTTCATTTTGAAATTAAAGCTGATTATAAGTTTATTATCACTAACATCCTATACGTACAGTTTCTGACTTTTGAGTTTATTCAATTTTGGGCTGTACGAGATTAGAACCCGGGTACTAAGAGCATTATAAACTTTGTTGAGAACTTTAGATTTCTGATGTTTCATGAATCCATCACTTGGTAAGTTTAGAATTATGGTTTTAATTAATTTTTTTAAATATTTTTTAATTTATTGATTTTATAAAATTAGGTCAAATTAAATTTATTGATTTTATAAAATTAGGTCACTGTAATCGAATCTATGCTAACGTCATTCTTCTCTATAATGCTTTTAACTTTTAATGTATCCCTTTGCAGTATTCAGTCTTCTATAGATCATTTTTGTTTTTCGGCTCAATAAGATACAGTCCATAGTATACAAAACATACTCCCGGGTCTCAGTTGATTACCCCGGCCTACTAGCCGGCTGCCATCAAGCGTTCAGCTGAGAGTGCTGGGCACTCTCACAAGTCTCTTAGTTTCATTGGTGGTCTGGAAAGGATTTGATCGATAATATAGCCAAGTGGTTAGGCGAGGGTTACCAAAACTCTGATCCATCCAAGAGGAGAAATATCCGGAGCCGAATGTCCAAGGTCTCAGCAATATCCTTCACATATCTGATATGATGTATTTGACTAACCTCTGATATCGTAATTGATATGATGACCGAGTATCTTATATAGGATATCATACTGTAGCAATTGGTCCTGGTTTTGATTCTTCCTACTAACTAATTGGTCGTCTGCGTAAGATAAAAACATAGTGTCGTGATCTTTGGTAGTAGGTAAATCGTTTATAAAAAAAAGTTAAATAGGAGAAGAGACAAAGGAGAACCTAGTGGGACCCATTAGGAGTAGTCTTGATTTTGAAGTAATTGTTCAATCCGTACTCTTCCACGTCGGTAGTTAAGAAATTTTCCAGTTATAGCATAATGTTCGGGTGTAAATTTAAATTAAAGATCTTTTTCGTTAGGAGTGTCCTCGAAACAGTCGAAGGCTTTCTGCATATCGATAGACACTAAAACCGTCCATAGGTGCGTATTCATGTTAAAGCCGTCTGTGCTGAACTGGAAGCACATCCCAGATGACTCGTTGTAGAACGGTCTGATCTGAAGTTATGTTGACGGATTAGTTGGAAAATTCTGTAATTGAGAGAGCGTATGGACGATATAAAGTAATCTGATTACATTCCGGTTTTCTTCAAGGCATCCCGTTTTTTGATATATGCCAAAGTTTTTGTAAGACGCTAGTGTGGATAAACATGTCGGCTTTCAGGATTATTGAGGTTAATATCTGGGCTGCCTCGTCAATAGGAAAGTCTTCAAGGGACTGTCCACAAACGTGCTGAAACCACTCCTGTCCGCCTTCGAATATTTCTTGAACTTTGTAGAACATCTTAGCAAACAAATAGGTCTTTTGAGTCTCAACACAGTTGGGTTATGGTTGCTTGAAAACCATAACGAACATCAGACAGATACCCAGAAAGAGAGGGAGTACACAATGATAACTCCGGGGACATTGGACTGTTCTCTCTTTGAATTAAGGTCCTATTATGGGCATCTGAATTATTGAGAATAGTTAATTCTAATAGATAAGATGTACTCTCCGCGATTGTCGGCTGATTGTGACCAGAGCCAGACCGGATGCTTGGCATTTAAGTCTCCGCATAGCAACAATCCTTAGTCCATATAATCTCGATAGGTTGGGGATATAGTAAGTAGTATACGACCCATGAGATGGGATATAGACAGTGTAAAACTTCTCGTCGGAGAAAAGGATGCCTCAATAGGAATCTGTTGCAGATAAAATCTCCTTCGCTGAAAGAAGATACAAATGGGGTGACATCCGTAAGTGTAAGTCCATCCTTAACGATTGTCAATAATCCTCCTCCAAGACTTCTTGTCCGGTCCTTGCAAAGTACACAATATTCAGGAAAAAAGGGTGGGGGATGTTCTAGAGAGCTTCGATTCTTGAATAATGGCAAATGAGATAAGTGGGAGCGTAGTTCCAAGACTTTACTGCGGATTCTATTTATATTTAGTTTTAGAATAATCAATGTAGAGTCGGGATCCGTTCTATTCACAAACCAAAAGTAGCAAAGAGAAAACTGGGAAATTGGTAGGCCACCCTACTGAAGGTCGTAGAAGGGTATGGAATGTCGAACGGTTCTTTTCCTTGCAGATCTGCACTGAGCGCCACCACATCAACAGGTGAATCGCATGACGCCACGTTAATCAACCAGCTTCCGAAATTCTCAAAAGTGACTCGTAACACCGTCGGTTCTTGGGACGAACACCGAACAAAATTGAAAGGCTGCTTAAGGAGGCTGTGATCACCTGATGGACACGTATTCGGTGATTTTTGCAAATAAATGAACAAGAAAGTAACCACCAAAAGCGGACGCATGATAGTGAAAAGAGAGTAACTAGACCTTTATTTGAAAAAGGATCGCCGTGTTGAGGATCTTCTTATTCAGAATGTTTCTTAATGTATGCCGAACACCTTGTTCATGTCAGTTGAGGCAATAATTGTTCGCTCTGGAGATTTCTCACGATTAAATCCATCCGCGAGTAAGTTCTGAAAGATGAGTTGGGTGGAGTCAGGCACAAAACCCGAATTGGGATCCAGGAAACGGCAGGTATGGTATCATTGAAAATTTCCGATTTCTTCTAAGTTCATTAGATGTGGGACGAGAAATAAAGGAGATAAATAAATCAAGCGTGCTAGAATGATGTGGTGGCATTCGCTAGCGTGCTTGGGTCCATTTTTAAAATGTGACCCAACCTAGCATGTCTCCATAAAATTTTTTTGCCATAGAGTCGTGCCTCCCGCTACTTCCAACTTCGAGGACTTATCCAACGTTTTTTAATAACCCCAGATATTCTTGAATGAGGTTTTGTCCTGTTCCCACCGTCGGAGATTTGGAGGCACCCTTTCCAACGCCATATCCGCCATTGTAGGAACCTCTCTACTGGAGTAGGGAAGAGAAGAATCCTTTTAGCGTCCCGGCCAGGCACTGGAAATCTTCTGAGTTAGGTGGATTATGTTGCTTGGTAGTGACTACGAGACAGGCACAAAGCTACCGTTGTGATTCCTTCAATGTTGAGTATCAAAATTATTTAATTGGCCAGACTAAAAAATCGAATTTTTAGATTTTTTGAGTCACACAATATTCGTTGGAATAAAGGCAATTAATTAAGAAAATATCAAGGTTAAGTGTTCAAATGACAAAGACATGAAAATCCCATTGACTCATCATTTCCATGGAGACAATAATTATTTATTAGTTTTTACTCACTCGTGTGTTGTCGAGGATTTGGCAAGCTAAGGATTGAGAGCATATGAGCCAGAAAGAGTGGTTTGGTCGGATGGTTGAAGTGGTGACGTACCTCTAGTGCAAAAAATGTCCCCAAATCAAATACACTATGCTCTGGAATAGAATCTCATCTAACACAAAGTTTGACGAGTCCACCTTTAGGAGGAACAAGGGGATTAGCAAAATTGACATTTTTATAAGCAATATCAACAAAATGGTTGAGATGACATTAAAAGATAATTTATTAGTAACAACAACGTCAATCCAAATTGAGATGCCAATTTTTATTTTTGTAATAAAATTTCATGGAGTTAAGGTGTCTTCTAATGGTCGATATGGACAGGGATATTTCAAATTTCCGTTTGATTTCGTTTTTAAGATCGTCTAATGTTTGAGAACTATTATTCCTCAAAATCCGTAAAAGATACTGACTGTGTTCTGCGGTGACTTTGATATTCTTGGCCCCTCCACGAGGTTTGCGGATAAATTCAGAATTTGAGTTTCGATCCTTGATAATCCTGAGGACTGAGGAAACACTAATATCGTTGACCTCCGCAATCATCCGAGTGGATGCAAAGTCGTTGTGCATTTTGAGAACTTTAGTCTTGATTTCGTCAGTACTATTTTTGTATGTCTTTTTGGAAGAAGAGCAATTCGGACTTGTATCGTCTGGCATTTCTTTCATTTCAAAAATCAACGTTTATATATTTGTGCTGCGCTGAAAAGGTCAATTTGAAGGACGAAAAATCAATTTGAGTAAAATATTCATTTATCATTCTAATTTTGAAGTACATTCTTAAAGTTCGTCCGTATTTTAGCAACATTCTATTGTTTCACAATTTACGCCATCTGCAAAGTTTTTTCCAAATTCACGACATCCTGGCTGTAGTCAACAACTCAACTTTCTTAATCAGACATTAAACTCCAAACATGCCTGGAAGCCATACAGAAGGTACAGCTATTACTAAACCACAGTCACATTTGTTATGACGTCATATTATTACCAACATAGAGTCATGTTAACTATCGTCCTATGCGTTCAGCTTCTGTCAGATGATCCTCAAGTTCTTAAAGAGTCAAAACAGGATTCTACGTTGACACTTTTTTTGTTAATAAAAAGGTTTACAATGTCTCCCAAGTTAGTCACTCGTCATACTCACAAAAAAGATGCAAAACAAGACTTAAATCTATCATGCCGCGTGGCGCCATGTGGTGCTGCGTGGTTAATTAGTTTAAATTTTCTGCTTGCTTGTCTGTTCCACCTCTCTTCCTAATAGAGTGGCGTTATGTGATCCATCTGTCTAGGTGACCCCCAGTACCAGACCGGCATGAAAAAGGATCATTTACTCTTCCCCACTCCACTGGAGGGGTTTCCACAACTGCATGTAATGGACGTCTTACCCTTTATGCTGATTCCGGATGGACTCTGTTTCTGTACAAGTGGAAACTGGATACACTTAATTAGTTGTTTACTTTAACTTCTTTCTCGGTGTATCCGGGGTTAATAAATAAATTAAAAAAATGCGCTCAGTAGACGCTTCGTGCAATAGAGGGTCTCACCACCAGATTAACTACATGGTTAACTTGCATTACGTCATATGAATTTATTTTATAATCCGAGAGGAGGTTAAGATTAACAACTAATTAAGTGTGTAGTTCTTATGGTACCCTTCGAGGAAAAAAATTCCTTTCGAGCATAAGTTTGTCCAAAATCACAGTTACAAATCCATAGAAAAGCAACTGATCCTTTTTAGCGCCGACCAGGCACTGGACATCTGAGTTAACTGGATTAAATAATCCCTTTAAAGAATTAAAGGAAGCAAAAAGCAGGATAGAATACTTCGACCAAGTAAATTATTACAGCAGTAATCACTACATCTTCCTGCCTTAACCGTCTCATTAACGGCACTTTCGTGTCATCTGGAAATCGGAAGTGGTTTATGCTTTTTCTATTTGCCTCATATGATCTGGGGCGGCCACAAACGCCAGATCGGCTTAGCAAATCAATCTTGTCCACCATCAAAGCTCAAGCTTAGGATTTCCTAAACAAGCATGTGATTTCGGATTTACTTTGCCCTCTCAAAACTCAGCCAGAGTGGGGTCCTAATTCAGATACCAGTCTCAGGTCTCAGAGAACCGATTGGCTTAAAAATCTTGGAGAGCTTTTACACAAGGGCCACTCTCCCTCTTCTTACCTGTAATGACAGTTTTGGCGTCTACCTCCTTGGATACTCTGCGTCCATTAAAATCATTAGATCCACTCAAGGCTGACCCGCTTGGACCGCTCTGACTGTCGATGATGCACTCTATGTGCGTTCCCTGTTAAATGTATATTATCTGGATAAAGGTACTATCGAAGACCCATACGATTCCGTTTTGGAAGATCTCCATTTTATTGTCCCACCTTTGAGGGTCTTGTTTGGTCAACACCTCAAAGACAGATTATCAACATATCTATGTTAGATCCAGTTTTTTGTTTCGTTGCCGAAACTTCAAAGATCAGTTTACAGAAGCAAAACTGATGTGGGTGATTCATCTTTCTTCGAAATCTGTTTGTCGACAAGATCTGAAAAGTGATCTTTCCTGAAGGACTCTGCTACGATAACTATCGAGAGCCTGAATATTCTTGGTTTAAATGTGGCTTTCTTCCTGGTAAAAATTTTCTTTCATCTCTTGTGGAATGATACACATCGAGGTTAGTGCACTAGTATCTATTAGAGACGAGTCTCGCAGCAGTCGTCCATTTTCCCGTGCCCTCATTGCGAGCTTATATTATTACGCGTTAGGCTCCCATGTTTTGCTGTCGTTATTAGGGCAATGTATGGCAAGCAGTTGTGGTTGTGCTAGGATCAGATTAACACTGTCTTTGACATACACCCCCCATTGAGTTATTTTTGGCGATCTGAATGCAAAGAATTCAGATTTTGGCTGTTTTGCTAAAAATAAAGGTGGATTGGCACTTCGGGACTTTGCCAGTGAACTTGGGCTCTCGATGTCGACGGACTCCAACTATAATGATACGAGGGGAGAAAAGGACTACCATGGAATGGCCGTAGCCTATCCATCTTTACTTGGTATGTTGTCATTACCTTGACTACTTAGAGACATCTGAATTGATCACCGGCCCTTTTTACCGTGCTTTACGAGCTGTTCGAACTCAGGTCTCAATTGGCTATGATTTGGGCTCTGGATTGGGATAACCTGGAGGCGTTCATGGAAAGAAAACTCCCTTCTCTTAAATGGCAAGTTTGTAGTAAAGTAGACCGGACCCGAATCTGGCACGTTCTGAGGTTTTGTGGAAACCGCAGATTTCTTTTTTCTCCCTACTGTAGTCCAACGTACAGTTGTTGGGATGACGTCCTCAGTTTCCATTCGGTGGGTTGAGCCCCAGATTCCAGATTCACTTTCAGGAAGGCAGGCACAGCCTCTTGTGCTGGCTGTGTGTTGAGATCAGCCCTGCTCTCGATCTCAATCTTTGTTTGTTGAGGCTGAGCCAAGTCTCTAGTTGTACCCTCCACGAGGCAGGCACAACCTGTTGTACCGCTGGCTGTGAGGGATCTCCGCTTCTGTGTAGAATGCAGGCGTGCCATGTATTCTCATATTTACCCGGAAAGCCAGGAGGATCGAGTCATGCACGACCCGTCTAAGCTTTTCCAGGCCCTAATACCTCTAAAGTTATCAGCAATAGAGGGTCTACACGTGGGTTGTTTAAGAAGCGCATTGAGGGTTTAGCTATGAATAAACCTTTCACGACGTGGTCCACTGTGTCGAAAACCACTTTCGAAATGTTTTCAAAAGCGTCCCAATGCGCCCCTTTAAACGACCCACGTGTAGTGATACTAACTTTAACTGTCGCTCTTTTAGATTCTTTTGATAATTTTTTAAACCATTTAGCCAAAAAAGTTACTTTTCGTTCTGAGATATTCGCCACTCTTCAGGCATTTGGACATTCTATAGAAATTTTACTCAAAACTTCGAGATCTTTTTTCCGAATAGGTTTTCTCTGATGCCCGGGAAGAATTGAAAAGATTGGTATATTGCCTCCCAACGGACGATTTTTCTCAGAAATTTTTAGACAAAATAGCAGTCACCCCAAATTCTCTGGAGCTTAGAAAGAACCTCAACCAACACCCACTTTCTATATTCTGCATGCATGGAGGATTGTGGTTGTTAGAGTCACAAGAAATATTCTCCGAGAGAATGGAACCACAATCACGACAAGGCTCGGAGATCCTCGGCAGCGTCGCTAATTTCATGAACGCCTCGGGATCCCAATCGTATGGAAAAATTCCCTGTCTCTTGGCGACTGTTATCTGATTTGTTATTATTATTATTTATTTAAAGCACTCCCGAGAAGTCATAAAATTAATCAAGCCTCCCTTGTGCCGTATTTCTAGCCATCCTCTCTATCAGCCTTTTCCAGGACCCTCTACTTCGTGCCAGTTCCCTTAAGGTATCTAGGTCGTCTGCGGAAGTGAGCTTCAGTCCCACAGCCGACAGGTCTCCATTCAAAATAGTTGGGAGTGTGACTCTTGGTCTTCCACGGAAACCGGCTCCCGTATGCATTAGGTAGTTTTCCATGGCGATATTCGCGGGTACTTGAGCATTTAGACGTAAGATATGTCCAAAGAGACTCCATCTTGATCTGAAGATCTCCTCGGATAGTATACCAGATTTGCACTTCGAGTAGAGGTCATTGTTTGAGATCTTCTTAGGCCACTTGATCTTGATTACTGATTTCAATTGTGTCCTGTGGAAAGCGTCAAGACGGTCCATCTCTTGTTTAGAGATTCCCCAAGTGCCTGAATTGTAGGTCAGGACGGGGATGACAAAAGCCTTATATATTCTGAGTTTGGTGTTTAATCCCATCCTCTTCTTATGACCCCACATATTCGATACTTTCTTTAGTGCACACATTGCGAGGATTTTCCTCCGAGAAACATCTTCTGAGTCCCCGAGAAGCGAACCCACCTTCTTTTGCTTTCTCCAAGACTCGTCCGATCTTCGATCATTGCGTGTAAGTGTTGTGAACTCTGTTTTATCGGTGTTAACGGTTAAGAACCATTTCGAGAATACGTGTGGAAGAACGTTAAGCATGTGTTGAAGTACTTGAATATCCTCAGAAACAAAGTCCAGGTCGTCCGCGTAGATTATCTCGTTATAATTGTTGCCAACCAGGGGTCTGAACTCTCTTAGTGCGGCCTCAAGGTAGACAATAAAGAGGACCGGGGATAGTGAGTCCCCCTGTGGAACTCCACGTGAGGTCGAAAAAAAGTTAGAGGTAGAGTCACCAATTTTGACGGCAAGTTGAGTGTTCCGCATGAGTAAGTGTATTATTTTGACATCGTCAGGCAGTAGAAAACTCTCCAACACTTCCATAAGTTTTCCACGGTCCACCGAGTCGAACGCACGGGACATGTCGATACCAAGTATCTCAATAGATTTTTTGTATTTTTGGCACAGGGCACAATACCACCTGTGCCCCCATACCACGTCAGCCGTGGACCTGCCCGTCCGGAATCCACTTTGGCCGTCCGAAAGAAATATGTTCACCCTCTCCTTTATTCGGTTTAAAGCAATGAGGGATAATGTTTTTCGTATGGAGGTTAGGAGTATAATAGGTCTGAAGTTGTGAGGGGGGCCTTTACTTTTTCCCGGTTTTTGTAGTGGAATTAGCCACCCTTTTCCCAGTTCCAGTTCATCTGCACCCTCGAGAGACCGGTTGAAAATGTTAGTAATCATTTCAATTAGCTCCTCCGGGCCGTATTGTAAAAGTTCTGCAGTAATGAAGTCTGGTCCGGCAGATCTTCCGGTATTTAATTTTTTAATAGCTTGTTGAGTTTCGGATATGGTAATAGGGCTAGTTAGAGTGTACTTGTAAGACTTCCGAGATTTCATTGCTTGGTCAGCCGCGTCCTGTTTGTTGAACATAAGGTCAAAATGGGATGCCAGAACGTTTGCTTTGTTAATGGTCCCGATAACGTCGTGACCAAGGTTGTCATGGACAGTTAACGAAATTGGACAGTTTTCTCTGCTAAGAAGCCGGATTGCTTTGAACATTCTTGGTCCGTTCTTGTACTTTAATATGTCTGAGATTTTCTCCTCAGCTTCATTTTTGGCAAGGAATCTTTGTATTTGTTTGATCTTCGTTAAGACTCTCCCTCTCTGGGTGCGCAGTACTTTGATATCTTCCGGAGCGTTTGTGTTTTCCATCCGGAGTCTGAGCTCTTTCTGTGTTACAGAGAGTTGTCCGATATCCGGATTACATTGTTTGTGACGAGATTTGGTGATGTGACCAAGCACACTAAAGGCTGTGTTTTGGATAGCAACCACTATTTCATCCCATAAGCTGTTTGTCGGCTGATTTTGGTTAATACTGTTGATGCTATCTCTCAGAACTGCACTATAACGACATTTGGTGGATTCTTCGTAGCGTAACCTCTCAGTGTCGAAACGTACTGAGGTAAGGCCTTTGTGTTTCCCGTGTATTCCATGGATTCTTTTAAGTACTAGCCGGGCGACCACAAGTTTATGATCGCTACTTGTTTCAAGTCCACCGTAAGATCTCGAGTCCTGTAGGAGGGCCTTCTGATGTTGCTTGCAGATAATATAGTCGATCTGATTGTATATATTGACTGTGTTTCCAGATTTGCCTTTTCTGGTACCAACCCACGTGGTCCTGTGTCTTGCCGGGTGCTTGAAACAAGTGTTGCATATGAGTAGGTTGAATGCCGTGCAAATTGTCTCTGATTTGTTTTTACTCAAATAAATAATATTTTTCTAAAAAAGTCAAAAGTAATAATTTAAAATTAACAATTACAATAATTTCTTTTTATTAAAAAAATTAATTCTTTATGGCTAACCACAATTTCATTAAATTTTATAACACGCATGTGTTTTTATTTTGCTGTGTGTTCTTGTTTTGCTTTACGTTTTATCTTAAGTTAATTTATTCATGCAGTCAAAAACAGTTCAATTATAATACAATTGGACCCCCTATCTACTGCAATATGGTTTGGGAATGTGTTGATATTCCCTACATTTATTTGTCCACATTCCATTGATTATTATTAATAAAAACCAATTAATTTTAGATTAAACAGTTAAAAGATCACTTAATATAGGGAGCTTGAACGGTCATCCTGTCCCCTTTGATAATAGCTATTGAAATACGCTTTCAAAGCCATTCAGTCTCACGTGGTTCTTTGCGACCATTTGGATCATTGAGCCAATTAACAAAAACTCCTATTAGCATTTGCAACTCTCGTGATTGAGCCCATTTCCTCTTACGATTTGTAAGAGTTTTCCTCAATTAGTCATTCGGCTGTCCTTTTTACTATCAATCATCAGATGATATACGAGAAGGATAGTTATTGGATCCAATAATCCCTGATGTCTCGGATTTGAAGATGAACAGTCTACCAAGGTCTCATTTTTTTCTAATCAAAAGCTTCGACTCTCGTTGAGAACTTTTTAGAATTTCAGTTGAAGGCTCCAGGCATCTACGATGCTTTGGCTTGACGAGTACGCCGTCATCAGTAAGCATTTCACTGAGGAACAAAAAAGAAGTGAAGAGCGATCCTAGGTTATCCCTCTACTATTAGTTATAATAACTGTTATTTACTTAAATAAAGTGTGTGTCCTGCAGTTCGATCTATTGCTATTATGGCTCTGCTTATAAGCAAAGGTGCAGTATGACTAATAGTACAAATGTTTTTACTATTTATTCCCCCCGACTTAGTGAAAGAGGAGTTGTTTCTTATGATAGCTGTTGAGATTAACTGTAACTAACACTGGGTTTCACGAACGTTTTGACTTCTAAGTGCGGCCAGACGTCTCATTTCTGAGGAACGACAACCCAGTTATTTCCACAGTAGCCATTTGGAACGTGAACCAACCGAGAGGCCCAGATATTTCTTACGCTATTTATGCAGCGGACAGTGTATACACTGGATTCCGAAGATGAGGAGTTGACATATGTAGCATCCAGTACTAGTAACTTTTTTTTTCGAACGGAAAAATTATAATTCCAGCTGTAGGAAAATTTATTAAAGTAAGTGCTGAGAATCTTCCAGTCGCTCTTCGACAAAAAGAGCATGGTGTCCGTAGGTATCGACGGTTCCACCACATCAGCAATGATGTAGTTTTCAATTCCAGTCAATATGCGGTATATCTAATTGTCAGGTCTCCCAATACTTCCGATCTGGAAGGCATCAATTTATCCGTTCTACTCGGATCTCCCGGCTACCAATCAACCGCACCGGTGTTAATTAGAACTTTTTAGTAGTTTCTAAAATTTATCTTGACGGGATTTGCATAAGTCTTTCTGCTACTGTATAAGTTTTTCTAATTGTTTGCTGATTATTTGGTAGAGAGGTGAAGAGAACCTTGACTAACTGTTGATTGAAGTTCAAAGAAAACAGGGGGTCCTAGATTTGCGGGAGAATAGTTGCCTAGACCGAACAGGTGGGGGAATAGAGTTGTTTGGTACCAGCCTTGATAATCGAGTTTTAAGTTCTTGAGAAGTGAACGTTGATTGATCCAAGCTGTTGAATTTTCAAAAAACAAAGCAAGTAGGCCATTTACCACTTTGATGATGAGTCATTGATTAACATAATAATACTGCACTTTACGAAGAGCCATGTTAGCTATAGCTCCTCCGAGGCAGGACACACACTTTATTTAAGTAAAGAACAGTTATCATAACTAATCGATGAGGAAAAAAAAGGAATGCTCTTCATTTTTTTCCTTTTGTTAGATCTGACTCCTAGACGATCCGGTTCCGCAGTGTGATGTTTACTGATGACGGATTTACTAGTAAAGCCAAAGCATCGTAGAAGCGTTGAACTTAAGCCGGAATGTACAGCAACGAGATTCGAACTAGGGGCCATCAGGCCTTTTGTCCGGAACTCGTTACACTTTCCACCAATTATAAATTTCCATTATTATAATGGATTAATGATTACCACACGAGTATTATGGAAACACGTTGGATGCTAATTGATGAACTTGGTGGGTACAGCTGATTACGGTTATTTGAAATTTATCACTACCTCATAAATGCAGTTTTTCCAAATTGATTGTTTTACTGGGAAATATTTATTCTAAATTATAATAGCCTCAGTGTATAATTCTCAACATTATTATGTCCGTTATAATTATAAGTACATAATCCAATTTAATTGCTTAGTTTTTGGAAGAAAATCTGGGATGAGTTGTCTCCATCGGTTCAAGCATAACATAAGTTATCTTTAGAGGAAGCGACGAGAACTCTCGATCAGTCGTATCGATGAAAACCTTTCGAAAACGGTTAAACATGATTATTGAATTCCGGTATCAATGACAAGTGGAACCAACTTTAAGAATTCTCATGGGTAGATCCGAGGAGATCCCATAAGAAAAGAGAAAAAAGTCACTCGAATGTTGAGAGGGGATAAGGATGAGTTGACCTTCTAAATGGAGGATCGTGATTTCCAGCGATAATTAGATTATGATTTACTAGGGAACACATATTTATTAATAATATTAAAATCATTAGATCCACTCAAGGCTTAACTTGGTGTCCATATTTCATATTCTTCTAAAAAGGCTGAGAATTTTTTTCCAAAAAACAGTCCAGAATACACTGATGTTCCAAATACGCAAAAAACAATAAGAATGTTCTTTTTTGAAAAATACGGTTTAGTGGGAATTTTCAATTTGAAATTGTCCATAATATAATAAACTAGATATACTGAATTTAATAATATTTATATATTGATTATTACGCATTTATTATTAATTGGAAATACGAATTTTATTCAATCGGCGGTTAATCTATTTTGGCTCCCTTCATCTGACAACCATAGTATCGATAAATCTTTTCCAGAACAAGGACCTCTAATGAATCTAGGATATCTATGGGAGTGCCTAGCACTCTCAGTTGGACGCTTGATGGCAGTCGGCCTCGTACAGGTCGGGGTAACTAATTAACTAATTTATTTGGAGAATCATTTAGAAGCGATAACTTTGTGCCCGCTGTATATCGCCATCGGGAGTTCCAACACTGGGTCCTTTCATGGTTCCTTTCATAGTGGTTTGTATACGAAGCCACATAAAAGTAAACCACAGTGTCGTTCGATTTTATTATGGTGATTTGGTTGGGAAACCATTGAGTAACAGCAAGGTTCCTAATGGTCACTGGCTTATTTATTAACCCAAGACATACAATCTTAGGTAAGCCCAACACAAAGTCTAACTAATTACCAAATCCATTCTCCAATAATCCGTTACAGGCTTCCGCTTCAGAAGAGATGTGAAGTAGGTCCGCCCTCTTCTATTTTTATCAAGGAGTGTAATCCAATTATTTCCTAGATTCACTGTCATCAGATCCTCCAAGCAGAAAAGTTGTTTGTCCCCAGAGCAGTGTATAGATGCTACAACACTACATTCGAATACGAAACTGGTTCCATTATAAAGTAAAGGAACGCTCTGAAAATGAACCAATTTCTTACATTATCTGACCTGAAGAAAATAAAATGTTTGAATCAGAATCACAACCCCCATCAAAACAAAGAACGAAAAGTCTTGAACCGAGTATTATCATCTATTGGAGACGAAATCAAAGAGAGTACTTTGAATACAATCCGTCGAATCAACTTAAACATATCCAGTTAATCCTAATCTCATTCCGCTCCAAATATTAAGGAAGCTAACACAAGGACTTTTCGAATACTCACTTCTGTCGCCTACGTAATTTGGTATCTAAACAATCTTCATTATTAGTTGAGGTGGTGACGGCGCCTTTATTGCACTATGTCCTATTCGTATTCCTTACCGACTCCTCGGTTCACTCTGGGATCTTTTAATTGCAGAGGACTTAAACAACCTTACAAGAAACACCGACTAACAAAATACGACTTCTCTGTCTGCTGTCTACAAGAGACAATAACGACCCTACAATTTACAGAACTGTTTAGAAAATTCCACCTTTTTAACCTCTCATCGGCCTGCCGACATTATGGTCTCGAATTTGCAATCCATCAGGACCTGATTCACTGTGTTACAAGAGTGTGGACAGCATCTAACATTATAATGGAAATGGCGGACGACCTAGACTACCTAAGAGAACTAGCGCGCAACAGAGGATCATGGTCGAGGCTGACGGAGAGAATGATTGGAATACGGCACAAGGGAAACTTAACTAATTTTATGTTTTCTCGGGAGTGCTTTTTTAATAATAATAATAAACAATCTTCATGGAACGATTTTTACGCATGACGAGGTTACACAGAGCTAAGATCATAAAGAACTCATATACGTCTGACCAGATGGAATTCTTGGAATCTGCTAAAACATCTTCGATCACTTCAATTTTTACTTGTCCTAAAAACACGAACGCTATCCCAGTAGATGGAAGAACTCACGTATCATACTATCTAAAACCAGGAAACCGAAAGTCTCACCTTCATCTTACCACCCGATATCCTTAACCTGTGCGCTATCGCACCTCATGGAAAATTGTAATTTGGAAATTAAACCTCATTTGCCCTTTCCACTACCAACACGGATTCAGATCAGAATATTATACAATAACACAATCTCGGAAGTCTTCTACGGGCCAAAACGCATATACGGGCAATATTAGTATTGTTTGATGTACATGATTCAGTCCCGAGAATCCTACTAACGAAAAAGTCTTCAACACCTCCATTCATCCGACCTTAAAACGATGGATAGCCAATTTCTTACCGGACGAAAGAGACGTGTATATAGGTAATTCAAGATCGAGATCCCGTCTCCTCTCGAATGGTGTACTCAGGAATCGCCCCTATTTCCGGCACTTTTTAACTTATTCTTAAACAATTTACCCTGCCTTGGAGGTCTGGACTCACTGCTTCTAACATAAGCAGAAACAAATATGTAGATATGGCAAATCAGAACTTCAGTAACGACCTGGGGCTTGGCTGATTTCAAACCGACTTTCTGTGTCCACGGAAAAATTTCCATACACATTTTACCAAGGAATGATTATTATCGGACTGTGCTTTAATAATGAGAATTGTATGGATGGATTCAACATGGGACTAATAGAGTTCGTTATAGAAAGAGTACGATTAATATATTTACCTTATTTGTCATCCTTATATGCATTGACTATTAACCCACCCTCCTGTGTATTCGAAATAAGCAAGATTCTAGAACATTCGAGAATTAATAATCTAATTTATAATTCTGTAGTTCCTCCTCAGGGTAGAATTGTGGATTTTTCGAGTTTTGTGCCATATGAGATTTGATAGTGTACCCGATGCTTACTCGTAACTTCGTGTATTCAATGTCTCCCGACCCTAAAATTCATCCACTAACAAGGGACACTTCGTACAATCCAATGAAGACACTTCGTACAATAGAGGCACGTCACCTTCTCAAACACCCAACAAACTAATCACTCGGCTGGAGACGCCCACACACATGCAAATCATTATTTTGTACAATCAAAAAATATATAAAACAACTGGAAATTAAGTTTTGAATCTTGCGCAGAACAATTTCATTGGTAGAGCTGCAATTAGCAACGTCATAAGGGGGATTTATTTACAAACATTAGCCACTAAGAGTACATCACCCTCCTCCACTACAGGAAACATGTTCTTGTGCATTATTAATATTATTTCTCTTTCTTTTATTCTTTAACGCTTCAGAGACAGCACCACTCCTATTGAAATAATCCTCCATATTAAAGTCCCCCTCTCCAAGGTCTTCCATTGACTTAATAGCACGTGACCAAACGTATGTAATATTTTGTTTACTAACTATAACATATGTATTGCTCTCAGGATCAACTGTGTACACACACCCTTGTACTTGGCTGTCGTTGAGTAGATTAATCCTCACAATGTGACCAGTTAAATTCATAATTATATTTTATTAAATATAAAAATAAATTAATTAATTAATAATTAAAAATACAAGTATTGTCATCATACTTGTTATGTCAAGGGAAGAAAAGTTATTGTTTGCAAAAGAGAGGGTATCTATTATATATTATTAAAGTTGAAAGAATTTCAAAACAAGAAAAAGTTATCAAAGCACGAGGAGCCGCCATCTCGCCAAACGGACGCTAATAGTGACTCCGCCTCTGTCACAGGACAATATGCCTTGAGGAACGATGACTTGTACAATCAACTCATAAAAGCAGTACTTATCATATAATATTAGAAAAACCAAATTTCCGAGCTTATGGAAGTTAATGCTAGGCTTGTAGCGGAGGACAAACCCCAACCGTATAATCCCCCATCAAATACGACTGATGATGTAACATATTTGTTAAATTCAGAACTACATTCGTGCCTTTGGGGATTTGGTGGCTGAAAAGACTGAGTTAATGACTAAGCTTGCATTGGCTGAGTGTCGTCTTGAGGTTGTTGAATGTCAGTTTTACGTGTTATTCCCAGCTCAACTCCAATCCGACAATGTGAGGACAAAGACGGCAGAGCAGAACATTTTCACGTTGACAGAAACTAACAAACGACTGAGCATGGAGAACGAAAACAACAAAAATGTACTATTTTTGTTAATCAGATTATAAGTCAATATAAGCAAGAATTACTAGGCCATCAAGCACAATTAAAGGCTGTGAACGATAAATTACACTCAAATGAGAAAGAGTTGGAAAATTACAGGTCACTCCTACAACAGAAATCACTCATGGTTGTCCAATGCGAGTCTGAGCTGACCACATTGAGAGGACAAGTCAACAACTTTATAAATTCTGCATCTTTGGCCAAGACTGAGCAGTTATTGGAGGATGAACTAAAATTGGTGCAGATTCAGTATGATTCACTAAAGAGTGACCATTTAGCACGTGGTGACAGAATTAATGAGGTTTATTTCTATTTTATTGAGATAGCTTGAGAATACACTCAATATGGAGAGGAGTTCCTTTAATTTAGAGTTTTCATCACTAAGGTCAGCATTCGAACACAAATCTGCCGAATTTGGTAGTATTGAGTGGATTATGTGTAGATGAGTTGGTGGATAAATATAATAACAATGTAACAGAGTTGACTGAATGTGGTAAGAGGAAGAGTGAGTTGGAAGTCAAGACTGCTAATTTGAGTGGCTTTATCGACACCTTGCTAAAGGAAAATGAGGACAATGTTGCCCAAATTCAATCGTTAATACAAAATAATACGAATCTGACGAAATCTGACCAAGACATGATAAGGACTAACGAACAGTTTGCTGAAATGAATGCACGTGTTATGAGAACTAATGATGAACTCACTCAGATTAATGCTCAGCTCAGCAAAAAACGTGGAGTCATTATTTGAGGAGAAAACCGCAGTTATGAAAAGTAATCACCAATTGACTGAAGATATTACTAAATTGGTCAAAGAGAATGAAGATATCACTAAATTGAACACCCAGTTGATTGAGACACGTGATATACTATTAAATGAGACTCAAAGTGAGGTTATGAAGGACTACAAAGCGGAGATCTCTGAATTGAATTCGTTGGTATCTGAATATAAGGAAATGGAAGTGAGGATGGTATGATCTGTGGTCTGTATTAATGTAGACTGAGGAGATTGGTATGCTGAAAGTAGAGAACTCTGAACTGAGAAGTGTTTGTGAGGCCACGTTGAATGGAAAGAACGAGGATGTCATCAAATTGAGTGAAGAAATTGAGGAGTTAAGGAAGAAGAGTCGAGACTTGACTGTCGAGTTGGAGAATAATTCCATTTACAATGCTTCATTGGTAGACAAACTGAATCAGGTCATTTTTGTTAATATTGTAGAAAATGCCCACCGACGAGGGGGTTATAACTTATTTAATTGTAGGATAATAGTGAAAAGTATTATTTGGAGAACAAGAGACTGTGGAAGGTTGTGGAAGAGTTGGAGGCTCAGAATAAGGCAATCGTACTGTTTGTGTGTTATTGTAGGGAATTATGTTATCTTGTATAGAGAGCAGAGACATATTTTGAATCACAAGGTCATTGCTAAGGATGAGGTTATAAAACGATTAACAAACACGTGTGACTCATATAGGGATAAGCTCTTGGAAGTGAGATCACTTGTTGGGTCGTTAATCAACAAGGAAGATGTAAATGGCGAGACTGCTAATTCTATTATTGGTTGGTGGACATGCTAATATTAGAAATGACAGGTGGTGTGAGACTAGTGAGGTTGTTGAGAGACTGGTCGATGTTGTGAAGACATCAGATGATAATATACCAGTTGAACGACTTTGTAAGGACTGTGTTGGTCCCATCTATATTGTCTAATATATTCATATTATGTTTTTAATATTATGTTTGTCCTTATTAAGGGAATTTGTGTTTAATAGAGATTTTATTCAGTACTGTATTGATACTTGTTTTTATATAAATACTGCGTCATGTATTTGATATTTGACAATACATTGAGCCGTGCGTTGTTCTTATTGGGCTCGAGGGAGGAGCATCGAACCAAACTGAGGTCTATTTTAGAGCATGCTGGGATCACGTGATTTTTTTGACTTTATGACAAATTTATCTAGAAAAAATTTTAATATAAAAATTCGGGAGCCGTTGGTCCAATGACGGCTGAATTCTTGCAAGAACTCGGAGGATTGCTTGCCAGAAAGAAAAGGGATCAACGAGAAGGGCTATGGCTAAGACAAAAGATAGGAATAGCCATACTCAGAGGGAACTCGTTCGCAATCCACGCAGCAGGCTTCCTCAACTGACATTTGTTTAATTGTTAAAAAAATTTAATTAATAAAAAAAAAAATATATATAAAAATTTTTATTAAGAAAATAGAGTAATGGTTATATAAAAGCTGCCCTGATCACGTGGCTATTCCCTCTCAGGATCGTTGCTAAAATACAATTTTGGATCTGTTAGCTGCGTCTTTTAGGTGAAATAAGTTTATCCTGCCATCCTTATTAATTACACACAAATATTAACATAATATTCCGATAAATTGCTCTGTGGTTCATTTGGATGGATTGCTTCCAATATATTTTAATTAAAATTCAATTTCCATCAAAACTTGTATAATTGTACTTAATTAAAATTTTTACGATAATATTCTACAACTTCCTCCTCTGGTAAAAGATTTTCTGCACTTTTTGCGAAGCGTAGGAATAAATGAGATCAAATCCAATACATTCAAGCAAGTTTTTTAATCTTTACTGTTCAGCTTATGCAGGAAAATCATATTCGAATAACCATTGGTGACCTCATTCATCCTAGAGTCAGTAGATGGAATGAGATGTTTTTACAGTAGCACCTGTGAAATAGCAATAAATGATAAATCTGCTAGTTTGAAAAGCTGTTGTTAGAAAATTCTCCAGGATATTTTCCTGGTTGAACGTGGTCTCAACCTTTTCCATGACCTTCCTGGTTGAACGTGGAATAACAGTTGATGACACGTATTTTATTCAAAAATAAAAAACAATAAAAATTTTGACATAATAGCCTTTTCACGAGAGCCATAGTATTTATAGCTCCGCATAGGCAGGACACACTTTATTTAAGTAAAGAACAGTTAATTTTATCTAATCGTAGAACCAAGATCTTCACTTCTTTTTTTTCTTGTGTGTGGGTCCTTTCTAGACAATCCAGTTCCGCAGTGAGTATCCACTGATGACGGCGTCACTCGTCAAACCCTTTTAGTATCTTAGATGCGTGGAACCTTCCACCAGGTGAACAGCAGTGAGAATCGAGCCCGTAACCAAAGTCACTTTAGCCTGACACCTAATCACCACCATTTTGAATTAAATGACATAAAAAATTAAATTTTGACTTTTTTGACTTTATAATTTTTGGTATAATATTTTTGATTAAAAATTACATTTTTATAAATTTTAAACAAGTTTAAAGAACATATGAATTTTTGACTTTATTGACAAAAATCGCCCTACTCATCACCCGTGCTGAGGTCACGTGATTAGTTTGTTAGTTCGGTGTTACTATGGTCTTTGGAATTTTTTTTCATATCATAAAATACATGTCACAGACGTATGCGCAAAATCTCAACTTACTATCAAAAGAACGATGAACAATGATGTTTCTGCATGTGGGTTCTGTTTATCTACAACGAACTTCGAAAAAATACAAGACTTAAAATTCTCCGCTAAAAACAATTACCGACTGTCTAAAACTACTCTAATTGACCACTACAGCGGTAATAAAAATTATCCAATCAGAGACCACTATTCTACAATTTCTTGACAACTATAAAACGCTTGATTATCTCTCCTACTACCTTGACTTTCCACAAACAAAAATAATCACAACTACTATCGGGTAGAAAGTTCGTATTCTTCAACCATTTCTGAAACTGAGTTGACTCAGTCTAGCTTTAATGACGACTGGATTTTTTCCAATGCTATTAAAAGTCTTTGTATTGAAAAATTTCTGGGCCGTCTTCCGCAGAACATTATGGAAACGAAACTTCCCTACCGCTGGGGTTTATGTTCACTTGACGCGCCTCCATTGTGGTCACCATATGGATTGATCAAATAAAGTAGGGTAAAGTTAATGGGTCTTGTCAGTCTTTTTCGATTTGGGTGACACTTGAGCCACGTGACACCACACTAACGTCGTGCGTTGGATAAAATAATTACAAAGGGTAGAGAATAGCAATCAAAATAGACTATTGACGTTTTATTAATTAACAGGAACTTAAGCACTTTCTGTGAAAATGACATTTCTAAATTGTCAGACAAAGATCTTTGATTATTTGCTGGCATTAAATTGTTAAAGATAGTCAATATCGAAATAAGGGATCACAAGGGGTAGCTCTCATTGCGTAATCAATACCAGCAGGTAATATGGAGCCCTTTCCCTAAAATTGACTTTCAATTATATAAGAACAAAAAAATCAAAGAAATAAGTAAAGAAAAAATCAGCATTCGAGTCCCTCCAGCATTTCGTGGTAGGCCGTAATACTCATACAAGTATTATATTTTTCTGGAGTGAGTGATAGCAAGGAGCAATATATTGATCTGACACACAGTGTATCACAACTGTTAGGTTCCTCACTAGAAAAGTCGAATAACTTAATGTAGGTGCATATCTTGGATTTAACTGACTCCCTCAGTGTGTAAGCATCATTGCCATCAACAGAGTATACGTATTTCTGTGTGTAATCAACCCATCTCCCAGTTTCTGTTAAATAATACTGTTGATAGTCCTTAATCTCCCCCGTTCTCCTGCTATAACGGTAAATGCGGACTCCAGGACTCCCGTTTATTCTCGACATGGAGGGGGCAACATAGATTGCCTTATTGAATACCTGAGGATCAGTAAACATAACATCATGGTGGAGATGCCCACAAAGAACTCCCACAATAGTATCCTCAAACTTTCCTATTATCGTGTTGAATCGGTTGTTAAATCTTGGAATGTTATATTTTCTTGTCATGTTAGGCTCATGTCCAGGAGGAACGTGTGACAGAATTAACACGTGCTTATTTCTATTTTAGCAGCAATTAATCTTTTTTCCAGCCATTCAAATTGGCCAGCCGGATCATTCGAATTCCGATTGTTCTTGTTGGGGAATATCCAATGGACAGAATTAAGGACTATAATGTCCAGAGTCTTCGATATTCTTATAGAGTAAAACCCCCCCTGAAGGAAGCTATAGTATGCATCATAGGAGAATAGACTAGACCATCCGGCATTATATATGAAATTTTCATAAAATTTGGGATTGTCAATTGGCCATTCATTTGCCGGGCAAAAGTCGTGATTACCTAACACAGGAACTAATTGTGTGCTGGGAAAAAATCGATGTATTTTTGTTGTAACCCAATTTATGATAGGAAGTGGCCCTTCACTGTCTGGTTCGCATGCTGAGTGGGAGATTGTGTCACTAATATCATTATTAGTGTGATTTACCCGGTCCAGGCAATAAAGTCGGGATTACTAAGCTTTTCGGACATAAATTCTAGAGTTGATAGTACTAGTTGAAAGTAGGGACTCTTTTCGTCTATTCGCCCTTTAGGAGATTGAATGTGAATATCTGTAATCTGCCAAAACAGACCATCATCAGACTCAACTAATCCTTAATTACAATTTTATACAGTTATTAACATAAATCACAAAGAAAAGTAGAAGCGACAACATTTTATCAATTTAATGTTGTGTGTCAATTTATTAACTTTAGGTTTGCCATTTGTGAAAAAAATGTATAAATATAATTTTATTAAACAAATTTATATAAAATATAAGAAACAAATAAAATGTAAATAATAGTAAGTCAGCTGTTAACTTCTTTCTCAGTGATAATAAAAAAGACGCTCACTGATCCGTAAAGAACTCTTCGGAAAATCTTCCCCGCCAAAAAACCAAACCTGAACTGAGAAAATACGCGACTTAGTGTCCACGCGTGCCATGTTGACAATTGAAAATAACAAAATACTTGGGCCCCGAACCACATGGACTTGGTCAAGAAGAGATCAACGTGAGGACTTGATAAATATATACTTTGTGGTAGAGGTGCTTTGTGGGAGAGGCCATAAGAGATTACTTATCGACTAAGGGAATTAAACTTCTCTAATCGTGGACTAGTCGAAGATTAACTTAATACATGACAAAACTTTTTCTTATTGTTTTGATCAAAATCAAGGACAAGGCCAATGAATATTTCTTATCTTTAAGCCAGAGTGGATTTTGCATTGCACGGTCGACCGCAAATGCGGTATGGGTACTTTGATGGTTCATCGTCTTGTGCCAAAAAGTAAAAACCTACAGTCATGTACGATAAATAGACTTTTTGGCTTTCGACACAGTAAATAAAAATAGTTAAAAGTTGTCGAGAGCATTCTTGGATCATGACAAGACATGCCTTAACAAATTGCTACTAAACGATATCTATCTACAGATCAAATTAATAAATTAAATCTAATTTAAAATAATCTAGACCAGTGATCTCAACTTTTTTTTCGTATCCCCCTATGAAAAAATTTTCGCTCCTGGCAGTGATTTATGTCTCCCATAATAACTATTGTAATGTTACAAAGGATTCACCCGTTTTCTTGCCGTCTCATTAGTGACAGGATCCCGAGACATTCCGCCATCAAGGGGTTGTGAAGCTCTCTCTTAAGGCGATTGGATTCCCGTCATCTCTGGAACCGGTAATCCTGGATCGTGGAGATAGAAAACTTCCGGACGGGGAAACTGTCTTCCCCTTCTCTCTAGAAAAATGCTTGATTTGGAAGGGGGCTGCACCGACATCTTATAATTTGAGACTTTCAGGCTCCGCGTTGAAAGCTGGGGAGGCTTCTCGTAATTTCGAGAATGTCAAAATAAGAAAAAATGACAGCCTCTCAACAAAATTCTATATGCAGCCTGTAGTAGTCGTGATGCCCGGAGTCTTCGGGCCCAAGACGGTCTTTTTTCTAAGATCGCTCGGGTCTATGATATCGAAAGCGAGTAAAGAACGTCGGGAGACCAAGTGGGTGTTCCAGAGAATTTCTCTGCAATTGTCAGGAGAAACATCCAATCAATGACCTAGCTAGATTACTTTGATTGTTTTGCTATGTAATAAATTATTCACAATTAGTAATTTTTTATCACAAAACCCTTGACTTTGGTGATGGTTTATCAGATGCTCTATATTCGAGACTTTTTGAGTAAAAGCTGCTCTTGTCTTTTCTGATAAAAATATAAAAATTAAGCTTTTTCAGCATCATATGGTTATGTTCTCCCTGTTCAATAAAATACTATTTTACTTCTTAAATAAATTGAGTTCTGCCTAAGCTGCGGTGTAATAATGGAAACATCCTTGGCACAAGGGCTATTGAAATGCACAATAATTGCCGACCTTGGCTATTGCATCATCCGTCGCAGAGAATATATTACAAGCTTTTTAGATGATTTAAATTCGTTAAAAAATAAAACTCTTATTGTGACGACTTTAAATGATTTGGAAAGTAATAATAAACGGCATGTCGTCAATCCTTCTTATAATCATTACAGAATTGTATTATTATTATTAAAAAGCACTCCCGAGAAAACATAAAATTAGTTAAGTTTCCCTTGTGACGTATTCCTAATCATTCTCTCCGTCAGCCTCGACCATGATCCTCTGTTGCGCCCTAGTTCTCTTAGATAGTCTAGGTCGTCCGCCATTTCCATTATAATATTAGATGCTGCTCACACTCTTGTAACACAGTGAATCAGATCCTGATGGACTGCAAATCCGAAACCATAATGTCGGCAGGCCGATGAGAGGATAAAAAGGTGGAATTTTCTAAAAAGTTCTGTAAATTGTACGGTCGTTTTTGTCTCTTGTAGACAGCAGACAGAGAAGTCGTATTTTGTTAGATCGCATACCAGTTGTTGTTTCTTGTAAGGTTGTTTAAGTCCTCTGCAATTAAAAGAACCCAGAGTGAACGGAGAAGTCGGTAAGGAATACGAATAGGACATCGTATAGTTTTTAGTAATTGGAAGATTCCCTTTGGGAATATGTATGACAGTCTCGACAATGAGGGTTATTCATATTTCAGCATTGACGACAATTTCTGCAACTTAATACGAATTAAAAAATTTTTAATAGTTTGCAGATTTATAGGCATTTATTAATAATGTTATTTTATCATTTTGCCTTTGTTTCTTAATTTTATTGAGTTAATAACCCACTCATGCATTGTAAACAAAAATACTGTAATAATCATTAAAATAATATGATCCTTGGAACTGATGACTTTTTTGATATATCAGGCGTAATTTGACAGAGCATTTTCTTACAAATCGTTAGGGGAATGCGTTTTCAATTCTGAAGGGGCCAGCCTTGACTGAAAGGAACTTCTAGTTGTTAACTGTTTGTGTAGTTAAAAATAAAACATTTTTGTTTAAAAATTGACTTGATTAAAATCGAATATCAGCTCGATCACAAACTTTCAATTTGCTTCATAATATTCCATGTCCCAAAAACTGCAGCTGCTTGATGCCCATGTTGCATTTTTCTAGGTTGCATTTTTTCTCACAAATAACTGTATCCACATGCCGAAGTTCACGTACAGTCTCAGATGTTCTTTTGTTTCCAGTCATACTTAGATTCTACACAGAAAAACTTGACCAAAGATATCATAAACATCAGGTTGTAAGGTTTGGCTTTGTCACAATGTAAGCTTCTAATTGCTATTGGCGGTATTCGGTCGGTGAGAGATCTGAATTCTCTTTCAGAAAGATATGAAGGTGAAAATACATTTGAAGAGAAAATTAGGTGTTTTTAATATCTGAAATATTTTTTGAAATATCTATTCTCGTCGATTCTTCGGCGGATATAATCATTGCTAAGTAGTCATAATCTCCAAAGTTTCGACTCCCTGATAATACATTCATTTCTGGAAATGATTCGTCAATTTATGGGACTCTGCTTTTGAAATCATTTTAGATATATAAATAATATATAGAATTATTGCAATGACCAAGGGTGAAACCAAACTAATTCCTTGATCCTGACGCGTTCCAACAGAACCTTTAGCCAAGAACAATGATCCAGAGGACGTTGTCTAGGGAGCTGAAGTCGATTCCAGAACTCGTCGCCAGAGAAAGAAATCGTTTCAGGAAGGAATGAATAGTTGGGTCACTTTGAATGCAGACCTGGCATTGAACATCTCCTGAGTAAAATGAATCCAATGAAGCTATCAGAGGGAAAGAAAAGAAGTTTTATCCAATTAGCCATA
The DNA here is from genome assembly GCA_011109175.1 of Dicyema japonicum. NCBI lineage: Eukaryota > Metazoa > Dicyemida > Rhombozoa > Dicyemidae > Dicyema > Dicyema japonicum. Next base: position 519,581 of record RDEW01000027.1, on the reverse strand, counting down.
GAACCAAAGTGAAAAAACAAACTATTATTTTATACTGCATGTTGTTGTATTTTTTTACTTTACTTTAATTTTTAAATGATTTGGAAAAATGATTTTAAAATTAGAAAACTTTCAACTTAAATTCATTAAGCCAAATTTGAATTCACCTTATTTTAAGAAAATGAACAAAAAGATGAATGTTCATCATGGTAAATACACGTTTTCTATAGGAGATCAAGTTTTTATTAAATAATTAAATGTAGGTTAGAGTTTTAAAAGATTATGGAACTAATCCTCTCTAAGGCTGAATAAATTTGAGAGTCCAAACAGTGAGAATGTAGAAATTTTGAGTTCATTATCAAACAATCGTGTAGAGGTTAGAATGTAAAAAATATTTTTATCAACTGGTGAAAAAAATTACTCCAATTCACATGGTCAAGAAAATATAATTAATTTTGATGTAATAAATAATTAACAGTTATTTTTAAATAATGAAAGTTAGGCAATAATTAGGACGACAGAATGGCGAAGGCGTTACCTCTGATAATCGCCATTTCGAGCCTCTGCCTCAACCAGAGTCCCTCCCGTGACTCGCACCTTTTTAGACACAAATGCCGTTGTGGCAGGGACGTTGATACGAAAAGATTACATCCACTCTCTTGCCGAAGGAGTACTGGTCGATCCCGCACCAAGCAGCCCTCAATGACTTCATTTTTCGAGCCCTCAATGCTGCGGGATTTCCGGGCCAATTGGAACCATTGGGCTTGACAGAGGCGACGGGAAAAGGCCGGATGAAATGACGTTATTCCCATACTCCCACGGAAAATCACTCGTCTGGGACGCAACGTGTGTGGACACCTTCTCAGGAGCCAGATCGCTGACGGCGACGCACTTTCCTGGAGACGCAGCCGACCAGGCGGAGGTCAAGAAGATCCATAAGTACGAATCCCTCAGAGACCACTACCATTTCGCCCCCATTGCTGTGGAGACAACTGGAACTGTAGGCGCGAAGACGGACGCCTTTCTCCACAGCATTGGAAGCAAATGTAATAAATTAACTCAAGATTATCTTATTTCAGTAATTAATCGTGATATTGATTGACATGATTTTGTCATATGACATTGACACATGATTTGTTGCGCATTGTGCATGGTTGCTCACACTGCGCGCGACATAATAAAGCCTTTTCACGATAGCAATAATAGCTCCTTATAGCCAAGATACACGCTTTATTTTGTAAAGAACAGTTATAAAACTAATCGTTGAAAGGGAGGAAAAGAGAAATGTTTTTAACTACTTTTTATTTTTGTTGCGTGAGTCATATTCAGACAATCCGGTTCCGCAATGAAATATTCACTGATGATGAGTAGAATCTTCAGCCGGAATGTACAGCAGCTAGATTCGAATACGAGGCAATCAGGACTTTGGCATTTATGACACTGCCTCAAATTTATTTCACATTTCTTAATATTTAGCCATTTAAAAAATATTAATATTTGATTTTTTATCAATTAAATATTTTTTTCAATAACAATTTATTAGCATAAAGTTGTTACTGGTCTCCATTGTGACCTGAAGGCATCGAGCACGCAATAGGAGTTACCTCTCATAATAGGTTCACCCTCCCGCTTTCCCATAAGCCGTCCGATTAACCTGATAAATCATACGTTCTCGGCCAATTAATCCCAAGCAAGACACCTCCCTCGGCTCCATGACATGGGTGTTATGTCGCCTCTTGCCATCACCTCTGTCAAGACCGACAGGTTCCAAAAGGTAAGTAAACTCGACATCCTCGATAGCTCTCATGACTGTCGAGTTTAACATGGTTAACATTAAATAATTTCTAATTATAAATTCCATTGCCCAAAATTAGAATTCGATCACCTAAAAATATAAAACTCATCGATCAGGTTGAGGACTACAGATCTATGTAACACTAGCTTTGTGTATGTGTCTGTACATCCTCCATCCATGCAACCATCTTCCTAAAATAAATAAAAATGATCTTTATTGCACGAATCCAAAGTAAGGACCAAGAAAGAATTAGTCCCTAAGTTAAAATAAATCGAAAATATTTTGCCCCAAAATAGGGTAAATATGATATTTTTGGTATCGGTAAAGAAGAGGTGAAAAAATTATTTCCTAAAACGGAATAAAATAATATTTTTGGTATCTTAGTAAAGCTAGGAACCACGTGAGAAACAGCAAAAAATAAACACATAAATTATGTTGAGAATTTAATCAATTCGAATTCATGAATTTACAATTATCAATTTGTATGTTAGATAGCTAACTGTGAGCGAGGCGAATTGCACAGCGTAGGCTTTCCGCATGAGCTAGCACGCTGTGAGAGAAGCTATCAACGCTGCTAATTTTATAAAAATCCACCAGACTTTTGTGTTAAAATCATAATTTAAACTCATTATTATTATAAGGAAAAAGAATAGTTAATTTTAATTCAGCTGTTGGGAGATGCACAAGCTATTCCCACGGACAACAGCCAACGAGAGCCTCTCCTTGAGCCATCTCGTCTCACGAAGATCACCAGTTTTGTCAGTTAGTAGTTTTCCCAAATGGTTCAGGAACTTCAGCGTTTTAGGGCCAAAGTTCCCCGAAGTTTCAATCGCGACAGGTGCGAAAATGTACCTGTCGCTGATATCCGAATATTTAGCATTTTTTACTTCCTCTGCTTGAGAAGAAGGTCTGCCCGGTGAATTATTTTTTTGCTTGGGGCGAAAGAGCAGACACAGGTCACATCCCATACAAGGTTTCGCCCTCGCTCAAAAGGAAAGGAGGTCATGCCGTCAGGGCGTCTTCCGTTGTCAAATAGACCAGTCGGTTCGATCCGGCAACGGAATCCAGCCGATTCTAATGCCCTCTTAATGATGCCGTTCATTGCCGAATGTCGAGAAGATCTGCCAATTCCGCTCCGGCATGAGAGGAGGTGGAGACCCAGTTCGTCCGATAGACAGCCACATTTGCACTTTGATTTGGTGCAAACAGGCAATCCGAGGTGTAGACATACAGCTGTACGAAGTGAGTCATCATCCAACAATCCACCAACTTCTTGACATGGGTAAACCCCAAATCATAATTTAAATTAAAATAGAATATTAGGATAAAATAGATTTAAATATTAAATCTAATAGTGAACAGGGAAGATTGAATGCACGAAGAAGACATCTTGTGCAAAAGAGGCACGTCACCACCTCAACCAAGAAGAAACAGGGGAGGATTTCTTCTCTTTTTTACTTCTGGTCCACCCAGGGGCGTGCATAGAAGGGGGCCATAGACGCAGCAGCTCCAAGCCATAAAGTTCACGTTATTAAGTTATACTCACTTTTTTTTAGATGTTTTTTCATCATAGACAAGATCGACTGCTATCTATCACCGTGCTCTATTGACATCGGTGAAGACTTTCTCGCTTTATTAGCTGAGCTTGGATGGGATGTGTTTCCAACTTTGTGTATATCATATCGTTTATTACCCACAGTGTCTACTATTAAGGTCCCCGATGTCAAATCAGTCAAGTTTATCCTTGATTTGCATTTAAAAGAAATTCCTGACAAGCGAGATGAAAGAAGCTGTGGTGCAGGCATTTGTTGACAACATTGAAGCGATTGGAAATGAAAGTAAGTGACTTTTTGTTTTTTGTTAATAAAGTAAAAATGAACCACCTCACTCTTATTTGATCTTTTATTCATTTTCATTTATGACAACATCTGTAATTTATTTAGTCACGATTTCTTAAGTTATTAGGGGTATCATAATCACATACTCCCCCCGGGAATCAGAAAGCTTACACGCTTCTGGATCCATTTTACTCAAGAGACACATCAAAGATCCATTCTTAATTCAACCGGGAGACTATTTTGTTCCTTGGCGACGAATTCTGGCTTAGACCTCAGCTCCCGGACGATGTCCTCTGAATCATCGTGCTTGTTTTAAAGGGTCTACTGGAACGCGTCGGGTTCACGGGATTAGTCAGTTTGGTTTTACTTTTGGCCTTTGGAATAATTCATTTCAATACCGAATAGTTAGAGAAGAAACGGAAGTATGCTCTTCTCTCAAAGAAATTGAGGGGAATAGTCCCTGTGGTTCTTTCTAACGCAGTTGATAGTTAAAGCGTTAATGAATCAACATTATTTCAATTTTCTCTGCCAACTCTTTAGATGAGTTTCCAAACTGCAAAAAACTTGAGGTTTTTCCCCTTTCACTGGTTCTGAATGGACTTGTATGTGATATTGGAAAGTTTCTGTTTCTGCAACCATGGAAACTGATTTATTAACTTATCTCTCGGTATATCCGAGGTTAATAAATTATAAAATAACATGAATTTTACTTTTATTTTTTTAGATTTAAAAGTCAGTTTTGCAGAGATAGAATGGAGTGATATCTGCGACGGTAGGACGTGTGATGAAATTGGAAAAGGGCGGACCTACTTCTCTTCTCCAATCCTGTAATGGACTATTTGATGATGGAATTGATCGGCACGGACCAGACGATTTATTAATCAGTTCTTTTATCAACTTTATCCCACGTTGATGTTTCCAAGTGAGGATTAGCGGAAGACTGGTTTTTGATAGCAGACATAGGATCTTCATGCATATCGACCTATTTTCTAAAAAATAATGGAGGAAGAGATTCGAATCTAGCATACTCAACAATATGATGCGATTCCATACAGTATTCCTATTGTTTTTATTAACCCCAAACAATCTTTTGTATGCCAGACACAAACGGTCACTACTAATTAATCAAAGGAAGGAACCCAATGGATAACGTCTACCTGTGCCGACCAATTCCATCTACCAATAGTTCATTAAAGGCTTCTGCTTTTGAAGAGAGGTGGAAAAGTAGGTCAGCCCTCTTCCATTTTCATCACACGTCCTACCTGTCGTGGATATTACTTTATTCTTTGGGGAAGGGTGGTTTTGGTCAGGAAGAAGGTGGGAAGATTCCCTTCAACAACTGTGTCGTGCCAGAAAGACTCGTCACTTCACAGGTGAGATCTGTTTAACGATAATTGATTTTAGATCAAAGTCCATCATTTGGATCTGACCCACGACTGCCAGATCCGATGTCATCAGACCTTGAGGAAATCCTTTAATTAGGATTTCAAAAGAAAGTCATAAAGAATCGTATTAAAGTCAGAATATTTTGAAATTTTCTGTCTTTGGAATAGAGGTCTCTTCAAGGGAGATCTCTAACTTCCAGTCCTTAGTTACTGAAGTTTAAGTGAAAGACCCTACCCCCTTTGAGACCCTAATAAGGCTTTCAGCTCATCTCACGCGAATCCCAGACTGAACAGCGAGAATACAGACAGCATGGGATCTTGAAAAAAATACCGAGCTTACTGAAAGACGCAGGGATCACCTAATGGACGCATTCCCTTTTAATTTAATGGAGATTTCTTGGTTTTATGATAATCTTTAAATCTTTTCTGCTAATACCGCCTTTGTTTCTCAGCTATAAACGTGATTTTATTTGATTAGTTTTAAATTCTCACTTCAATATAAATTATCATTTAAATTGTCCAAATCAACCCACAGAGAGCTGTTTGGGTTTGAAGTAGATTTGGAGTGCTTCACTACATAGTATTTACCTAGCATTATTAACGATCGATCGACCATCCAAATTTGAATTGACTGTTAATTCTACCCTTAAATATTAGGAAAATATTTGAATCACACACTTTCATATGGGATAATCACAATCTATAAATTACATGAATTTGCTCAGAAATTTGTCAATTTTTGAAAATAGAAAATTTTAAAGCTTAAAATTCGAATTGATTATTATTGAGACCGATCGGGAATTGATAGATAATAATCCTCTTGATCTTCCTGAAGGCCGAGTTATCAAGTTACCTTTAACGGAAAAGATGGGATTCGAACAAAAACATTGTTTTATTCGATGTTTCCTTAATTCAGAACATTGAATCTCCAAAGTCTTCTGACTATTAAAAAAGGGACTGAAAGTTGTATCCTCCTTGAAAAGATGAAAACATTGAGTGCACTAGAGCTATGGCATAGTGAATCAGAGTTACGTCAACAGCTCAATGACTCCCAATTTCTTCAAATGAAGGAAACCGGTAGCTAACCGAATAGTAACAACCAAAAGCAAATGCTTCTAGAGATCAATCAGATATATCTGGTGTGGAAGAAAAATCGAAAGCGAACCAAGACAAAAGAAGTGGGGACCGAGAAAAAGTCTAGAAAAAAGGTGGGACACAGCGACAAAACCGACCAAACCAATGAATCAATAGTAAATATAATTTTTTCATAGAGTACACAATTGTAAGTTTTTTTACCATAAAAACTATAAACATTAAAATCAATATAAGCTAAAAATTATAACGGCGGCCATTTGGAATGAACTTGTTTTTATTCATTCTTTTTCTATTTGAATCATTATTTTCTAAATTATCCACGTTTTCGATATGTTCTCGGTCGCTACAAGTATCTTCGATATCCTCTACCATTACAATTCTGCCTCTCTCGTAGCCATCCATGAGTTCACTCTGGTCGCGATTCTCAGAATAATTACAGTAATTCCCTCCATTATTGCATGGTATATGATGGTCCCCATATTCATATCCAAGGTAGTTTACTCCGTTATTATACATTCTCCCCCCATTCTGAACATCTGAGTAGTTGGTATTTCTTCCATTGTCGAACATTCCCCCAATTATCCGAGGAGTTGGGTAATTAAAGTTGACACGTCCCATATTGTGAATTCTACGGTCATTCTGAACAGTTGAGTAATTATATTTATCGTCTCCCTCTCCAGCCTTAGGGTTAACATAATTAGACATGTGACCTTTAAATGTTGATAATTCAAGTAAACCTGAGTTATATAGCCCCATATTTCTTTTCACGTGGGTTTGTAGACTCTTCTTTTCCTTTGATCGTTTATTTTGGTACCAAATCTATAATATTGAGTATTGATGGACCTGGATAACCCTAACACTCAAATTTGTTTCTCTTGCGAGTTGTTCTCTTGTATGCCTCGATGGTTTAGAACACTTTTTAAAGGCGTTCAACAGTAGATTAACTTGGTCTGGTCGGATTGAGGTTCTCGGTCCCCGCTTTTTTTGCGGCACACCTGTCATTGGTTTTTTTAGTGTCTCATTTTCCGACTCAATTTCAGATCCATAAGATTTGTCATCATTAACAGAGGACGAATTATCTGAGTCGTTGTTAGCCTCAATATTAACAGGTTCTGTAATTGAGCCATTTACTATGATTAGGTAATGTCACCAACTATAATATAGTGAATAGTCTTTTTTGCAGTAAATATGTTTCCTATTGGCGTAGTAGGCTTCTTGATTTGTTTGAAACAAATTTTCGCATATTTTGCATCTTAAACAGTTCAGATGGTACATGAACGATTGAACTACCCACACATATGTGTTTTGTTCAATTAGGTTGTCGCACATTGGGCATTTTCCGTAAATTCTAGTGAATATTGGATGTAGATATACCTGAAGTAATCTTTGTTGCAGTAAACATTATCACGTTTATAGAAACATTTCTTATAGAGAGGTTCGTTGCACTCACAACACCTCATACAATCGTCGTGCCAGAAGGAATTCATAAAAGTACAAAACTTTCTGTCTTGAATCTTTTTCTTGCACTTGTAACATATTTTCTCCGAATTTTCTGATTTCCCAAGATCTGTCAAATAAAGTAGTCTAACTGTGAGCCAACAGCAGCACATAAACAGCAGTAGGCCATTTCCATTGACCCACTGTTCGCGCACAAATATATTACTTAATAATTGCATTAACAGGTATACTGCTCCCACTGTGTTTAAAGTATCATATAAAGTTAATGATTCTCAAAATGACAGAAATTTTGAGACACAATGCAATCACAGCGGCGATACATATTAACAAGTACTCAACATATTACAAGCAAAACTAAACTACTGAGAGCAATTGAGAGTGGAGAGCATTTGCAAATAATAATGTCAACAAAACAAACCCATCCAACTATAAAATTGTAAATATTTAACGGACTCGTGTTATATACTAGCGCTAGTAATGCACGACGTCTATCCCTTACTACCGCTAAAACGTTAACATTATCGACTTTTAGTACGACTTGGTTGGTCCGACTAAATATTGAAAATTTATCATTTATGACGAGTTTTCGACTAAAAATAGGAACAATTGTAAAATTAATGATTCTAAAATAAACAAATCAGAGTCATTGAGGAAATTTTACGGATACTTGCCGATATCCTTTAAAATATTGTGTCCACTCAAATATGAATCGAAAGCACTTTAAACAGCAGTGCTTCTCATTATCCTGAAAATATTTTACAATGACAAAGCAAACCAGACAGTTCGACATAAATTGTGTTTTTCTGCTGTTCCAGATGACGAATATATGTAAAACAAACATTCTATTGTTTCCAAACATCTGTCTTTCACTAATTTGCAAGCTAACCATAAGGCAGGACTATTATTTAAAGGAGTTATGGGTACTTTCTTCACTCACTACTCTTTAAACTAAAGACTCACATTGAATTTATTTACATATTAGACAATGGGAGACAATCGATTTAATGTGCTAATTCTTTTTTGTATTTTCACGTGGTCTACCATCAATCAGGCAAATAGATTCTATTTTTAGGTATATCTCTAATTGAATAGATACTAACAAATTTCAGGAAATGTATCTAAAAAACTTTACTAGTGTCAGAACATGAACTTGACATCATTCGATGTGTACGATTTTGAATAAAAGTGTAAAATAATGTTGATTAACTAATTCGAGAATTATCTGTGTAATGAACATTGCACAATTTTTACAAAATCCGTAGTTTTATAATAATGCCGAATAATAATGCTGTCATCACTGATAACTCACTGCGGGACCGGATTGTTTACAGTGACTCACACGGACCCAAAAAATTAAGATGTCTTGGCCTCCTTTCAACGATTAGTTTGTATAACTGTTCTTCGTTCTACAAATAAAGTGTTTTCCCGCACATACAGGGCTATAGTATTATGGTCTTAACTGCTGTTATATTGCCGATTTGAGGAATTATAGTATTAAGCGACCTTCAGTTATAACGATATTCTCAGTACTACTTAACGTACTAACATAATTTAAGTCGTCACTACCCATTTAAAATTTGACGAAATATTGATGTAATGTCACTAACAATATTTTTTGGGTTCAATTCCTCCTACTGGCTATTCAGTCCTTCTCTATTCTGTCCCTTCTCGTTTCTTGTTCAAAGCGATATGCTCTTCACTTGTCTCAGGAGGCACCCAGTGACGAGGTTGCACGAAATAAGAATCTTTGATTTCCAACACTCCACTGAATAGGTCCCAGGACGTATCTCTCTTCCTGCTAGTTGGGAATGAACTGTTGTGACATTGGAAAGTCTCAGACCATGGGAACTAGATGATGTTTATTAGTTATTAACTATAACTTCTTTCTCTGTGTATTCGAGGTTAATAAATAAACAAATTTCTGTTTCTGATTTTCTGTAAAAACCAAAAAAACCAATTTGGAGGCATGATCGTTCCTGATCAGCAAAAAAAGGACACTTCCTCTTTCAAAAATCTGAAGGAACTTCTGGAAAGCAGTAGGATTACAGGTAAATTATTCGAATCTTCAAAATTCCGAAAAGTGTCTCATTCATATAGGAAATGCGTCGGCTCTCGGGAGGAATATTGAGAAAGGATAAGTCGGATGCTTAAGGAGGTCGGGATCACCTGACAGCCACCCATTCCCTTTTATTTTCTCGGTGTTTCGTGGTTTTAAATAAATAATCCAATTCTCGTGGTCGCAGAAACAGACATTTCTCAATACCATACAAGAATCTTTCTATAAACACTGGAAGGCGTGAAAACATCCAGTCTTTGCAGTTATAAAAACCCCCAAACTGAGTAAGAAGTAGTTTGGCGGTTAGGATGTCATGTCACTAAAGTTGATAATACCTTTGTCCTATCCCCAATTAACTTAAACTAAAAATAAGGACAAAATAATACAAAATTCACAATAGTTAACATTCATGATTAAAATGAGAGAAATCAAAATTCCAACACACTGTAAATGCCCAACTCACTACAATTTGTTGACCATAGTGAACTGATTCATTCCTCTAACAGGATCAACAACATCACCTAAACACAAGCATATTCCAAACAATTATAACTCATATTAAAATAGAGTTAATGGAATTTGAACCAAAAGAGTTTGCTGATATGGATTTTAGATGAGGTAAATTCCGCAGTATGGTCCACCACGACTGAAGGTTGAGGTATAATGTAGTTGTAAGGTCTAACTATTTCTAGTGGAGGATGTAATCAAAACCTTATTTGCTGTACAACTCTATTAGCCTGATATAGTGGTTTAATATAAATTATTGGGAGATATAGCTATCATAGAAGCGGGTATTATTAACCAAGAGCGTTTGGAAACATTGGAAGTAGCGAAAAAGTTGAAGGATGCTTTTCTTCCATTGGGCAAAATACAACACTGCAAACTCCATGTTATTCATTGTGATGATATGAGATTGTATCAGGGGGTACTTGAAACAGTTGTAAGTGGACAGAAGTATGATCGTATACACACAACAACTGTGCTCAAGAGAACCACTGAGAATGTATCTTTTGACGCAGTAAAGAGTTAACCAAAATCTTCGCGAGTGGGGGAAGCGAAGACGCACGAGAGGGATTAGTTAATAATAATTTATTCATTTTTGATGATAAAAAATATGAATTTGGAGCTTATTTATCCACATTGAAAGCCTTTCGAGAATTTCAAGATAAAAATACGATAGCCTCTCCTCAGATTCCACGTACAGCCCGTTGTCGCCGAGACGAGCGAAGTCTGCGGACCCAAGACAGTCTCTTCTAAAATCGCTTGATCAATGATGTCAAAAGTGAGTAATGAGCGTCAGGAAACTGAATGGCTGTTCCAAAGGATTTCTGCAGGTCAGAGCAACCATTCCATTCTATCAGCTGGATTATTTTGATTGTCTTGTTACGTAATAAATTGTTTTTGTCTGATATATCTCTGAGTTCGTCCGGTCCATAATTGAAGGAATATCGTAGACCATCTGTTTGAAATGTGGGATGATTAGATGATACAATAAATCTCCTGTACTCAAAAAAGAGTTTATGCAATAATGTGTTGTCAATCAGCATTAGCTGATTTCGAGAACTATTCTATAATAATTATTAAATTACCCACCGTTGTGTGATTTGAAGTAATTTATGTCCGATTTATAGGTTTCCCGACTATTAGCGTCCCACTTCCCGATCGATAAATCACTAAATTTTTAAGAGTAAAAAACAAATTTTTAAGGGTAAAAACAAACTTTTTTTTTAATTTTTTTATTTTCAACATCTCCTTGGGAAACATAGTTTTTCCATGTGTTAAATAAATTCTCAATTGGATTGAAAGATGGCAAGTAAGGGGTAATAGAACATGGAGATTGTCCGTATAATGATGCAGGAATATCAAAAATATCGGGTTTTAGGATTCCGGAGAAAAATAGTCATTGATCCAATTTCTGGTTCTGATGACCTCTACTGAAATATATGTAAAAGTTCCTGAAACAGCTCTTCCTCGTCTTGGTCTTTAGGACACTAAAAATCCGACCTTATTATGAGTTTTAAGATGTTCTTTATGCAAAAATATATTTACCCATATCCCAATGTTATGAGTAGAAAGTGACGCTAATGGTCAGGAAAACCTATAGTAAGCAGTTTGCACTCGCATGGTTTAATCTGACTAATAGGAAGCAGGTCACTGACCCTGCTAAACCGTACATGATCGCTTATCGGAAAAAGGAAAAGAGTTGGCTTATTGAGCGCATTTCCTTACAGATCGTTTTTAATTCTGAGCGGATGTAGTAAACTGCAAAGTAACATGAAGTGAAAAATCCCCTTCGAGTGTCAGAGCCCTCCAAGTGAACATATGCGTGCTCAACCAAGGCGGCAAGTTAGAAAAATATAATTATTTGTCAATATCTTTAATTTTTACATCGAATTATAAAAGGGGGTGATTGAGTGGATATAATTTGTGGAATTTCCCCCGTAAATACTATCTCTGAATTAATAGTAATACACGCATTCTTTATTCCACAAGAATATTCTCCTTTCCCGTTACAATAGTTCTATGAGTGATACGTACTCTTACCCATATTCTTACTTGGCCAACAGGAGAGGCCAATTCAGCACTACCAAACACTACTACTTTACAACACGTGCCCAAAAAGGTGGTCAAAACCGATCTTCGGTTTACAAAATATTCATTTTCTGTACCGGAGTCACTCTGGATTTTTATGCGGAACTACAACTAAATTGTTTTCTTACACTGTTGATCACTGTAGCTTCTCCCGATTTGGAAATTACTTCGATTTTGTTAAACCCAACAGAATTACCGCCCCAATTGGTTAGAATAGTTATCTCAAATATAAAAGTCTCGGAAAAGCTTAGATTTGTTGAACACAGCTCCAAGGATTCGTAAATATCACTCGTTTCTTCAACTGTGGAGTCATTGTTACTGAATTCACATGAAATGGTAGAATTGTCGAATTCCTCCCAAAAAGTTTTCGTTTCGTCACAAAAAGCGCTGGGTTTTTTCTTTCCACTGAAAGTTGGTCCCATAACCGACATGAAGGGGTTAAAATGACTGAAAGTGTTCTATTTTAGATTCTACCACGAATACATTATTATTTATTAAATTAGAAGAAAATGGGTCCTGCCTATTCGAGAGAACTTTTCGGCTGGTCTCCTCCCCCAAATGTTTAGATAGCATTTCAAGAATATGTTGTTTCTCACTGAAAATTAGATTGAATTTAAATAACCTTTTATTTAGGGACAGAATTTGAAGAAAGACGTTTTTGCAGGCAGAAGAAGCTGAGGAGACCTCACCGACTTGTGAGAGCAGCATTGGACTCCCGTTAAATTTGGATTGCTGATTTTGGTCTAACAACTCTTCTGAATCAGTTTTGGGAGTTTCTCCTGCGTTCTCTGAGATAATGCGACATAAAACCGATTTTGTTCGTATTTCCATCAATCTTCCATAATCGATGAGGCTTGCTTTCAGGAAAATCTAATAATAAAGACAAAGGCACTTTTGTCGATTTTTTTGAAAGGAGTACACACATTTGATGCGAATTGGTAGACCACTAAATACATGAGAAAATTACATGTTTTCGTGGGAGTCGGCCACAGTCCTGTCTTTGTTTTCTTAGTCATTTCAGGACCATTAATGTACAACGAGAACCCATTTTCTAATTTTTCATTATGTTTGTTCATTACGATTATTATTTATTACTTTGGTTACAATATTTTAATTTATATTTAAATATATCGCAATGACGTACTGTTATGTCAAAATAATCTAATTTTGCCATCTGGAATTATTTTAATTTAATTTGAAAGAAGTTAGTGGTCAACAACTAATGATATCTATTCAGTTCCCATGGGCACAGTAGCAGAGACCTTCCAATATCCACAAGCACATGGAAAGGGAAGAAAACGATGCAGCTGTGAGAATCCCTCCAGTGCAGCGCTGGAGAGAAAATGGTACTTTTCGTGCCACTCTGGTACTGGACGCCACATGAGAAGGAAAGGAAGAGAAATCTTCGACTAAGGAGCAGTGCTACATGTACGAAACCTTAACCGTTGGACTACCTGGCTTAATGAGCTTATAGTTTAAAATTTTAATTGCTAATCATCCTATACAATAGCTAAAGCCTCTCTGATTGATAAATTGATTCCCCAATTTGAGAATCATTTAGTGGTCTTCACCATAACTATATGGATATCGTTGGCTTGGAAACAAATATGGATTTGATTATATTATTATTGACACTAAGGTTTACTGCCTGACATGTCTTGGATTATAATTTAATATTAACACAAAGAAACATGAGAAAGAAGATAAGAGTAATCGTCTAATTGAGAGATCTTGGTTTCTAGCTTCTTCCACTTTATTTAACCAGCAGTTATATTATTAAGGCACTTTCACGAAAGCCATAATGTTTTAGCCCCGCATGTGCAACACTCAAAGAAACAATATTTATAGTTAGTCTTTTCCATGGTTGATATTCTACGTGGCCACTCCATTCCGAGTAAGCTTCTTAGTTACCTTCTTCTATTAACAATCCAAAGGGGTATTCCTGAACAATCCAATACATGAAATAAAAATTCATGATCAACAGAATCAAAGGCCTTCTTCACATCAACCCAAGCAGAATAAAGGGCGTTTCCATACTCCTTATTTAAGCATTGATTAATAAGGCCTGTTCCTTAGACAATGTTTCCTCGTTCCCAGCTGATTGTCAGATAATAGCCCAAACGAATCCACAAAATCTGAGAGTTTGGAATTAACACATTTGGTAATAAGTTTATATAAAATTGGCATACACGTTATAGGACGTAAGTCTTAGGAGTCTCACAATCATCCTTTTTAGGAATTAAATAGGTTATTCCAGTATAAAACCAACTTTCAGGCATATATTCCCATTAATAATTCGATTAATTTCAGTACATAAAAAGCCATGTAAAAATTCTATTTTTTTAATAAAGAAGTTATATGAGCCATCGCATCCACACGGCTTCTAATCGGGAAGCCATTCAATAACATCCAGGATAAAATCATTTGTGAACTCTGGCAACATGCCTTCAATACCAGTATTTACTTTACCACACAATCATATGACACGTGCATCTCTTTTCTTTTAGACCACACTTTTTCCCAGAACGACATACAATCCTCGTCATCGAAACCATATAACGTTACTTCATTGCTTGCTGATGGTTTCCGATAAAATCTTCGATTTAATTCAAAACAACAGTTGTCCTTGCGAAAGTCCTTCCTCGAATAATGTACTGCTATTTGCTTCTTCTTAATTCTGACAAGGTCACATAGTAGAGCCTCAATCCTGGCAACCTCCCCTTTTTGGCCCTTTTGTATCCATAGGCACAAAGAACATCCATAACCTTTTGTTTTTCATACACAGGGAGAGCTTGTCTGGAAAAACGATTGACTAGTTCTGCCATCAGCTTTGAGATTTTCTTCTCAGTGTTCTCCAACCACGTACTCTGCGGTTTAACCTTCGAGTTAAAGCCATATAAGCACACTGTGCAGCATATAGAATGTCAGTAATTTGATTGAAATCTTGAGGCGGATTATTTTTCGTAATAAATATATTGCAGAATTTAGTCCCGACAAAACATTAACTCTGACATACTTTCTCTAAATTTTGGGTGTTGGTTTTCGAGTATCCCTCGGAATTGACTTAATTTTCTCAATTTGTACTTTTAGTTCCTCAAAGCAATTTTGAAGGTGGAAATTTCCACATTAGTATTATTTTGCACTTTGAAACATTCGCCTCCTTTTACATTGTTATTCCGATTTTCATGTTTCAGCATCTTTTTTAGCTACATAGGCAGGAACTATTGGAGTACTTTTCATTGAACTTCCAGCCACATCTAGGTATCCTTCCGAATCTTTGCTTCGTGGCAAGAAAAATCTGAGATACCCACTCAGCTTCAGGACACAGTGGACCTCTTCAATAATGGCAGATAGTGAATGCAAGTTGGTTTTGGCAGCAATATTCCCAACGATGTTGATATTAGTTCTTGTGACATTATAGAGCCCCACAGACGACGGTCCTGCTTCTAGTATACTATCTTCTTTATTTGATTTTGCAGGAAGGCCCATAGGATTCGATTTCTCGATATGATTAGAAACGGACATGTACAACACCACAACAACAAAAATTATAAATATATTTAACCAGCAATAAAATAGTTAATTTTTAATAATCAACAACCTTCTGGCCTGCCTGTTGCCAGCCTCCTCAGGCAGGTTCGATTCTGGTTGCTGAAACAACTCCGAAAGCGCCTTGTCCAATTGAACCCTCTGCCCATACGGCATCTCCGGGCTCTGCCTCCTATACTCCAGTGTAAGTTTAATAAAGGTCTTAGGGTCCGCTTTAATAAAGTTGATTGTAGATAGGCCTGGAGCTTCCTATCTACCCCTAACTGTTTTAGATAACCTTTGTTCTACTTTTTTGCAATTCCTTACCACGTCATTACTATTGGAATAACAAGGATCTTGAAACCATCTACCCTATTTTCTCAACTTCCACAGCCTGGAACGGTCTTGAGACGTAATGCCAACTTCTATGATAAGGACTTGGCAGACTCTTTATTGTGTACCATTGTCCGGCTTATTGTGCTTGACTAGCACCGAAGTTCGGATAACACTGTCTACCTTGATCTGGACCCTGGTGTTCTCTACTACAGATTTCACCTTGAGTCCGCAACTTTCTGGTGTGGCGAATACCATACATATTGCATATTAGAAAATGAAGACTCCTTACCACCTCGTTATGCCTCCACAGATAGTAGTGACAGAGCATGGATCCGCACCGAGTGGCTAAATGATCAACCGACATTTTCCTTGACTTACAATGGAAACATGTATTTGTAGATTGACCCCAAAAATATTGCGGTCTTGCATATACGTGTGCAGCGCCTCTGATCGAGGTGAGTTGTCACCGTATTTTAGCCATATTGTCGACTTAAGGTCGACATGTGGGTTGTCCAATGCTCTGAAAATGACCTTATGAAGGCTTTTTAAGTTGATCTTTTCCATCAAATTATTATATTGTAATTCGATCAACGCCTTTACATTTACTAGCCCACCATCATCAACACCATACTTAGCAGACAATAAGTCTGATAGTGCCTAAGTGAGTTGCCCGTGTTTTCTCGGTCGTTATTATGGCGTGCTTCCTAACAGACACACTTGACCCAGCTATCAGGTGTCGTGCATTCGCATTAAGATACGCTCACTTAGTAGGACTACTCCACACAGTCCATGGCCGAATTTATCACAAAGTAAATTTAGTCTCTCCTTATTGGCTGCCAACACTTGGACATGGTTTTCTCTGAGTACTCCACGAATCATAACATCCATCTCATCATACTTTTTGGGCTCAAACTCCACAACACCTATGTAGTAGTTTAGCAGCGAGGCAGCATGCTCATTCAATTCTAGGAACAAATCCTTGCATTTAGGAACATCTTACATGATAAAGCTGTTCTTCTATGAATGCCTTCAGTAATCTGTTACTTTGTCTTAGGCATAATAAGAGACTTACCAACTGGAGAGAATTCCATTTTTTTTTAGACTTACCAACTGGAGAGAATTCCACGAAGCTCCTTACCTCATTAGCCACCAATTAGGTCATCAGCTTATACAAGGTTGGCATGCAGGTTATCGCCGATAACATGCAGCAGACTGATGGTTGTCAAGGTTTGGGATCAAATAAGTTGTCCCGGAGCAGGCCCAATCAGAAATCGTTTCCAGGTTAGTGATGCTTTTATGTAATACACGACACATAGACTCGTGCAATGAAGTGCATCTATTGATAAAAAAATTTAAACTTTATCTACCCCGGTCGTTTTCCAATCAAGGAGATGTCTCACTACCGCCTCACATTTTTTGCGGAAATCGAAAATTCCGCAAAATTCCGCCAAAAAAGGAGCGGCGCTGAACGGGATCTTCCACGCATTTCTCTGCGTGGTTTAGTCTTCCACATACTACCCCATGTGGAAAGCATTTCCGCGTCTGCTGGGAGCATGCACTATGGCCATTTTCGTGTAGGTGACGGTAAAACAATCTGCAATTAAACTCACACAGATTATTTTTTCTTTTCACTTACACCGACTTTTATGTGTATAGAGTTTCCTCTTATACAACATTATTGCCCCCTATAACTCTACCTTTGCCCTCCTCAACTCTTTGAGCCTATTTGGGAACACGCAGTTTACTAAATAACCTTTTACTATAGGTGGCGCTTTTCCTTTAACCCTCTCGCCACACTACTTATGTTCGATGACCTTGACCCTGTAACCGTCTCGTTTGTAAGCAAGTCATTACTTTCTTTTCTCCTCCTCCACAGCCTGCAAACTGTCATGAGACGTGATTCATACATCTATAAGAACTTGACTAGACTACTTATCATGTATCACAATGTCTGGTGTATTGTGCTTAACTAATTCCAAGGTTCGGACAACACTGTCACCTTTATTTGGACCATAGTGTTCTCAACCACAAATTGTATGAGTCCCCAACTTTCTGATATGGCGAATATCATATTTACTAGATAATAGGAGATGAAGACTCTTCACTACCTCGTTATGCCTCTACACAGAGTCGTGATACTAAATGATCAACCGACTTACAATGAGGACATGTAAATATAGCATCTCTTTATTGGCTGCCAGAATATGGAAATGGTTTTACCTGAGTACTCAACGGGTGAGAGACGTCGTTGCCAGTTTGCAGGTCCACTGAAACGACATGACGATTTGAGTATAAACTACAAACTTTCCATTATTTTCTTAGATCAATGACTAATTCATGACTAATTTATAAAGACTAATTCATCCTAACCACTAAATTCCCTGTTCTTAGTAAATTATTTATTAATTAATTTAATATTCATTTATTTTAAAAAACTGTTTTACAATATGGCTAACCTCTTTTATACATTGACACGTCATTTGCGCGTTTTGTTGCACATTGTTGTTGTTGGCCTCATTTTTTTTGTTTAACCTCATTTTTTTTGTTTAACCTCATTTTTTTTGTTTAACCTCATTTTTATTGTTTAACCTCATTTTTTATTGTTTAACCTCATTTTTATTGTGTTTTCCTGATTTTTGTATTAAATTTATATGTTGGATTGTTAATTTGTCAAATAGTGTTGAAGGCTGTTATCAAAATGTTTGATGTATGGTTTGGTAACATAAAACATGATTTTTCTGCACTATTTGATCAATTTGCCTGTACAAGTTGTTTTCATATATATTCTTTTTTCAATTAGTTCTGTTTTCGCAAACATTTTCTTGTGTTTTCAAGTCAAAATATACTGTAAACTATTTTCAATACTCTTGGATTATTTGAAATCATTTTATTTGAAATTTACTTTTTCGGTGGTACATATTTCCGGTTCATTTTGACAGATCAAACTTTGTGTCAGCTTTATGTGAGAGGATTTAAAATATTATAATTTTTTTTTATCAAAAAGTTAGGAAAATAATCTTTAAAATAAAAGAAAACAGCATAAGCTAACAAATAAGTCATTCGTTGTGTGTATTATTATTATTTTTATTATTTAAAGCACTCCCGAGAAGTCATAAAATTAATCAAGCCTCCCTTGTGCCGTATTTCTAGCCATCCTCTCTATCAGCCTCTTCCAGGACCTCTACTTCGTGCAGTTCCTTAAGGTATCTAGGTCGTCTGCGAAGTGAGCTTCAGTCCCACAGCCGACAGGTCTCCATTCAAAATAGTTGGGAGTGTGACTCTTGGTCTTCCACGGAAACCGGCTCCCGTATGCATTAGGTAGTTTTCCATGGCGAATAATAATAATAATATTTCCGGTTCATTTTGACAGATCAAACTTTGTGTCAGCTTTTTTTTATTTTGACGTTCCACGGTGTTTTAGTTTGTATCATCATCGTGAGTTCTCCAGTCATCCGTCAAGTTATACCGAGTTTTTCACCAGAATATGTAGAATTATTGGTGCTCCGACATATTTGAGCATTTTCATAGATTCTGTTAGAAGACTCTTTTTTATGAAGATTTTTACAAGAATTATCACTTTAATAACTGGTTCAGTTTCAAACAACAACATATCTCATTGACACTCAACATTGACATATTTCCATTGTACTTCTTTTTTGTCGTGTTGGAATGAACAAACAACTATCCTGGGTGATCCATCGCTTTTAATGAAAGACAAAACCGGTGAGGGATAATCCGAACACTGCAGTATAAACGTAAAATCGAAGAAATAATTTATCATTTGAATCAGTGTATTTTTTTTAAAAATTGGTCAATGATGAATCTATCATGGTCGACAAATTATTCTTAATCTCTTCTGTCGAGTAATTTCAATTTTACCATCTTACAAGTGTACCATTGTCATGTACTTTTTATGTTCTATCACATGAGTATTAATTGCCACGATTCCAGAATATTACTTGTACGAATGATGCTGTTATAATAGAAAAATGCTCAAATTTTTCCTCGATTAATTTAATTTATTAACCCCGGATACACTGAGAATGAATTTATTTATTTAATAACCCCGAAAAGGGAACACCAAGAAAGAAGGAGTAATCCAACTAATTAAGTGATCCCGGTACGCCTCAACAGGATCGAGAGGTTTTTCCTGTGTTCCTCCAGAGTACCCACGGCTTTCCTGAATAAACGACGATCATCTTTCATTAGGGTTTGAAGAGGAGTGGGGTTTTTCCCCAAATTTCGTGTATTTGAAGCCTTGAATGGAAGAAACGACTTGTTTCTTGGCCACACAGACAGATGAAGTCGGAGCCATTATTTTTGATTGCGGCGTGGTCAAGCATTGGAGGGAAAAGATCAAGTGTATCCAGTTTTTAAAGTAAACAAATGGTCAAGTGTATCCAGTTTCCTGCTACAGAAACAGAGTCCGTCCGGAACCACCATAAAGACAAAAAATGTACATTACTTGCAGTTGTGGAAGTCCCTTCAATTGAGTGGAGAGTTGGACCTGAGACAGGTGGATCACGTAACGCTACTCTATTAGGAAGGGAAAGAGGAGGAACTGACAAACAATCAGAAAAGTTGAACCAATTGCACAATTTCAAAAATGACATCATCTTTTTTAATAAAATATGTCACCTTCCGCACGTGCAACTCAATCGATTTTTTAATTTTTTTAACATTTTTCCTGACTCTAATTATTTTATTCAATTTTTTTTAAAACAAAATTTTTTTTTAACAATTAAACAAATGTCAGTTGAGGAAGCCTGCTGCGTGGATTGCGAACGAGTTCCCTCGGAGTATGGCTATTCCTATCTTTTGTCTTAGCCATAACCCTTCTCGTTGAACCCTTTTCTTTCTGGCGAGCAATCCTCCTAGTTCTTGCAAGAATTCAGCCGTCATTGGACCAACGGCTCCCGATGATTCGGTCGCAACAGGAGTAAATCGGTAGCGATCCACGAGGCAAGAATATTTCTTGATTTTTAGGTTCTCCGCAGTCGAAGCAGCTGTTCCAGGTGTATGAACGATTTAAAAATGTTCGTGCTTGAGAACGTGTCTATGCAAGTTGCGTCCCAGACCAAAGATCTTCCAGACGTGAAGGGGAAAAGGGTCATCCCGTCAGGTCTCTTCCCATCTCCTCGATCAAGACCCACTGGTTCAAGCTGGGAAGCCTGAAGCCTTCAGAGCTCTGACGATCACATCATTCAGAGCAGCATGACGTGGTCCCCTTCCGGCGCTTCTTCTGCAGGACAGCGGGTGCAATCCTTTCGCATCGACTGTTTTCCCGCATCGGCATCGGTGCTCCTGGCAAACGTCTAGTCCCAGCCTTTGTCCGATTCCAATCCTCAAAGAATCGTCGTCCAAAAAGGTCCCGAGGTTTGGGCAAGGTATTGCACCAAGCCATGCTCCACTCCCTCTACTTGAAGCTGACACCAAACAAGCCAGACGATGTTGATTTGCTTCTTTTTTAAGGTCTTCCAAAATTTTGGAGCAGACAATGTCATCCCAATTACTTTGCTTTGTTGTGTCTTCGGGGATTTTGAGTCCGGACCCGTTCCATTTCCGACAAGCTTCGTCAAATGACTCATTCCAGCGAAGTCCAATAGTGTTATGAAGGACTTGCCGTGTCAAATGGCTGCAGCTTGAGAGAGACGATAGATATGCCGGGTACGCAACCTCCAGCGCCGATCTCATTCCGACACCCCCAAATCCAGAGGGAAGCTTACATTGTTTCCAACCAAGTTCGTCGAAGCGGACGTTAATTAGTGACTCAACAGTTTGCTTGAGAGACTTGTCTATTGAAAGTAGAATGTCATATTGTTCGTAGCAGGGTGAACATCGGAGTAGATATAAAAGCTTGGGTAGTCCGATGTTGTTTCTCATCAGGAAGAAAGATGTGTGAGAGTCGAGACATGACAATCTTTTCGCAAGGCGTGTTAATTCTTCATTTTTGGAAAGTAGATGGTTCTTGAGTTCTTCTTCGCTGAGTGGGCATCCGAGGAAATATAATTTATCAACTGGCACAGTCGGGATCCCAGGAAGCAGTTCGTTAAAAGACTCCTTGATAGAGAGGAAGTCGGTGTATGGATATGAGACATTTATTAGCTCTGATTTGTTAACATTGATGTCCAAGCCCAAATGTTTTAAAGCGGGTAACGCTTTACGTAATGAATTGTATGTTTCTTTGAACGATCCTCCAATTGTGGCATCATCGAGGTACCAGAGATTTAGCTGAGCATCAATTGACTCACAACCTCATCAATGGTCAAGGCAAATAATAGAGGTCCGAGCGGATCTCCTTGTTGTACACCCGTTTTTGATTTAATAATTTCATTTTCAAAAACCAAAGACGTATCTTCCCCATAGGATAGATTGACAAGAGGGAAAAGCTTTGGAGCCCTCTTCCAACACGTTTTCATAATTTCGTCTCTTCTGAGAGAATTAAAGGCATTCGTTATGTCCAACTTGATTCCAATGCATTCATTTGAAATATTTTTCTGTGTGAAGAAACGCCTTGCTGCATGAACCGCAACCTCACATCCGTTCTGGATACTAACACCCATTTGTTTAGGAAAGAACTCCTCTCCGAGTTGTCGGCTCACCATGGTCGATGCTACTTTTGCTGCAAGTCTTCTAAAATAGTTCCCGACCGCAATGGGGCGGATTCCTCCGTTGGGTTTTTTGAAAGCAAGTAGCCTTGCAGAGAAGAGCAATTCTCTGGCATATTTTGGGATGTCGCCGTTAACCATTTTTCTGATTAGGTCCGTAATTGATTTGACAAGACAGCGTCCAGCTTCCGAGGTGTAAGTGGACGTAAGGTCCTTAATATGGCCAGGACGTAACCCTTCCAAGCCTCCACCGCTGCTAGCCGCGAAGGAAGTTATTCCGTGGCGCACTTCGGATTCAGTAATGATTATCTCCTGGGTTCCTTCAGGATTCAAAAACTTTTCATAGTCAGTCGGTGCATCTGGATGCTTTAGTATTAAGGTATTTAGGACCTCGGGGGTACAAGACAATACTGTGTCATCGGATGTGATAACTCGTAAGGCTGCCCGCACGTCGCCTTCCAGAAGTTTCCGGTTTACTCTCTCCTTTAGTTTGTTGGGGGCATCTTTGATGAATGCTCCTCTGGTTTCGACCTCATTGACATTAAGTGGATGTTCAAGTATTGCGTGTATGTTATGACAGCTAAAATTCATTATGTTTCGTTTCAGTTTCCCGGATAAGTTGAGTCGGGAGTTTGTTTCTTTATTATTGTCCTCAGATTCCTTTGTAGGTATTCCGAGTGCGACAGGTGCAAAGCATATAAGTTTTAGCCAGGATTCCCAACTGTCAGAGGATAGTGCGTGATCAATGGCATCTGAAAGACACGTTGCTGCGGCAATTCGTACTCCTTTAGGGATTTTTACTGGGATCTTTATGGCTTTCCGGAGGTTCGAGATCTTCAAGAGAGTATGGTATGTTTGTGGCAGTGTAAAGTTTGACTGAGTTATTTTTTCCCGCCTGGGGGCCTCCATTCCAATACAAGAGGGGCACAGTCAACTCGACAGAGTCTCGGCGCAAGCTTTACTCATTTTTATGCAGCCCAGATGGGCGAATGATTCACATTGTGTGCAGTTAATCCCATATTTCCTGATGTTCGATTGTCCACATAAAAAACATACCTGATTTGTCCGTACTGGATTTGTTCCTCGTACTTTGTCTTCTTTTCGTTTTTATTTTCCATGAGATTTTTGTTGATCACACCACACCACTTAATAAACGTGTATACGTTAATTAAATATTCCATTTTTATCAAATCCAAAGTCTGGCCTTAATTATTCATGCAAAATATGAAATCATAACAACCTAAAAACAATTTATGTAGAAAATTTATTAAACAAAAAAACTAAGCGAAAAACAACTTTCAATATTAAAAAATTATTCTTCTCATAGCCCTTTCCTTTACTAACTAATATAAGTTCCATAGCATTAAAACTCCTACTCAGACATAACCCTAATCGCTAACCCTTTCCTTAACAATAATCCCTAAACCCTAACCCTAAATATAAACCCTAACTTTAAACCGTAATTTTTATCCTTAAATTAAAAACTTTAACCATGTATAATTATAATTTTAACCATAACTTTGACAAATTCAATCGTAAAAATAACTAAGTGTGATGTCATCCCTAAGTAATATTCAACATCACCATAATCAATACCTAATCTCATTCCTAATCAACAACTAGATCTAATCTCCACATTAAGCCAAAAAGATTTAAAAATATTTTTTGAATAGGAAAGTCAT
This sequence comes from Dicyema japonicum, assembly GCA_011109175.1. Taxonomy (NCBI): domain Eukaryota; kingdom Metazoa; phylum Dicyemida; class Rhombozoa; family Dicyemidae; genus Dicyema; species Dicyema japonicum. Next base: position 495,229 of record RDEW01000027.1, on the reverse strand, counting down.
TTAAAATAATATTATAACTCGTCTTTGGTGGACTATCATTATTTCCAAGTTGCCACCATCTATGTGGACCATATATCCACTACTAGATAAACTGTTGTGTCCAAGTGCTCACATAATGGACTTTTTTTCGTTGTTTGATTGTAATCACAGTCCATTCATAGAACGACTCTCTCCTACATTCAACGATTCTTCATCATTTTTCCATCTTCTTTTCTTTCGCATTTTTTCTGCAACTACCAAGTATGCCTTCGAGCAGAATCACGTGTCAAAGATAAGTCTTTATTTTCTTCATACTGTAGTAATCTACTTAAACGTACATTGATATTTGTGGAGGATAATCCACTCCATTAAAAATCTTGAATGGAGCATGTTTTTGGTGGTATCGTGATTGGTAATTTTGTAACTGAATACAATATCTCCCAGACTGCATTGATATTTTCCCAGAATTCCTTCAGTAGAAGAAAAGGATGATAACCATTTTTAAGAGATTGATTTAACCTATACACTATTATGTAAAGTGTACCTCTCAACCTGGCCTTGAACCCACGGTGCTCATGAAAGAATATACTCTTTCTTGAAAGCGACGCATCAAGATATCAATTTTATAGATATTCGATTATCTGACGCGACCCATCAATGTTAAACTTTAAGCTTGAAACCATTATTATTACCTCCAGGATCACTGGGTCAAAGAAAAGAAATAAAAGGTTCTCAACTAAGTGATCCCAGACCGACAAGGAAGAGGACGAGTCTGTCAGGGTCGAGAATCCTGAACAGCTCTTCTCATTGGACATTGCATCGGCTCAAAATTTCTGTATGATTGTAAATAATTCGATAGTGCATGGAATAGAGGGCAGCTCGGTAGAATAGCCTTTTTTTAAAGTTTCCGTTGTAATTCGATTAAGAGATTTTTAATAGGCTGGATTTTGTGTTCTGATCCAATTATTCTTATTACGGTCTCCTGGATTGCCGATAGTATCAATGAAGAGGATCGTGGAATCTTCATTCCCCACAAAGGACTTGCATACGTCATCGTAAGTCGGATAAATTGAGAATAAATCGTTGCAAAGCCACCGGTTTGGTCTCTATGTGTTATTGAGAGCACTTTTAAAATTCTCATTTTCTTCAGAGCAGGAGTTACTATGTTCTCAACATGTTGGATAAAGGTGAGTCCCTGATCAAAGGTGATTCCCAGAATCTTCGGTGTTTTGTTAAAAGGGATAGCCTCGTTCTTCATAAAAATTTTTGGTTCGATAAAGAGCTGTTTTTTGTAAGTTTTAAACAGTGTGACAGAAGACTTTGTTGCTGATGCGTCGAGTCTCCGCTTCAAGAGCCATAGTTCCAAGTTGTCGAGCATTTGTTGAGCCAACTGAGTCGCTGATTGAATGGTTCTGTCTTTGGAGGCAAGAATGATATCGTCGGCATAGGAGAGGATTAGGCAGTTTTCATTACAGGTTTGTGGCATGTCGTTTTTGTAGAGATTGAAAAGGGCTGGCGATCCTTGAAGGACTCCATTTGGTATGAGACGGGATTTTGACTATATGTTATTACAAATCACTTGTCCACGTCCCCCACTTAAGAAGTTGGCAATCCATAGTTTTATGTTTGGGTGGATGCATGTACCGTAAATTTTCTCAGTAAGGAGTTTTCTTGAGACTGTGTCGAAAGCCTTTGTTATATCAATAGAGACCAAGACTGTTCGTTGGTGTGATTTAGTGGAATTGAATCCATCCGCAATAAACTGGCACAGGGACGTTAGGTATGTTGCTGTAAAGTGTTTAGCCCGGAATCCATGTTGGAAAGGAGAGAGCGGGATGTTGTCTTTGATATTTTCAAGAACTAATCTTTCGAGTGTTCGGGAAAGTGAACATAGGATCGAGATTGGTCTGTAGGAAGAGGGGTCATTTTCGGATTTTCCTGGCTTCAAGATCGATTTGATGTATGATCTCTTTCAGACATCCGGAATAGTGTTCATATTTGTTGATATTATGAATATGTAAGCAATTAAATCTAAAGCAAGAAGTCCAAGATACTTTAGTTCCGTTGTAGCTCATGTGCAGAAATAAAATAATTTTTTTTATTTTTAAATATTAATAAAATTTTTGTTAATTAAGATTAATAAAATATCATTAAAATTACACTCTATTCATATTGACTGGTTTTTTGCTATTATATGTTTTTAAAATATTAACGATTTTAACTAAAAATTAAACTATTCAACGGTGACAAAATATTTAATAAAAATGAGTATAAATAAAATTAAAATATAGTGAGTTGTCTATTTTATATGCGAATTTGGGGACAACTCGTCTGTAGGCAAGTTTTCCGAAGCCGTGATCCTTTACCCGGACGCTATTCTATACGAGCTTTGTTACCATTAATAGTTTTAAGATTCAAATCAATTTAAGTTGTTCTGATACCAAACAAAACAGTTCCAGAGATTTCGAATGTGAAAAATCATTTAAGTCATTTTGCTCAATGCCTACCTATACAAGACCGGGCAGGCAAACTCATCACTTTTACCTTCATGTTCACTTGATGACTACGGTATATCACATTTCTCGTGTCTTGTCAAACCTTTTTTATACTCCGAAATGGATCTACCCCACTCCACTGGAGGGGTTTCCACAACTGCATGTAATGGACGTCTTGCCCTTTATGCTGATTCCACTCTGTTTCTGTAGAAGTGGAAACTGGATACACTTAATTAGTTGTTTAGTTTTACTTCTTTCTCGGTGTATCCGGGTTAATAAATAAATAAATAAGTAAATCTACATTTTGGAAGACATTTTTTCTTGATATAAAACGTTCATTCAACATCTGATTTTATTTTTTATTTTAAAGACAATTATTTAACAAAAAAACAAATGTTAACTGAGGAAGTCTGCTGCATGGATCGCGAACGAGTTCTCTCGGAGTATGGCCAGTCCAATCTTTTGTCTCATCCAGAACCCTTCTCGCTGATCCCTTTTTTTCTGGCAAGCATTCCTCCAAGTTCGCGCAAGAACTTAGCCGTCATTGGACCAACTCGACCGCAACAAGAGTAAATCGGTACCGGTCCCAAAGGCAAGAATATTTTTTGATTTTTAGGTTTTCCCAGGTCGAAGCAGCGTCACTCACCATACTTAAAGCATCATAGATTTGTGGAACCTTCAGCCTGAACGTATAGCAGCGAGATTCGAACCCAGGGACATCAGAACTTTGGTCAGCATTCATGACACTGAACCACCGCTATTTTAGCTAAATGTACCCCTTAATAAAAATATAAACAGGATTAAACAAGAAATGGATTATATTCAGTAAATCAGTAAAATCGATTTCATTAATGGAAAACAGCATTTATCAAATACTAAAAGATTACTAAAATCCATCGATTTAATATCAAAATTCATAAATAGCAATAAGTTTGACTTGACACGTGCAATTGGTGGAAATGCACGAAAGAATAACAGTTAACGTAAGTGGACGGAGATTTGAAATTCTCAAAAAATCTATCGACAAATTTCCGACTAGTTTGCTTGGAAATTTGGCTAAATCGGAAAAATACTTTGACAAAAAGAAAAATGAATACTTTTTTGATCGTCACCGTGACAGTTTTGATGCAATCGCCGATTATTATCAAAATAACGGATATTTGAAAAAACCAGAAGACGTCTCATTCGATATTTGCTCCCGAGAAGTGATCTTTTTTGAAATAAATGAGGCGGATATTGCCAAATTGTATTTGAATGAAGGAATCGGTCCTTATAAACCAGCCAAAATACCAATTTTTCCAAAAAACAAATTTTTGAAGACAGTTTGGATTACAATCGAATACCCTGATTTTTCGTTGACCGGATATTTCATCAAACTTGTCTCTATTTTGATCACCGTGCTGTCTTTCGTTAACTTGTGCCTGCGATCTATTCCAAAATATGCTCAATCCAAAGAAAACATCAAAATAATCGACTTTATCTTCATAATTGAGGCATTCTGTTCTGGGTTTTTCGCCTTGGAAGTATTTGTCCGGCTTATATGCTGCCCGAAGTTTGCCCCAATATTGACTAGTTTTGCTTTTTTTATTGACGTTTTGGCTATGGTTCCTTTTTATTTGCAGATTTTAATCCAGATGCTACATAACCGAGGATATTTGTCTTATCAAGCATTCGCCGTGATTGTCCGACTTTTAATGATAATTCAAATTACCAGAATTTTCAAACTGGCAAAATATTTTAAAATTTTCAAATTGTTAAAACGCACATTCCATGCGTCTATCAAGGAATTATCTTACGTGTTCTTATATTTTGTGATCGGAATGATTTTATTTTCTTCGTTTAAATATTTCGCCGAGTTGGAAGAGGATAATCCTGGGTTCGATAGCATTCCGTCAGTCTTTTGGTGGGCAGTGGTTACCATGACAACCATTGGATATGGAGATATGAAACCAACGGGACTGTACGGCAAGATGGTAGGAACAGTGTGCGTCCTTTCAGGTATACTCATAATTTCATTCGCCATCCCCGTAATTTCCGCCAATTTCAAATATTTTTACAAACAGGAATCATCAATAATTCAAATCTTGACGAAGGAAATATCAAACGAATCAACAGAAGCAGTTTTTACGCCGATGAAATTGAAAAAATCTTTGATAAATACTAATTATTCTATTACCTAAATAAATTATTAAATGGGAATTTAATTCCAATCAAACCTCCTCTCGTTAATTTAATTCTGTTCTTAATCGAGCACGTGGCTTTCCCTCCAGTTGCCGTATGATGGCAATTGCTCCCCTTCTCCCTTCCATGTACTCAAGTGAAACGTTCCATCCCCTTGTAATCTAACTTTAGCATTCAGATCACCCGCAATAAAAAGAATCGTAGAGGACTCCAAGTATTCTACGGTAGATAGCATCCAGCTCTTTTGAATCCTTCAAGACATGACCGCAATGGGATGCTTATACATTGACGATGGACGTTAATCTTCCAGATTCATTAAGGCCCAACGCGTAATTGAATAATGCTTATTCTATCCCTGATCCTCCAGAAAGCTATAATCCTTTAATCAAGTCCTTGGGCACCGCGCACAGTGAGCAAAATTAATATGTAATCTCCGTGACACTCATCGAGGCCTTTGACTTTCGTCTCTGAAGACAGCACATCGATAAGACATGGTACCTGACAATGTTTCAAAAGCGGAAGTAGTGGTTATCAGATGGATGGAAAAAGATCGGATGAGCCATCGAGGGAGACCAATAAGTTTGGGTTCTTATTTGGAGACAGTGAGGAAATTGTTCGAAGAAAGACACTTGCTACAGATGCGCTAAACAAAGTTAAAAAGAACATGCTTGACAAAAGGCAATTGAACATTATTATGCTTCAGTCATATAACGCTTTTATTGTAAAATTTGTCAACGAGGACGATGTCTAAGGTTGAAGAACTCGAGATATACTCATTTCATCGAAGACAGCTCAGGACATTGCTCAAGCTTAATTGGCTAAAGAAAATGACAAGAAAGCTTTATATAGCGTTTGCTCCATAGCTCCTATAATTCTCGAGATCACTGATTTGAGATGGAGGGTCTCCGGACATATAATGGATACACCCGCTAAGAATAGAAATGGATACAGCCGCTAATATTGCGTCGTAGGAATACTTCGTTGAGACTGAAACACGTTTCTGTGAAAGCCCACAAGTCGCACTTTTTTAGATACTTGATTGTTGGTGATCTCAAGTGCGTCAAAAGAGATTTGAAGAATATCTGGACGACTTGAGAGAGGTTTCGCACGACCGTGGAAGATGGAATGGTTTTATGTGTTTTGCTTTAATAATAAGCACTTTCACAAGAACCACAATTATTATGCTCAGCATTGCAGAAAAAGACACAATTTTGGATATCAATCTCCCAGATTCCGTTAGCTAAGGATCTCTTCGCTAGGATCTTTCGCCACTTTTCCAGTGTGGTGCCTAAACATTTATAACTTTTAGAGGGAGATTGGTCGTTTGGACGTATTCAGATGACACCAATCATTTCACTCACAAGCTAAATTGGGTCCCAGTTCAGTAGGATCTTTGACCAATAGCCAATCTTGACAAATCCGATCTCATAATGCTTTGAATCACTTGTAGACATAATAATCAATAATTTTAGTGGTTCTTGTCGAGACTGTTTGCAATCTCCGTCTCTTGTAGACAGGCATTAAAAACATCATATCCCTCCTGGTCATCCCAAAGTATCTTCCTAGAGAAGGCCTTTGATATTCTTCTAGCATTTAATGTAAGGAGCGTAATAATAATAATAAAAAGAGCTTCAGAGATGAAATTTTGTTTGTATCTTCTAATTTCTAGATTGTCAGCCTATCGAGAAACGAGGCACGTGGTCAATATTCACATTGGGTCAACTTTAAATTTTTGTAAGCACGTGCTACATTTTCCAGAGTATGTAAAGAGTTGACGTTAAGCCTATTATGATTAATGAATCCTCAAACTTAGTTTATTCTTTTATTAATTTGGGGAAGGTTACGAGGAGATAACTTCCTCTTTGTGAGATTAATCCTTGACTCCAAAACTAACCGCGACAAAAATCAAGCCTGTGAAATTTCAACCAAATATAATAAATACTACGTTAGTTTGATGAATCTCACACTTGTCCCTCTCACGACAGACATATCCAAATTTCCCCAATTTAGGCCAAGTGGAATTCGTACCCATATACACTTGACTGCTTCTTTATTTCTAAACTTCGAGTTTTCAATGTCCTCGGCTCCATTAAAAAGGGGGACGTTATTATATCTACCTTTCTAGGACGAAGACATTGAGCATACCAGAACTTCTTAATCACCTTGACTATGCGACCAATTAACCATTGTAAAGTAACAAAATAATTTTGGAGAAAATCATTAATCTTTCCGCACTAATGTGAGAATTAATGATATTATTTTTGTTTATATCCCATAATACGCAATAGAAAGTTAATATCGTATAATTTACACCTCAGATATGCTTCTGGGAAAAAATACACCAACTTAGATATGTAATGTTTTATCTTACAAAATAGTGATTCCACTGAAATACAAAAATGCAGCAAACCATCAAAGTTGATGTCGTTTTTAAAACGATTTGAAAAAAGAAAGTAGTTTTATTTATTCAAGTTTGCAAGAGTATTGGCCGAAAATCATGGATATTAAATGATGGAAAAACATTGGAAGCAATCACCACAGTCGAATTTCAATTTATTTCTAGAAAAGAGACGTCCATCCTACGCAAGAATCTCTGATTCTCGGAAAAACTTTGTGACGTCTGAAGTAAGCACGGATGTTTAGCGATAGGAAAGGAAGTTTTTCAAAAAAGAAATAAGTCTTTCCTACAAAAAATGTAAAAAGACCTTCAAGCAACTAAATACAGTTTTCAAGTCTAAACTGATAGTTATTTAAATTCAAGCATGAAAATATTATAAAATTCATGGGAGTATCCTTCACAGCCTTGAATCCTATCTTTTTATTTGAGTATGCTTCGAAGGGATCTATCTATGACTTGATCCACAACAAGGATTTCGAAATAGATATTGTGTTCCAAAAGTCATTTGTCCAGGATATTATCATGTAATTAATCCCTTAAACTCACAGGGATTAATTTACTGCACAAATCCCCGATTGGTTTTCATGGAATTCTAAAAAGCACAAACTGCATGATCTCGTCTACATATACAGTGAAACTTGCTGGGTTTGGTACAACTTCGGTTGTTGTTAAAAAAACTGAATATTACCAAAAAGAATCAAAGAGATTCTCCAGAGGACGAAAAATTGGCAAAAAGTATATGTAGTAAGCTTTTTTAGAACTGTTATGGACAGCCCCAGAAATAATGAAATGTGAGAAATTGGCTAAAAAGAAAGTGAGAAAGTTTCAAATGGCCGATATGTTTTCCTTTGCGGTTATTATTGTTGAAATTCTGAATAAAACTCTCCCATTTGATTACATAAATCGTGGGCTAAAGGCAACAGGTAGTAAGTTTAAGTCAAATTTACAGAAATAATAAGCAGTTTTGTTAGAAACGAAGAAATCCTTCAAATATTCGCAATTCCAATAGACAATTGCATAGCTTGCCTTCAAAAAGAAATTTTAAAATGTTTCAACGTCTTTCCTTCCAAAAGACCCTCAGCCAAAAAAATGAAGCATAAATTTCAGTAGCGTATATATTTAATTTAGGCATTATTGGGGAGACATTGACTCACACTGTGTGGTGGACCATCTATTGGTCCAGTTGGAGTGCCATACGTCCAACTTGAAAGAGCTTGTGGAAGAAAGAACTCGTAAACTAAATTTTGAAATGATCCGATCAGATGAGCTTTTGAGAAGATCTGAGGATTTACTATATGAAATGCTTCCAAGGTTATTTCTTTAGTTGATAGAATAGGTCGGTTGCAGAAAATCTGAGAAATGGAGAGACTTACAATGCCATACGTTTTGAGTCAGTGACGATCTTTTTCAGTGATATTGTCGGATTTACAGAAATAAGCTCAAAAATTGAGCCTATAGACGTCTTGTGTTTGTTGAATAGTTTGTATTCAATAATGGATGAAATTGGCAATAACTTTAACGTTTACAAAGTATTATGTCGTTTTGACTAAAAGATGGAAACTGTTGGGACGCATATATGGTGGTATCAGGACTGCCGGAAGAAAACGATACCCATGTGAAAGAGATCGCGGGGATGTCTCTGGAAATAATAAAAGCCGTTTCACAAATAGAAATTACCTCTTTGAAAGATTCAGTCAAAATCAGAATTGGGATTCATTCGGGTTCTGATTCCTTGGTTAGTCAAGGTCCTGTTTGTGCTGGAATTGTGGGGAAAAAACGTCCAAAATATTGCCTTTTTGGAGACACAGTCAACACGGCTTCACGGATGGAGTCAAATAGTGAAGGTGAGTATTTGTAATTCTGATAGAAATGAAAACAATTGAGCAAATAGTAAAATATTGATTGACAAACATCCTGAATTTATCGTCGAACCACGTGGATATATTGATGTCAAAGTTACTATTTTATTTAGTCTCAGGGTAAAGGCAAAATGTTCACTTATTGGTTAATTGGACGAATTAATAGCTAATTTTAATAAATTTGTAATTTATCGTGAAATTAAAATTATGAAATTTTTTTGGATTTTTTTCAGGAATAAAACTATTTTCAGTGAATTTAGTGATCGTTATCCAAGTGAGATAATTAAGAGGTGTCTCGCTTTGGAATCAACGTGCATGGACACTTTCTCTATGGGAATTTGCTAAGTCTAAGTTTAATCTATAAATAATAAATATAACTTCCAATGGATCTTGTGCACGCCTCATAATTGGATGGTATTTGCCAATTTAATAGCACATCCCCTAGATCTTGGAATTTCACACATCACAATTAAATAAAAGTAGACCATTGCGGAACCCCCATTTTTCTTCGATAATTGATTCCTAACAAAACAACTAGGGTTTTCTTGCATAACGAAAACACCAAATCTATCAGCACTTTGTTGTTGAAAAAGAGTAAGTTTTTTAGATTTAAAAACTTCTAATTTTTCGGATTCTATAATTTCCAATAAGCATACATTTGTCCTAATTATTTTTCACACATCCATGTGGGATTACACTCTCCCACAAAGATTGGGTTTTCATTATTAACCATAAAATCTGTAATAATTCATGACTAGTTCTTCAATCTATTAGAGTAAATACCACTAATTGTTATCCTCCAATAGACTTATTCGAATCAATCAACGATAATTTACATTTTCTTCAATAATTCTTGTCATTAAGAAGGTCGGATCGCTCTTGGGGGACGAGGAAGATGTAGCTCGACGGAAAATCCTTGCATCTGGTGCTTTCAGAAGCCTATCTAAAATATGGAGTTCGGGAAGAAGACTTTGTGGAAAAATAAAGCTTATGATATACAAATACTTTGTTGTGCCCATCCTAATATATACTGTGGGACATGGGGTTTGTCTAAACGGGGAATGGAGTCTATTGACAGTTTCGACCGCAGTATGCTTCGGAAGGCACTTAATATTCACTACAAAATGAAGATCAAAACGAACAATTATATAAGTTGAACAGAACCATTATCCATGGAAATCAGAAGATCGAGATGGAGACTGTTCGGTCACATTCTGAGGATGGACCTGGATGTCCCGGCAAATCACGTAATAGATGAATATTTCATGGAAAAAACAAAATCATTCCGAGGAAGGCCTAGAACAACCTTACCTATCACGCTAAATGAGGACCTAAAAGCCATAGGCAGGGAGTTGAAAACAATAGATGACCTCGATGAACTAAGAGATCTTGCGAAACGGAGAGGCCTTTGGATGCGATTGGTGCAAAGGGTGGCCGGCGCGGCACAAGGGAACCTTAATTGACTTTTGTTTTTTTATGTGTTCTCGGCAGTGCTGATAATAATAATTCTTGTCATTCCTTCAGGTTGAAAATAGAGGTGCCCGTATTTACTTATATCAGGCTAAATATAAATCTCGATTCGTCTGGGCAACTAGTCAGCCTACTGAGGAGAAGACCAGGAGTGCCATGGATAGTAAGAAAGTAAAGAAAACTCGATGGAGTAATTAAATTTGTGACAATATTACTATACTTTTTCCACGTAAAATAGTAATAGTTTTGTGTCAAACCATATTGGTAGTCGGTTATAGCTTGATATTAATTAGTGGATACCTCGTATATATTGATATCCAAAGCTCTGTTTTGAGGAAAGATATGTCAAACTCACTCATTACGAACTTTCTCACACAGAAAGATTTGTTGACAGGTAGTAGTCCTACCAAAGTCCCAGCTTCTATGAAAGAGATGATGGCTGAGGAGTCTGTGCTTTGTCTGCAGATTAAACCAAGGAGTACCTTTTGGCACAAAAAGCGTCAATAGGGTGACATAGCACCTCAATCGCCGCTATTAGGTGGCTCAACTGTAATTTGCTATGCCATGACTCAAACTATCACTAGATATATCAACAAACCCATGCTCGATCGGTCTTCCAGGACTCCCCATTCGACAGATCCGCACAGTCGTCCTTTTGGATTATATCCAGTCGCTGAAGAGCAAAGAAAGCCTCCTTCTCCTTGATTATTCTATGAAGTAGTACAGAGTTAACTAATAAGCCAAAATGCCAACCTTCCCCCTGAAAAGCAACAATATTGTTTATAGTCTCCACGATATTCATCAACGACAAGTGATTATGCTTTCTATGTAGAAGGAACCACGGAGTGGAAGCAGACTAGAATCACAAAAATAAAAACCTTCATAATAAGTATCAAAGCATTCGCAGAATGGTTGGAAATACGCTTCATATAGGCCGACACTAACACGTGGTCACTATAACTTACAATTAGCTAGGATTGTGGTAGCGTAGTCGATAAACTCATACTGCTGGACATAACCAACGAAAACGGTGGAATAAATCGTCTAAAATTACTGTGGTTTCAACCGAAATCAGATAGTCCATGTAGGTAGTACTTGGGGACCTCTCTTTATTGAGAAAAACAGCAAAAGTCCTCTCAGCACTAAGGATGAGCAGCAATTGAATGGCTAAGAGATTGATCCCCTTTACAGATGAACTTCTGTCCAAGTTCCGGTTGTTTCCTTGCTCGACAATCTCCAATAATAGTCCCGTGATCGTCAGTAAATACTCAGAACTCAAAAAGGCGTGAAGGAAGTTCTAGAATTAAAATAAGGGAGACTTTGTTAAGATAGGACGTGGCCCAAAAAAGGTAGAGAAGCTCGTAGCTGTGGGATCCCTCCTATCCTTTGAATACATCCACGGAATTATGCTTTTTGAAGTCGGCCTCCCAAGAATATCGCCAAATCCCTTAACCACTGTCGATAGATTCTGCGGTAATCAACAAACCGAGACCATGTGTATGTCAATATCGCTGAGAAACTCAGCAAACAAATTGAGCTCAACCTGATTCTCAGCAGATAGCCTGACGTCGACAAGTGAGCTGACCAGCTGGGCGGAAATCACCACATTCTCTAAAATAATTTCCTCGCAGACCGTAAGAGGAGGCCGAATCAAAGATCTTGGACAGAAAAGCAAAAAATATTTTCTGACCTCGTTTTCTATAAAATATTAAGAAATGGAGCAACTCGATCTGGCAGACCGACTCAAATCTCCTTAGCCACGTGTAGGACATAGAGGCATCTGAGGAAACTGAAATTACACTGAATATACTGTCTTCGAGTTCATAAAGGTACTCAGAAATGACTGTGAGCAGCAGAATCTGGACAGTTGTCTGGTTTGCGGTGATCTGGGGGCTGGTGACCTGGAAAAACGAGTTTACGTGGTCCTCCACAGAGTTGGAGATGATCTCTTCGACCTCAACACAGAAGTTTGGAAGGAACATGAGATCCTATAGAGATTAGAGACCCCGAACGATTATTATTTCAAGTAGAGCAGTACCAAGAGGGAGTTCGTCCTTGGGTTGTTGAAAAAAGAGAACCTGAGAGCACTTAACGGTCTCGGTCCACATAAATTTCCGCGACTTCCTATCCTCGTGAATAAACGGAATTATCCTGGTAAGCAGTCTTATCACGGAAATGACTTAAAATAAGCGAAATATCAACGTGTGTTTTTGCTTTCTTCAACATTAACGGAATTCCGGCATATAATCAGTTTTTCCGTCAAAAAATCTAAATAACTGTATGAAAGCTCAGGCTTCGTGTCCCTCAGAGACCGAATATCACCAACGTGAACAGACTCGATGTAGATTCAAGGCTGTTAGAACCTTGACATGATATATTTTCCAAGAAATCGGTCTCTGTCTGAAATTTAATCGCAATTTATTTACTTCAGTTGCACTGTTTAGGTGAGATATTACTTTGCAAAGAGGAATTTTAGAACTGGCAGTTCCCATCACTAAACTCAGACAACAATTTCATAAATTCTATTATTTTTTATTAATTTTATTATATTAACATTTAAATTTACTTAATATCAATTGGAGTGGCGTCATGTGATCCACCTGTCTAGGTGGCGCCCAGTGCCAGGCCGGCACGTAAAAGGATCATTTGCTCTCCCCCACTCCACTGGAGGGTTTCCACAACTGAAACTATGGACGTCTTTTACCTTTATGTTGATTCCAGATGGACTCTTTCTGTAGAGTGGAAACTGGATACATTTAATTGGTTGTTTACTTTAACTTCTTTCTTGGTGTATCGGGGTTAATAAATAAAATAAATAAATAATGTTTTTTTTACTAACTTGATTATTTAGTGGGTTAAACCTGATTAGAAAAGGTGTCTGTGCATTCCCGATCCAAATCTGGCATCTCCATCGAGAGAAGGGGAAAACAGTGATCCCATCAGGCCCTTTCGATCATCAGAGATGACGGGATTCACTGATGGGTAGACAGGAGCGGGTGAAGCTTTTTCCAGTCCACATCAACCCCACGGATGAGGTTGTTTTCTTCTATCATGTTAAAAACAAAACGGAACTGTTAAAACAATCTGATTGTAAAAAATAGAAGTATTGTTTGAGGAACGCAGGTTTATACGGGTCATAAAATCAAAGAAAACAAATTTGAGCAAAAACGTAGAATGGAAGGTATAAAGGACCACTGTTATGCTTTTGACTTACTAAGAGAGCTCCGGAAAAATTTTTAATTTAGAGATACAGTAGAAGCAATCGCTTGGTACTCTTTTCGAATGTTTTGATATCTTCAAATTCATGTAATCATTTTTGTAATTATCATATGGGAACAATTCTCCAAGAACTTAAAAATTGTCTCATGCTGGAGAAAAGTGCAACCATTTTAATTTTACCAGGAAAAGTGTCGACCACGTCTCACTAAGGTGTGGTCATATATTAAACAGCAATTACCTGCAAAGACTTAATTGGGTGATTAAATGCATACATATTGTCGTCAATGTAGAAGACTCAATACACAATATGTTAAGTCTATTGTTGTATTTCACTTAAGAGAACAAAGATAGGCTTAGCGATTTTTGTGCATTTTTAACTAAAACGAAGGAATTCGGTTTCACAAACTGGTATTTTTATTATTAACGTTTTGATCTTTATACTAGCATGGCACAGCATGAAATAGTAGACAGGTATAGTGAATTGATCGGTAAGCATTGGTTTTGAGATCTTTTTGTGTTAAAAGATATTTAATTTTATTTTTTTAACAGGAAAAAATGCAAAAACTAACAGTTAGCAACTGCTGGCTGCTCTCATAATTGAAAACGCGTTTCCTCCTACGATTTGCAAGGAAATGCGCTCAATGAGCCAACTCCTTTCTTTCCATCTTTTTCTTCTTCACGATGAGCGAGCCGATCCTGTTGGCAGGGTCAGTGACCTGCTTCCAATTATTCCTGTCGTTTCGACTGCCACTAGTTCAAAGATGAATTGTCCTCCAAGACATGCGTATTTTTTGTCTTTAGGGTCTCAGACTTTTCCGAAGCTGAGCCTGGATCAGTTGCTGTCATTGAGAGTTCAAAGAGAGGCTATCGACACAAGTGGCGTCCTAGGCAAGGTTTTTACCACTCTCCCATGAGAAAAGAGTGGTTCCGTCTGGTTTTCGGTTGATTGAGCAAGTCCAAGAGGCTCCGATTGGACAGGAAATCCGGCAGCCTCTACACAGATGGGCCGTGCCAACGTCCATTCCGAGGCGAATGAAAATCTTAATCCTCGTCGCGTCGTCATCCAATAGTGCACCAAGTGAGGTACATGGTAAAGCTAGGCTCCACTCTCGTTCGTCAATGCAGAAGCCAAACAAGCTAGACTGCTTTTCAGATAAAAAATGAAATTTTTACTTTTTTCTCAAAACGTGATTGGTGCTCATATGTTACTGGTGTTGTATAGTACCCACTAAGCGAGTTTAGTATTCCTAAACAATTCTAGTGAAGCGGGAAATCAAATTTCCGTAATAACGAAAAATAGTGACGGACCAAAAATGTCCAATACAATTCGCCTCCTTAACGGAGGAAAGTGTCAAATACGGCAAAAGGAAAACTTAACTAATTTTGTTTTCTCGGGAGTGCTTTTTAAAATTATTAAAAACCAAAAATCACCGACAGATTAAATAACTACATAGCCGTCAGGTAAGGAAATGCACTAATCAAAGACAGTCTCTGTTTCCTAAACAACTGACTCTACGTGAGAAAACCATTACTCAATATTTTGATAAATCATCCCCCGATCTTTCACTTGCATCTCCATCATTTGCTGCTCCTATCAACTCGTCTATTAAATGTAATACTATGATCGACTACATTCTAATCATATTGGATTTCAAGAAAAATCATAAATACAGTTTCCTACTATCGGTTCGCCTACCAGCCAATCTCCTTTAAAACGCGTAACGTGATTTGGTCTTTGCACTAAAAAATAAATCAGGATAATCGGCGGTCGCAAGACTGAGGAAGAGAAAGCTAAGAATGACACGATGGCTCTTCAGAACATTTTGTTCGTGATCATGAGAGGTAACTCCCACTGTGTGCTCAATGCCTACTGGTCATAATGGAGCATTTGTTTTAAATGTATTTTAACAAATTAAATTTAATCGTGGAATGTGATTGAAGGACTTTATATGAAATCTGCGTCAAATCTATGTGACTAATAAAATATTATTCATTTGTATTCGTTTTTTCTGCTGTATTCCGACTGATGGTTCCACACATCAACAATGATTTGGCTTGACGAGTGACGCCGTCATCAGTTAACATTTTAGTGCGGATCCGGATCGTCTACAAAATGACTACACCCAAAGAAAAAGAAATAGAAGTGAAGATCATTACTTGGTTCTCTCCCATCGATTAGCTATGATAAGTATTCTTTACTTAAATAAAGTGTGTGTTCTCCCGGGAGGTAGCTATAGCTAATATGGCTCTTCGTAAAGTACAGTATTATTATGCCTCTATCTCACAAAACCACCAAGTCAAAATTCCAAATGCAGAAACCCGGTTTCCAACAACAAACATCTATTCGAATCTCTGGGCCTTCTGATCCAAAACTATCAGCTCAATTTATCAATCAACACGAACGCAATTCCATAAATATAGGAAAAGTTATATATTAAACCTAACAACCTAGATTATGGATTGTACTAATATTTATATGAATTTCTGTTAAATTTTGAAGGCTTTTCTGTCAAATACACTTATTTTTATCACAATAAACTGCTTGACGTTGTTGAGTACAAAGACCAAGAGTAACCAAACTATCTAAATCTTATCCTGACTCGTTCTAGAGTTCCAGAACTTGTCTCTGGGTAACGACACTGTCCCTCGGGGAAAGAATAGTTGGAACCTCTTGTCAGGCATTGGGCGTCACCCAGAGAGTTGGATCAAATGACTCCATCAGATGGAAGGAAAATAATTTTGACTAAAATAATTTATTTCCAGTTTTATAATATTTTATTTATTTTATTTTTTTAAAATTTAAAATCCATAAATTAGAACATAAATAAAATTTTAAAATCATAAATTAGAACTCAGACTGTGAGATGCTCCAATTAATAAGTTTTAAAAATAAAATAAAATTAGTGATATTTTCAAGTTTGATCGTCGATAAATCAATAATGAGTGAATATAATGTCTCAATAGTAATGAATAATAATATTCCCACGTTTATTGTACGCAAAAACAATGTGATTACTTTATCATTCCGTGGAAAAATTGATGTTAGATACAATATTAAAAATAAAACTGTAATCACATAAAATTAATCAAAGGTGTATGAAAATTTAAACAATGCTAATTTTAGTTTTAAAAATGAGAAAAGCTTACATCTTTTTATACTTAAATGGAATAAGAATGATGTGATTTGATATTATTTATCTATGTCATATTAAAAAAAATTTTTTTAATGTATCAATTGTCTACATCAGATGGATCTACTAAGCATAGTTTAATCGTTAATATTAACTTTAGTTGTGAATGAACATAAAGAGAATTTCCGAAGTATTAAAAATCTTCCATCCAATCTACAACTTGAATGGAATAAAAAATTTTTTTGAATATTCAAGAATTGAAAATCCAATTATACAAAATGATAGAAATTCAAACAAAATACATAAAATGAAATCATCAAGTCAACATATTACAATTAATTTGTCACGAACAGGTAGTGCAAATCGAATTATTTAAATTTAGTTATCAATTCTATAGTAATTTCCGTATGTGTAGCTATTGGAATTCTAGTTACCTTTTTGATTATTTATTTTAAAAATCATAATAGAAGAAGATATACTTCAATTGAGAATATCCCTTTAAATTAATAAAGTCGTGTTATGGTTACTGCTTATTCAAAATTTCCCATTAATACGTAAACTACTTGCATAGCTTACGGTTAACAAACTTATTACTAGGGCAATTTTTTATAGAAGTTAAATTTAAAATATGGCAATTAAAATAGCATTTTAGCATTTATAAACCACCAAATATAGGATTTTAAAAAATATAGACATAAAATTTTTAATTTTTGTAAAAAGAAACATTAAAACATGTAGATTTTTAGTTAAAAGGCCAGGATTGAAAAGGCGTTCAAGCCTCTGCCTCAAGCAGAGTCTTTCGTGAAGCTCGCAAATCTTTGAAGCAAGTCTTGTCTGATATTGGCGAGAAATTATTCATATTATTATTAAGGCACTTTCACGAAAGCCATAATGTTATAGCAACACTCAAAACACTATTTAGCTTTAATCTTTTCCATTTTCCCTTTTCGAATGATGTTAATTCTTTTAGGTCGTCCCCTTCTTGAGCTTTTTTTCACCTTGTTTAGATCTTTGTTTAAGACAATCGGCAGTGTCGTTCTTGGTCGTCTGCGAAGGGGTTTGTCGTAACTGTTAAAGTAATCTTACATCACTTTGTTAGTGGGTGAGTCTGGGTTCATTCGTAATACATATCCAAATAGCCTCCACGGTTACTAGTTCTACTTGATGAGTGAATGTGAGGAGAGGATCCAGGGTGACTCCAAGGATTGAAAGGGTTTTCTTAATGGGGAGGGGGAATCACAATTTTATTCGTGGTTTTGCCTATATTCTTTTTTGTGCTGAGGTAAACGTCATTACATGTGACTTTTCCGGTGATATATTCAGACGGAACCAAAGACCCATCAAGTTTAGTAGATCTTGCACGGACAACGAGATCATCCGCATACGATAAAATAATGTGTTTTTGGTAGTTGGGGATGGAAGGTCATTGAGGAATATGTTGAAGAGCAATGGTAATAGCGGTGATCCTTGTGGAACTCCATTTGGAAGGTATCGCGGTTTTGATTTTTGGTTGTTTGCGACCACTTGGCCCATTCGACCGTTAATAAAGTTCAGGCTGAAAGTCCACACATCTACGATGCTTTGGATTGTCGAGTGATGCCGCTTAAGTGAACATCTCAGTGCGGTACCGAATCGACTAGAAAAAATCTCATACCCAGAAAAATAAAAAAAAGTGAATAGAATTCCTTGGTTCCCTATAATCGATTAGTGATGAACTATTCTTTACTTCAATAAAGTGTGTCAACCTGGGCGGAGCTATAGCTGATGTTGTTCTTAGTAAAGTACTACAATATTATGCCTCTCTATCTCAGAAAAACTTCCAAGTCAATCTGTAAAACAGTAAACAGTAGGATCAAATGTCTGAATCATGTTTATTTGTCATGACGTAGGCCAGCAATGTTGATGCAACTCAACATCCAAAATTCTGATCCAGAAAACCGGTTACCAACGACCAAGACATCATTGGAACACGCTATTCAAGAAAAATAGGAAAGTTATGTATTAAACCAAACAGCTTATTTTATGGAGTAGAGAAATATTTATATGACTTTCTGTAAAATTGAAAAAGGCTTTTCCTTAAAATTCACTCATTTTTATCATCATAAAATACTAGACATTGTTGATTTTACCTTAAAATAATATTATTAGAATCATAGTGATTATTATTTTATTTAGCTTCTGACATATTATTGTCATAGAGCGCTTTTTTATGCGTAAGAAAGTTCGAGACCATGTTTTCGGCCTCGTAGTACTTTTTGGAATGTTTTACAGTTTAAGGGGATGGCACATCCGAAAACTAGGGACTTAATTTTCAAGAAATTAGAAAAAGCGGTTTGCAGCTTGTCGATGGATATTTCCCTTGTGTTAGCGGAACTATCTAAAATTTTAGCAAAGTTTCAAAAAAAACCGCACAAATGCATCAGAGATATTTTTCTAAGATTCCCTCTTAGTTTGATTGATTTTCTAGTAAGACCTGGATAGAAGTCGGTTGACGAGCCTTACCGTTTTTATAGTACTCCCCCTTAACTTTACTATCAATGTAATGCCAATATCTCAATCTTCCGACCAATTAATCACTGTCTGATAATAATTAAGCTCAGAAAATCAAATTAAAAAGTTTGAAAAAATGAGTAAAAAATTAAGATAGACCATATTTCAGGGCAGACCGTTCTACAACGACTCATTTGGGTTCTACCTCCCAGTTTATTACTGACGGCTTCAACATGAGAACACACTTGCGGACGGCCTCAGTATCCATCGACATACAGAAGGCCTTTGACTCTGTTCCGAGGAAACTCCTAACGCAAAAGATTTTTAACTCGAACTTACACCCAAACATCAAGCTATGGCTGGAAAACTTCTTAACTGGACGACGCGAAGGGTCCGTATTGACAAAACCACTTCAAAATCAAGACTACTCTTCAATGAGGTCTCGCAAGGCTCCTCTTTATCTCCTCTACTTTTCAACCTATTTCTAATGACCTACCTACTACCAATGACCAGACACTATGTTTTATCCTATGCGGACGACCTAATTATCGCTGCAAAGATAAATCTCCTTCCGTGGCTGTAGCAATTGTTCATTCACACCTAAACCGGGTATGTGACTGGCAATCTGCAAATATGTTATGTGTGTCAGCATCTAAATCCCAGTTCACCAATTTTCACTACTGATAGAAGATTTAAGGATGAACTCGAACTGTTTTTTGAAATACTTATATCTCTTCTACGCGGACCCAGAAGATCCTTGGGGTAGTTTTCGACTTTCTGATGACGTTCTTTAGTCACGTGGAGGAGGTTCTTTCCAAGGGTCTTTGGAAATGGAACATTTTAAAAGCGATCATAAAGAAGAGACCCTTTCCCCCTGCTACTTGGGTCAACAAGGTCTATATCAACAAGTCATTGTTCCTACTATTGAATTATGCCTGCTCCGCCTGGAGATTTGCCATTCCCTCTGAAGAATTAATCGTTTGAACTTTCTCAGGCGGAAAATTATGCACCACCTGACATCTACATTGGCGGTCTCGTTTCTGATGAGGCGACGTTGAAGAATGGCCAGGGCTTTTTACATTTTTGCAAAGAACTGGGAAACCAATTCAAGAAAAAGGTGACCAATGCAGAGGAATTTCGGTCGATTATAAAAAGTGCACGCCGATTGAATTCCTATGCAGAAGGAAAAGAAGGTGCTTCCGGAGTGCGGTTTGGTTATCAGAAGACCAGACGAAGAGAGTTCGGCTGTTGTTGGAGGCTGGGATCACCTAATTAGTTAGTTTTGACCTATCTTTCTTGGAGGTTTGGAGTTAAATAAATAAAAATTATTCACTACTTTATTATTTATCGAACTTTTATTAAATTATATGTAATTAATTGTAATTTTTGAACAATTAATTTTTCATTTTAGCGTGGCGTTATGTGGTCCGCTAATTCAAAAAATTCAAAAAAATTTGGCAACGCCCAGAGGGCTTCCAATGCCGTCCCGAAAGGACCAGTAGACCCTTTCCTCCCTGGGTCATTATCGACCCCCGGCGATGTGCTTCAAAAAAGTCCAAACATTCATGTGAAAACCCTCAGCCCACTGTTGAGAAAGGAAATTTAATGCTCTCTAATTGAACATCAACATAATTACAAACAAGATCAGGGAACTCCGTTCAATCCTGGCAAATCAGAAGATTGACTCGACTATAATCCAAGAAACTAAACTCCGCATGAATGATCCCACTCCTTCATTCTCTGGATACGAGGCTATCAGGATGGACCGTAAAAAGAGAAGAGACGGCTTTTCTAACGACAGGCATGAAAAAAAGGAAGGGTCCAGGTGTGGAGTCCAAGCCTTATGGTAGGACTCAGATGTAATACCTTCCAGAAATCTCCTTAACTCTTTTGTCAATAAATCGTTGTTGTTGCAATAAATATTTTGAACTTTTGCCTTTGTTACGTTTTCAATCCTTTTGATGATGTGCAGTTGTTCAATATTTGTGGTTATCATGGATATGTTGTGATTTTTTTGTTTATTAAGACTCCTGTAACCACTTGTTTTGGACTGATAAGTTTGACTTATCAGCCCGGACACGAAGATGGCCCCTAATTCTCATACTATACGACATTTATTATCTTGTTGGTTATGTCTAAAAGTTATCACAACTATGAAATGACTTATGGTCATCCCAGGAGAAATGCATTAATTGTTGTCTTTCAAGCATATTACGTTTATGATTTCGGATTTGGAGGGATTTGGCTCTAGTCGAATACCGGGAGGGTAGAGAGTCTTGACCTCTTCTTCATAGTTTTCTAATATCCTCCAATAGTGTCATCATCTAGATACCAGATGTAAGCGGTGTTTTGATAGCGGAACCGGAGGAGTTGATTTCCAAGGCAAATAGTAGAGGTCCTAGTGGTTCTCCTTGTTGCACGTCAGTTCTGGACATGAGAGTGTTCTCCTCAAATACGTATGCACGGTTGTCAGGTTAATAATTCTGTTGATTTTCTGGATCTTATTAAAAGTCCTGACGATGGCGTCCTTCGCGTATGAGCTGGCTATTATGAAAATTCAGTTTGAATGAATGCACGTAATCTCAATCCTAGCTGAGTTGGGCTCAGCTCGGAGCTTTGGAGATCGCAGATTGATTTGTAGCGATTTTAAACAATAGGCGACTGGATTCCAATAGTAATCTATTGGATTCCACCACGTGTCATTCTGCATCAAAGCAATTTTGATGCAAAGAATATTTTGGTGGCGTAGTTGAAAATTTCAGTCCGACTAATGTGATCTATGAAAACTTTAGAGTTAGTTGAAATGTTATCCGCATCGGAAGGATAACAAAAGTAAGATTTTTATATAGATTGGGCGTAAAATGCCAGCTTCTCTGAGAAGGATGAAGTAGTCGATCGTATGTCATCGGTGGTTGGAGACAAGTTTGGAGTGTCTGTCTATTTTTGATGTTTAGAGCGAGGACTGATGATACAATTTCAACGGAAGAGTAAGTTTTATTCGTTTTGGATAACAACTAAAGTAGATACTCGAGACTAAATCCAGTAATTAAGAAGTACACATGGAGTACACGAAGATATCACACTCCAGGAGTTGAGGATGGCCGTAAGGAGATGCAAGAACAAAGTGCCGAAATATGACATGTTGATTCTGCCCTGTGGAGACTGCCTATTCCGCTTAACTCAGAGATCGTCAAAAA
>RDEW01000027.1:333771-465628 GCA_011109175.1 Dicyema japonicum | reverse complement strand
GGAGATTCCCTTTCGCCCCTGCTATTTGTCATATATCTTGAGACGGCATTACGAGACCTTCGGAAATTCTATGATGGTAACATCGTCTAAATTGCTTACATGGATGACATCGACTTTGTGTCAGAAGACAAATAGGGCCTACTTCGACTCCTCGAGGTGGCACCTGCTGAGCTGAACCGAATATTCCTTGGAATGAACACCGCAAAAACCGACATTATGAAAATCAGGAGAATGGAAATCAGATCAAGTGAAACATGGCGCAGAACTAACAAATTTGGCTCTTTACTTAAAGACGGCTAAGATATAGCCAAAGAAAGACCCTCGTTTGGGTAACCATGAACATGTTGAAGAAAGAGTGGATTGGCAAACGACGATCATGCACATCACTTCGTTTGCGATTGTATGAAGCCTTTGTTAAGCCGATTCTAATATACAATTCATCGACCTGGGGGACATCCTAAACAGAACAACTTGGACTGCATTCATTCCACCGAAGACAACTTGGATGCTTACTATGATTGAACTGGCTAACGAGAATAAACAAGGACACTATATAAGAGATGTTGTACGGTCCACTGGGGTCTCGTAATTATAGATATGCGTTGGAGGCAATATTGACATATTTTACAAATAGACTTAGTTGCTCAAGTTAACATATCAATGAAGGATTACTTCATGAGACAGGGACCGTTTTCGTGGACACAGGCGTGCTACACTTCCAGAAACACTTGACAGAGATCTAAAGCTCGTGAACAAAAGTCTAAGAAGTGTGACAATTTAGACGAGTTGAGGAAACTCTCTTACGATCGAGGAGGTTGGAAGAAGTGGTTCGAAGATTTGTTTCGAATGCTGCACGAGTGAAATTATAGCTATCATGGTTTATGCATGTTGCCTATCATAATAATAGCGTTGAAGAAAGAAAATGAGGTTGACAACACACTGATAATTGGTCTATCAAAAAATAAATTTTTCTTTATCACTCCTAACCAAATCCTCATGACCACCAATTTTGTAATTTTTTATTAAACAAATTTAGCTAGTAACCATAGGACAGGACATGAAATGACTTAAACAAGATTAAATACTTCAACTTAGTGGAAATATAATATTGATTAGTGTGCACTATTATCTGACACAAAATGTATAGAAAAAATACAAAATTGAGAACAAAAATAAGACTAAATTACAATAATATAATAAATTAATTTATTTAATAAATAAATTTAAATATTTAATATAAAATTATTTATCATCTTGTTGGTTTATGTCTAAAAGTCATCACAACTATGAAATGACTAATGAAAATTCAATGAGTGATGTAATAATATTAGTAAATGATAGCATAATCTTAATCTTGATTCAGTTCATGCTTTGCTTGACCCAAATCGATGTTTTGATATTTCCGTCTTTAACACTATGGCCAACTCTATGGACACTTCAGCAACTCCAGCTCAACCACAAATTCCAAGTGTTATCCCCAACGAGGTTGAGGTGCCACAAACTCCCTTAAATCCCCCTCTGAGTTAAACCTGGCGATGAGACCTCAACTTCAGTAAAATGTGTAATTGATTGTAGAAATATCGTTTGTACAGTTAATTTGGGTTGTAAATTGGATCTCAAACACATTGCTTTGCATGCCAGAAATGCTGAATATAACCCTAAGCGTTTCGCTGCAGTGATTATGCGCATCAGAGAACCCAGGACTACAGCACTTATATTTAGTTCTGGCAAAATGGTGTGCACGGGGGCTAAAAGGTTTGTAATTATGTTATTTTAGTGAGGATAAGGCAAGATGGGCTGCCAGGAAGTACGCTAGAATAATCCAAAAACTGGGATTTCCTGTATATATTGGAGTTACTAGTAGGCAATGTTCTCTGAGTTTAAAATACAGAATATGGTTGGTTCCTCAGATGTACAATTTGCTGTGCAGTTGGAGGGGCTTTACATTGCTCACAGACATTTCTGCAGGTTTAGGAGTTTGTTTACTCTAGTTACGAGCCAGAATTGTTTCCAGGATTGATTTACAGAATGGTTCAGCCCAAGATTGTCCTCCTTGTGTTCGTATCAGGGAAGATTGTCCTTACAGGTAATTTGTAGTTGTAATGTTTAGGGGCGAAGGTTAGGTCAGAGATCGACCAAGCATTTACTAATATTTACCCCATTCTTAAATGTTTTAAACGATAATTATCTTCCTAATTTTAATTTTTTTCATTTTTGTTCAGATTTAAACATGTCCAGTTTGTTAATTTTAATGTAGTTGTAACAGTACTCTGAGGGAGTTGTGGGAGTACCATCTTGTGACTTATGTATGTATTCTTTAGTAAGCGCTGTTTAACATTTACCACTTCTAGTGGCCAAATGGTCTACAGCTTTTTGCCTTTCTTGAATGATTACCGCACTCGGGGAGAACAAGTTCTTGTCCTGCGGAAGACAGTCACTTCTTGTGCTATTATTGCTTCCTGAAGATCAAACTAAATTCGTTAATATGAAATGTAGTCTCCATATATTTTCTTATTCCACGTGAATTTGAGCGGTTACATCCGCTGCATTTAAGCAAGTTTGTTCCTTCTTCCGTTTTATGAGGCAAGAAATTTGTCTTTCAAGTTTAAGTGCCTTAGGAGGATTTTCGAGAACGATGCATTCTCATCATGAAAAATTCTTGATGAGACACTGATATAAATTTTTCGAATATATCCCTTCGATGTAATTGGAGACAATTTTTGTATTGTCAGAGGTTCGGTTAGTTTCCATGACGAAAATTTTCGCATGTGAATTCGCGTCCGTTTGTGTTTAAAAATTACATTTATGGGCAGGGGCGTGGCAAAGCTTTCTGATGGCCGGGGCGAGTGTATGATAATGATGCCCCTTATAACTTATAAATACTTATATATGAAAAGATCAAGTAAGAGTGAGGTGTATCATATTTAATTTATTAAACAATAAACAAAAAGTCACTTACTTATGTATACAATCGCTCCTTTGCTGTAAACAAAAGTCTTTATCACATGTTTCACCTCGCTTCTCAGGAATTTCTTTTCAAGGCTGATCAAGGATAAACTTGACTGGCGCTGATTTGACATCGAATACCTCAAATATGTTTGTATCTGTTTTAACTTTGACAAAGAACGTTCATAACTACCAGTTGAGTAGCCAACTGTAACTAATAAACGATATGCAATGCACAAAGTTGGAAACACATCCCAGCAAAGCTCAACAAATGAAGAAAAATCCTTCGCATTTATTGGAAAAATTCTGTTTCCATTCCATCCTGATTATCACCACCAGTGTAGAGTTCTGTGTTCAATGGATTTCTGATGCTCTATTGGATGACAGCCAAGGCTTCTTGATTGTCAGCATCTGATTGACCGTATGCCACGTGTTGCTTCTTCACTCACATATCTAAACATTATTTTCTGCTTCTCTGAGCTTTTTCTTGGAGCGATTTTGAGCCCAACTGGGTTGTATTCGCTTCATTTGTCAGATCAAATTATAGGAAATCAATACACACAAGAAATCAAAACAGAATACTGTAGAAAAAGTGAGCATAACTTAATAACGTGAACTCTATGGCTTGGATCTGCTTCCCCCTACAACGTGCTTCCACTATGGCCCCCTAAACACGCCTCTGTTTATGGGGTTTGTACATTTTTCTCAAACACTTTTAGCAGCCTCAGTTTTAACCACTCATCAGGTCGAAAAATCTTCATGTCTTTTTTGCTTCTTACTTCAAAAGCAGCCTTTGCTGAAGAGCAACACTCGTAACAAGAAAATAACCAACCTCCATAAAGTTAATGCATTTCCTCTCTCTGTCCTTAACCAAGCAAGAGTTCATATTGTGCTTTCCATCACAAATTAAGCACTTCTCCTTTTCCTTGCAGAAATTCGCAATGTGCCAGAATTTCTTGCACCGGAAGCACCTGGTTACTAGTTTTTCCTGTACCATTCAAACGAACTCTCTGGAAACCAAACACCATGCCCAGCCTCACAACTGACGTGGCTTCTGCCCTCGACTTCAAAGTTATTTTTCTACAGGGAGGCTGCATCTGTCCCAAAGTCATGTTTATAGCTTCCAGATCCACTACAAGTAAATAATGGTCCATGGTTGACGAAATCACTTCCTCAGAGTGTCCAGCATCTTGATATAGTTCACTAATAGGTATTTCAATCCCCTTTTTGGATTTAGACTTATCTATGGGTTTATCTTAGGCCTTCTGGCTGAAGCCAAAGCATCATAGATTCCTGGAACCTTCAACCAGAATGTACAGCAGCAAGATTCTAACTAGGGGCCATCAGGCCACTTTCCCAGCACTGGATACACTGTGCAGCCCAAAAAAGTCCATCATTTTTTCACGAATAGTCGATTTCGAAGAAAATTATTTCAAATCCTAAAAAATCTTGATGGCAATCTTCTAAATCACATACACTCTTCATAGCAGATGATCAAACTACCTAAAGCCTTCCAAGACAATGGAAGATCGGGAGCCTCTTACCACCCGATAACGTGATGTGCTGTCTCATGAAGAAACGAATGATGTGAAAGATATCTTTAACGATATGCCAGTGTGTAAATTCCTGCGTGGCTTCAAATAGGAGCAGTCAACCACTTCACATTTGACTATTTAAGTCAATTTATACGGAAGAAATGTGAACCGTAGAGAAGACCATGGTATTTCTTTTTTTAACATACTCCTGCCTTCTCTGCATAATGCCTTTACCACGTTCCTCGTGATGTTACTAGGAGACAGAGTCGATACATGTCGCGTCCCATAATAATAGGGGGTTTCTTAAACGATTATAATTCCGAAAGGCTGCTTTTAGTATCCTCAGTTTAGACCAACGGTCTCCAACGTGAAAAAAATCCGGAAGACTCCAGATCATGTTATGTAGTATCACTTATCTAAGTATGTCTATAGAATCTTCCGTGATTGTGCGACAATGATATGATCATTCCGGTCAAATAGAAATCCAGATGCTAACTGTCTCACTGTAGAGGTGTGTCCTAATACTTCCAATTGGATGGCATTGAAAATTTTGAGATTAAGTTCCACTCAGGAAAAAATAGAATCAAGGTGTTTTTGAAAATTCAAAGATGCGATGGCAACATCATGATGGCATGAAGCAATCAGTGTCATCAGGATATGAAAGGATAGTCTATTCTGGTTAGCCGCCAAGCTTGATAAAAGTAAATTGAATAAGGTCAGAGAAAGAACCGAACCACGGGAAACTCTATTAGGTAAGATCTACAACATGAGTATGTGTACATGATAATGGAATGTTCATCCAATCCAGTTCTCTGTGTTGAGGATCTTCATTCTCAAAATATTTCTTGTTCTGTCAAGGCCTTGTCAATTGAGCAACAACTGTTCGCTCGGTTTGATAAAATACAGTAAAATACGTTCCGCAATTCTGTAAATAACTGGCAAGAAGGAAATAGAACGGTAAGAAGGGGAATTAGATTGGTTAAAGCAAAAAAATTTTTCGGACCGTGATTTTTCAGGTAATGTACGGCAAGACCATTGGACCTCTTGTATATGAGTTTCGAGAGTAACGACAAATTGCTTAATTAAGGATTGTCAAATAGTGAACCAGTCCACTGACTTTTGAGCATTTGGTCTCTTACAAAAAAGGCCCTTGGGGTAGGAAAATGGCTAATGTTTGCATATCGACATATCAGTAAGCTAGCTTGGTCTCGGAAGGATACCATACGTTTTCTGTTAGAGACAAGTAGTATGACAGATTAATGGAGACGTGTGTACTGAGTGAATCTTTCTAAGGGTTTTCCGGAAAAAACGGATGCCAGAATATTTAATTTATTTTATTAACCCTAAAATCACTAGAAAGAGGATAAAAGTTATCGTCTAATTAAATGATCCCGGTGTCCATAAAAGTCCTTTTTCTGCGGTTAGTTTTGTAGTCCTGGATTAATCTCCACAGCGGAAGGTTTCTTATCATATCTTAGGCAGGCGTCCAAATATAGTTTGATGTCCGGCCCGAGGGGATGGTCAGGGGACTTCTCCATCTTGAGGAAGTCCCGGTGATGTTCCGTAAAGTATTCCATGTTTAATTTTCTCTTTTATAAAAACATCGATTTGATCTTCCGCATTTTTACGAAGAAATCAATAATCTCAGGAAGAAATAAAAGACAAAATTAGTGATGAAACGACGTGGAATAATTTTTGTCAGCAGCAAATGGATAGTTTGGAAGACTCAAAAGTGGAATCGAAAAATCGAAAGAATGTACAAAAAAAGTCCACGCTTGGTCTCGCCTCATGTGAATTCTACTTTGCACATTTATAGTTAATGTAGGCATCTGCACCTCTCAGTTTTATGGGCCTTTGGTTGATGGTTAATTTAATCGGATTATGATACGGATCATAGAGAACATCCCAATGAGCTTCAAGAGTCAAAATTGGAGAAGAAAAGAAGTTATCAGAAGAGGTATCCGTTTATTATCATCGGCACCGCCGAGAACACATAAACAAAAAAGTCAATTAATGTTCCTCTTGTGCTCGCCAACTACCCTTTGTACCAGTCTCATCCAAGGTTCTCTTTTTTTCACGATTCTTAATTAATCGAGATTTTCGGCCCTTTAACTCTTTATTTAACACGGAAAATAGAGTTGTCCTGGGTCTTCCTTTGAATAATCTTCCTTGTTCCATGAAATATTCCTCCATCACAAGATTTGCTGGACCCCATTCCATCCTCAAATGTGACAGAACAGCCTCCATCTCGATCGATTTCCATCGAGTGATTCGGTGTTTCATAATTCGTATATTATTGTGCCACACGTTTCGAAATTTGATTTGTTCTCATTGTTAAAGTAATTGTCCATTATTATATTTGCAGGGGCAGTTATGTCCATTCTAAGCACGTGCCCAAACAGTCTCCATCTTATTCAATGTTTATTGTCCTTGATTATGCCACATAATTCGTATAACTTTGCTTTAATAATCTTCATTGTGTATCGTATATTAAGTGCTTTCCGGAGCAGGTCACGGTGAAAACTATCATTACTCTCCCTACATATTTTGGCAAGCCCTATGATCCGCAATTATTAATTAAGATCCGTTGGATGTGAACAAAAATAACCAGCCTCCTCAGACAAGTCCCGAGAACATATTTTCCAATTGAGTCCTCTTGCCATGTGGCGTCTCCGGGCTCTGCCTCCTGTACTCCACTGTCAACTCTAGGGTCCGCTTTAAAACAGTTGATGTAGATAAGCCTGGAGCTTCCTATCTACCCTTAACTGTTTTAAATAACCCTTGTTGTCTTTTTTTGCAATTCCTTCCATTTCATTACTATTGGAATAACGAGAACCTTAAAACCAAGTATCTGCCCCATCTCGTTTGCAAGAAAAACATACTTCCTTTTTTTCTCCACTTCCACAGTCTGCAAAAGGCCTTTGAACGTAATGCCAAATTCTATGATAAGGACTTGCCAAGACCATAATGCCGGCTTATTGTGCTTGACTAGCACCGAGGTTCGGATAACAGTGACTACCTTGATTTGGACCCTGGTGTTCTCTACTACAGATTGCATCTTTTGAATCTGCAACTTTCTGTTGTGGTGAATACCATTATTATTTATTTAAGCACTTCACGAGAGCCATACTAATTATAGCCCCGCATGTGCAGCAAAATAAACAAGGTTAGATGTCATCCTTTTCCATGTTTCCCTGTTCCTAGCCAAGGCTCTCATGTTGTCCAGGTCGTCGGCATTTTTAGATTTCTTTTGATATTGACCAGGTCTTTTTGTAAGACTATTGGCAGTGTTGTTCTTGGTCTTCCACGATAGCGGCCTTCTTGACTAACATAGTATGTCTCCATAGATATGTTCGTTGGGGATGTTAATTCCATCCTCAGCACGTGTCCGAAGAGCTTTCATCTGGATTTCAGTACTTGTAAGCTGATAGGTATAGTGCTGCATCTCTTATATAAAGCATTCCTCAATATTCTCGTAGGCCAAATAGTTCCTGTTATTTTTCTTCAGTCTGAGTCCATATCCGCTGATGAGGTCTCCCAAGTTCTAGCGTTATATAAAAGTACAGGTTTTATGAATAAGTCGTATAATAGATTCTCACTTTCGTGTCGATACCTCTTTGATTGAGCCATAGATTCTTCAGTTTATATAACGCAGCATTGGCTAGAGCTTTCCTACGTAAAATATCTTTGCTGTCTCCCATAAGTGAACCAAGTTTCTTTATTTGTCGCCACTTCTCTTCTAGGACGATACTCATCCTTCTTATCTCTGTGAGTTCTGTTTTCCCTCTGTTCACAGTAAGAAACCATTTCCCTAGTACATCTGGTGCTTTTTCTAATAGGTTTTCCGGGACCTCTTTGTCTTCAGAAATTAGGTCTACATCGTCCGGGTAGATCACTTCTTCCATCTTTCCTTGATATAACGGTCTAAGTTCCCTCATAGCGGCTTCCAAATAAATTGTGAATAGTAGAGGAGAAAGGGAGTCTCCTTGTGGAGTGCCCGTGTTGGTTTCAAATTTTCTTGAATAGGTATTTCCGAGAGCTCAGTGTTGGAAAGTAGAATTCGGGTCATCCTTAGACTCGATTCATCAAGAAATCCGCTCAACCCCCATTAACTTGTTCCTGTTAACCGTATCAAAAGCTCTTGATAGGTCAATTCCCAGAATATTGATGGCGTTACGGTATCTTTGATATGTTGCACACCTCCATCTGTGACTCCAAACCGCATCAGCTGTGGATCTCCTTTCTCGAAAACCACTTTGACTATCTGGTAGGTATTTGTAAGCAGATCCTTTTATTCGTTCAAGCACAATGTTTGCCAAGACTTTGCGTAATGAATTTAGTAGTATGATGGGTCGCAAATTTTCGAGCGGTCCTCTGTTTTTTGTATGGGGATTAGTAGTCCCGTACCCAGAGGTAGAGTTGAGTTAGTTGAAAACATTTCATTTATTAGTGTAGCGATTTTTTTAAAAAGGGGGTAAGGGCCGTATTTCAGTATTCTGGTTTTATCGCATCTGGTCGGGGCTTCTGTTATACATTAGTTTTCGGCAGGTCGTTTTGATTTCCTCAGCCGTGATTGGTATCTAAGGGATCTTGGCCTTCCATCAAATGGGTGAATTTCCATAGTTTTGATGTTCAAAAGCTTCTCAAAGTGACCCGCGATGGTTTCAGTTTGTTCTTCGGTGTTCAGTATCAGCTTATGGTTAGTCGACTTCAGTTTGTTCGCAGCGACGTACATCTGTGCGTTGTCTTTCACTTTGTTTACCTCTTCTATACGGGAAGCTATTTCTTCTAGGAAAAGCTTCTTGTTCAGACCCTTTATTTTTCTTCTGACACGTTGCCTTTCGCCCTGAAAGGCTTTTATCGTATTAGCGTCAGTGGCATTTGATTTTCTCATGTTTATTTCTTTTAAACTTTTCGCAAGCTCAAGAACATCTGGATGAATAGCCTTCAGGTGCATTTTACTATTCTCCCTTTTACCAAGACATGCTTCAGCAGCTTCGTTGATAGTGTCCTTTGTGCGTTTCCAGGCTTCTTCTACGAGGTATCCACCAATACGTCCTGCAATGAGTCTGAATGTATTGTTGATATCTCTCAGTAGTCTCAGGTTGGAAATCAGCCTTTCAGTCGCGTAGTCGCCTCTGATTTTCTCAAATTCGTGATTTGTATTTGATGGCATGTTTTTTCAGGGTGAAGGTCGCAATAACCATCTTGTGGTCGCTGACAGTCGTCGAGCCTTCATATGAACGTGCGTTTACTAGAAGGTGTTTGTCTTTAGCCCGGCATATGACATAATCTATTTGGTTGTATATTGGGACCAGCTTTCCTCTGAGTTCCTCGCTTCCCCATCCACGTAGTTTTGTGGCAGGGAGGATGCGTAAATGAGTATTGCATAGGAAAAAGTTGTTTGCCATACAAAAGTGACCAAGTATTGTCCTGGGTAGGTTTCTTATTTTACGTCCATGTTCTCCCAAGAAAACATCATCCGGGTTATTCTTCATTCCGATTTTCGCATTCAAATCCCCAGCAATGAGTATTAGTGACTCATATTCGTTGTACGTCCGTAACAGTGTTGAATAGAAGTCGTCTAGTTCTGTCGGATCTTTCGTTACTCTCCCGCAATGTAGCGCATAAATATTTACAATTGTCAGAAAGCTCTTTGAAGGAGGTAAGTCGTTTAGACGGATTTGTATAACACAGATCCTGTCATTCACACTCCATATACGGTGGACTGCACTTGTCAACTTTGTGGATGGCAAATCCAAGTCCATAATATTTTGAGTCGCTCGGTTTACACATTATTCGATATTTGCCATAGTTCTCATCAAGGCTATTAAGTAACTTTCGTCTCTTGTTGACACCCAATAGATACGTCGTATCTCTCCAGGTTGTAACAGAGAATCTTCCTCTACCAGGTCGTAGATAAGCCTCTAGTATTGAACGTAAGGAGCTTTAGACGAGATGCATCTCTTTGTATCCCTTGCTTTTTAGACATTTCTCTCAACTGCGATCCAATTAAGAAACGAGGCACGGCGAATACCATACTTATTTTATAGTAGAAAATGAAGACTCCTTACTACCTCGTTATGCCTCCACACATAGTAGTGGCAGAGCATGGATCCGCACCAAGTAACTAAATGATCAACCGACATGCTCCTTGACTTACAATGGTAACATTTATTTGTTGATCGACTCCTAAAAATATTGCCGTCTTCCTTATACGTGCACAACTCCGATTTGTCACCATATTTTAGCCACGTTGTCGACGACGTAAGGTCGACGTGTAAATTATCAAATGCTCTGAAGAGGACCTTATTAAGTCTTTTCAAGTTAATCCTTTCAATCAAATTATTATTTTGTAATTCGATTAATGTCTTCATCAACATCATACTTAGGATACAAAAAAGGTCTGATAGTACCTATGTGAGTTTCCTCGATTTTTCACGGTCGTTATTATGGCGTGCTTCCTAGCATACACACTTGACCCAGCTATCAGGGTGTCGTGCATTCGAATAAGGATACGCTTACTTAGTTGGACTACTCCACACAGTCCACGACCGACTTTCTCACATGGTAAATATAGTCTCTCCTTATTGCCTGCCAGCACATAAACATGCTTTAGTCTGAGTACTTCACGGATCACAACATTAATCTCATCATACTCTTTGGGTTTTAATGTGAATTAATTTTATAAAAATTTAATAATAAAGATTATATATAAAAAATTTGAATATTATAATTGAATAACCTAAATTCTTGTGATTCAAAATGATGATAAAAGTGAAGGTATTTGTATGATCTATTAAGTAGACAATGACAGGCCGTGAGGTTATATTATAAGCGTAATAATTACAGATCAATATAAGTATTCAGGATGTTTTCACGGTTACATCTATTTCTAATTTAACAGACTCGTGAAATTAAGGAAAAAATATTCGAGGCTGAGGGAATCCATCCTGACCAACAGAGAATCATTGTTGCTGGAAGGACCATGTAGTGATGTTCTGCTATTTTATAGGGAAAATGATAAAACTGCGGGTTTTTACAAAATTGACGCCGGCTGTATGATTCATCTTGTTATTTCCCTCAGAGGAGGATTTTAATTATTTTTTGAATGTTCGGAATGGTTTTTATTTTACTTTCTATTCAATTTTACTAAGCCTTTCTACTCATTATTATGGTAACTTAATTATGCTAAGTGGAATTAATTAATGTCAAATTAAACGGAGAGCCATGAACTCATTGAGAACCCTAGCTAAAAAAAGAGGTGTGTGGAAGACGTTGACATTAAACGAAAATAAGTATTTATATCCTCTTATTCTCCAACCTCCTTCGTTTGCTCCACTACACAATCCTCCTCACCATCGTCTACCACAGTGTGGTTATTTGAGCAGTGTCGAGTCATCCCCCTCGTTCAAAAGACTTTTGTTTGAGGTGTTGAATAACTTCACTTATACCATTCCGTGTCTATACTCCACCAACATACTTTTAAGATCTTGTAAAAATTTAATAGCTAATGTTTGATTTTGAGGCAACTTGATTAGTGTTCCGTTTTTTTTGAAGAAAACTATAATGAAAAGCTCTTATAAAGCGGACAGATTCCGTCGACTCTGGAACCGGTGGACTTGGATCGTGGAGATGAACTAGAAACATTGTTTTGCCATATCCAAAATAGAACTTGTTCTTCGGAGACCATGATGGAATCTGTAGTCATTTTAAAGTGGAAGAATACTGTGGATCACCTCCAAGAAAGAAAGGTTAAACTCAGTTATTAGGTGATGGTCCCCGAAATGTTCCGCCAGCGATCCAACCTCTCCCAGAAATTCCCTCATTTGTGTGTCTGCAAAGGAAGTCTACCGTGATGCCCTTCTTTATGGTCGATCGGAATTCAGTATAGAAATCAGGTTGATGTTTCAAAAATTCCTGAAGAAAAATAACGTTGTATGTGAATCGAGAATTGTTAGGTTAGACTATTCAAGTTGAACAGAATCGTTTTTTTTCAAAAAAGTTGACATTTTCTTTTGATAAAGCGAAGACCCAAGGAAAATCGCATTTTCGGATTTGGTGATTGAGATATTTGGGAGGTAAGTGGAAATCATCGCCAGTGCTTGGTTGAAATCGTTTTCTGTATAAAAAATCGTTTTCTGTGCATTTGGACTAATCTGGTATCAATCCAAGTGCAGCTAGAGTTGATATGGTGAACTTGACTTCTGCCACCACAGTTTCCCAGTTCTTTTAGTGATCTTATCGTCTAGATATTACAGGTTCATCGGATCTCTGCTTAATGAGGCAGTAGAATCGATACCCAAGGCGAAGAGTAGACGGCCGATTTGTTGTACTCCATTCGTGGATTTGATGGCACGTCTGAGTACATTGCCTATAGCGATGGGGCTTAACTCACCACAAGACTTGCTGCAGGCAATTACTCCCTGTTTATCGTTCCAGTTGTCTCAAAGGAATCGCGTGGAACGTGAACCGGTCCTTATATTTTTCCTTTTAGTATTCCCCGTCTTTTATGGGTCATGCCTTCATCTTGCTACATAACGACTCGAGGATCGGATGGCTTTTGACCTTCCATAGTCCTGGGAGATTTTTCGATGGATTAATCTTCTCCTACTTCGTTAAAACGTTTTCGACATGATGCACAATGCACGTGTGCATATCGAAGATGATTCCCAAGATTTTAGGTTAACCTCCGGCCAAGTGTTGCTGCATTTTAGACATGGCAGCCTAGATATCCAGATCATGCGAGGTCAGAACAATGTCGGTCTTATAAGTTATGAGAACCTGGTTTCTTGCAAAAAAATTTTTCCAATCGATTCCTCTGAAAATAAGTATCAATCGATTCTCTTTATATAACGGGAGAAGACGCATGATTTTCCCGGGAATGAGTTGATATGTGCGATTTTCGTGAAGGAAATATCAATTCTCCAAGCGGAACAAGCGTATTAGACTGTCGGAGATTGAATTGATGAAAAATCTACTGATACATTAACAGGAGGGAGGTTCACTGGAATGGACATCTCCAAATTATAACTCAGGTTCACTTTTGAATATCATATTATTAAGGAACTTTCACGAAAGCCATAATTTTTATAACCCCGCATGTGCAACACTCAAAACAATATTTAGCGTTAATCTCTTTCATTTTCCTCTGTCGAATGCAGGCAATCTTAATTCGGTTGAGCAGGTGACGTGGCTCTGCTACAAATCTCTAAAAAACACTCATTATACAATCGGGAATACAGGCTAATGACGTTTAACGTACGTGGAATATCGAAAGATTGGGCAAGGAAAGTACTTTGTGACGATCTCGAGAAATACAAATTATCAATTGGTTGCCCCTACAAGAGACGAAAATAAGCACTACGGAATGGGATTTGCCATACACGTGGATTACTTCAAAAAACTACATCGCTATTGGAGAGTCAACGGCCGAATATGTGTCCTACAAGTCAAACTAAATTATTTATGCCCGTCCAAGAGTCTATTAACTATCATAAATGTCTATGTAATCAAGAACCCTGGTGAGCTCGAGGAATTCTACTCAGAACTATCAAGCACATACTCTAATAATGCTTCCTCGTCCCTTGTCTTTGTTGCGGGAGATATTAGTGCAAAGGTCGGAATGAGAATGGGACCCGAAATACATCTGGAGCCTCACTGGTGAACTTATGCGAGGCAAATAGCCTATTTTGGGAAACACGGCTTTCACGCACTCAGCTCTCCACAAGACGACATGGCACGGACAAAGGAAAAACTCTGTTGGGAAGACCGTGAATGTATAATCAAATCGACTAAATTATCTGCCGAAAGTCTGATAAACACCTGCTAAATGATGCATGTTCCTACCGGATATGGCAAAGCATTGCAGAGAGCTAAGGCTTAAAGCAGCAAACACGTCAGACGAGAGTATAAAAGAGTTTAAATCCAACAAAGGGAACTAAAATGGAAAATCAAAAAGATAGCAAAACACTTACTGGAAATTATTACACCCTATTAAAAGATGTGGAATGCCTAGAGGACAATTCAAGATGTATGCGGCTGCTGCGGACAAAGAAAGGACAAAACGTTTTTCACATCAAAGACAAAGAGGAAAATTCGTGGGTTCCAGAAGAAAAAGCGAATTGATTGTACGACACTTGAAATATTGTTAAATACAAAAATAAGGACTTTCCCCCTTTCCAGGGAGAACCGAGGGCACTAAAATCCAATCACAGTGGAAGAAGTGGAATCAGCTAAATAAATTGAAGAACAAAAGAGTGCAGGGCCAGACAACATAAGCCCTGAGTTTAAAATATGAGCCAAAAAACATAGTGAACAATTGCAAAAATCCTAAATGATCTTTGAAACTAATATCGATCTAGGACTTGGAAATGGATTATTAATACCCATATAAAAACCAAAAAAGCAAAAGGACTAGTAGAAAATCTCCGCCCAGTCATACTTCTGAACTCGATACGCAAGGTGGTGGCAAACAGCACTAAGTCAGATAGAGGGTGGGGCGGATCTATACCTACCAGCAAGTCAAAGTGAGTTCCTAGAAGGGAGATCTACAGCGGACATTATATGGAGCCATAGATGTCGCTGTGCAACGCACCAAAAATTCAAGAGCGTAACGACCGTGTTGAGAATAGATCTCTCCAGAGTTTTTGACTCAATAAACAGACAGAAACTGATGAATGTGCTTGAGCAAATATTGGATAAATCGTCGGTTAGGATAATCAGACTACTACTTGCGAACACAAGATTATCTGTGAGGACAGAAGGAGCAACTTCTCGCAGTTTCAAAACAACGATTGGACACCCCAGGGTGATTCCCTCTCCCTTTACTATTCACCATAAAATATTGAATCTGCACTCCGCGACCTCCGTAAATGCTATATAGGAGACATTGAAGAGACATCTTATGCGGATGAAGTGGACTTTAAGAGCCAAAGGACTTGGAATTGACAACAGATGCAAGTTTTACAACACCTTTGTGCAACCAGTCTTACTTACAACGCTGGGACTTGGGGAAGTTCCTCTAAAAACTAACGAAACTGGATTCGTTCCATAGAAGGCAACTAACAAGCTTACTCGAATGGAGTGGCCACGTAGAATAACCACCAGTAATATTTACAACAAGTGTATGTGTTCGTACATCAGCAAGGATGTGATAGATGCCCGGTGGAGGCTATTTGGGCATGTATTAAGAATGAACCCGCATGCACCCGCTAAGCTTACGACAGTTGCGACAAACCCTTCCGCGGACGACCAAAACGACACTGCCGATTGTCTTGAACAAATATTTAACCAGGTGAATTTCCTATCTGTAGTAAAAAGGATGAACTGAGATTCTGATGTCGATACAGAGGATATCCTGTCATACACAAGGTTTGACAGATTGACCAGGGCGACCACTGTGGGTGAATTGCCTTAACGGCGATAATGAGATTGACCGCATAGGATAGAAGTATGATATTGTGGTCTTCAATTGCTGCCATATCTTGTAGAAACAAATTAAATAGAATAGAGACAAAAAATATACTGGGATCAAAAAAATCCAGTCATAGCTTCAAGTGTTCGCATTGTTATTCAGATTTTTTTCGTCAGAAGCGACATAGTTGAAGACCTTCTCTATGTCATGTCTTTTTCACTAAAGCTATCCGCGATAAATTGGAAAATAGATCCCGAGTGAGTCGTGGTAAACCGCTCTGCTCTGAAGCCATGGTGGAACGCAGACATTGCCAGAGAAGGAGATTAGCGTAAGAAAATATTCTTCGACATTTTCAAGTTATAGAAACAGGTAGGAAGACAGATTATCCTTCGGTTTTCCCGTGTCTAGAATATATAGAAGGGACACCAATAGGATCAAAAATGTTGGTTCTCCTCATCACCTTGGCATTTTCGTCCTGTGCTCATCGAAGGACCTTAACTCTTCCGAGGTGTATCTGCTGGTGTCTACAATAAGTGGATGGTGGGTGGATGTCTAAGAAAGGACCGCTCATTTTTGGAGGTAATACAGATGAACACAGTAGATTCTCTGATCTTGACAGAACTTAAGAAATCCGTTGTCATTCCTTCGCATCGACGACTCCGACAGAGGAATGACTGTTCTATCCCGTAAAAAGCGTGGAATCTTCTTGTGTAAGGAGCTGGTTTGTCAGTATAATTTACGTGTGCAATCGTCTACTGGATACTGGTTTTTCGTAACAATTGTCTAGAGGAGATTCAACTTTTGGACTCTTTTGTTATGATTTGGTCGGCATGCCTTGTGAATGTCATTAAAGTGTCACACGTCACTCCAAAAATTTTAGAATTCATTTGAACGGTTATAGACACATATCTCATGTGGACCTCAAGAGGATCATTGTAGTGACGATTCGACATGAATTTAGTGAAGTTAGATTTTGACGATGACACAGACAGTTTACACCGATCGAGTCAATTCATCATGCGATCAAGGTATGCCTGGACTATCTCAGTTCCCATGAAGGAGGAACTGTTTTTAGAGGCGTTGATGACATCGTCTGTATAGAGCAAGAATAATGCATTAGGATCGTCAATCAGTGGGTGATATGGTCACCGAGACAGTTGAGGATGGATTCTCCTCGGCTGTCTGCATGTTGTGTGCTGATCCATTATGGCTGTTCACAGTTCTGATCACCGAAAATGATTATGTTCTTTATTTTTATTAGCCTCAATATTTTGAGAGTATACGATGGGGGACATTACTTTTTTGGTGGAATTTAGACATTATAAAGGTAGGCCACACTGCATGTGAGATAGTGATCCACTCCAATGTTCCGAAGCCCTCACACATCATGGGAAATGTATGTGAATGACATCCAATTTTAACAATCTTAAAAACTCCCACCAGAGTCCCTGTCTCGGTTTTGTGGACAGCCAAAAAGCCTGGTAAACATGGAGTGTGGATTGATTTAGTTAATTTTGTTTCTTGGATTACCGCGATCACCACTTTGTGATCTGTTAGTAAAGCACGCAGCTCCAAAACTTTGCTTCTGATTCCTAAGTTCACATGCAGGATGACCAGAGTTCTTTTATAAGTCTCCATAGATCACAATCAGCAGACTCAAAGAAAAAGGTAGTCATCCCATGCAACGGTAAGAAGGGATAGAAGAAATAATAATTCTTTTTCGTGCTCGCTGGTACCGGACGCTGCCAAAATAAACCACTTGACGCCACTCTACCATTTTCAGGAACAAAATATGCACGGTGTTATATCAATTGCCAACGTGAGAAACATGGATGAGCTTGTTTTCGATATGAACGCTGATGTTTTTGAAAATAAAATATATTTATTATTTTTACTATGTTATATTCTCAATTTAATTTGGAGGTAATATTTAAAAAAATATAAACATTTGATATCTTGTATGTTAAAAATGTAATTTAGTATTAATGGTTAAGTTTAATCTGCGGAAATGTCGACGGTCAATTTGAACGTTTATTTGAGAGAGTAAACAAAATAAATGCCAAATCTAACTTTGACGTATTACTCATCCAATTATTGTAGCTCCTATTTGTGCTGGTGACTTTTTTGGAGTCTACAATGACTTCCGTGATTTCGACACGACATCAGGTTTTTCTAATAATCCAGTAAGCATTGACACGTGGGTTTTCTGTCCCGTGGAACCATTGATTCCCCCAAATTCTCGAGAATCATATCATAAACGAATCACAAGTCATTGAGTTGCCTAATGGACTGGTCTCGCCTTTAAAGAAAATAAGATTGAATGCACTCACAGGGACGTTGATATCCTTGTTACACCAGAGTGGCCACATGGTCTCATCAAAAATCTTCCTCGTACATCCGAAGTAATGAGTTTGACTTACATAAGCTTGAGAATAAATCTATTTATCCGGAAGAGGGGACTTCTGGTGCCGCCAAAGCTGCCCTCATGTTCAAACCCAGATATCATTTCTCGGCATCCAAGTGCTTTTTTTACGAAAGACCGCCATTCAAGTATAATACTAGTTTATTCTTCCAGAATTACCAATTCAAAGGGGACAGAGATGCTATCTCGTTTTATATCGATTGCCAACGTGGGAAACACGGAGGAAAAAGTTTTCCGTGATCTTAACATTTTAGTGGTTGTACGCTTTTTCTATTAAACCTGCCAGTCTGTGTACCCGTGAGGATCTCCTCCCTAACATCAAATTTACCCAAAATCCTTATGTAGGACTCAAGAGTGACCGCCCTGTCGGTAAAAAGTCCATGGTAAAAACACGGAGAGATCCCCAACTTATATCCGAACCACCATCAGCCCCGGTTAAACGTAAATCTCAGATCAACCGCGAAGAACCTGCCAAAAGTACACGTGTTTGTTATTTTAGGGATCGAGGAAGAGTGCTGGTTTTGTCTAGGGTCGACCCATGTGGAGAGACATCTCATCGTTGAAGTGTCAAACCACGTGCTTAGTCAATCATTTATTACTAGTGCTACCTGGCCTTAGCTAAAGGAGGGATTGATCCATACCACGTGCTTATTCTTCCAATAGACCACGTACAGTCTTTTGTGTGTTTGGATTCTGAGACGGAAAGTGAGATGCAGGTATAAACACGTGCTCGGACAGTTTTATGCTCAATATGAGCGAGTTCCGTTTATTTTTGAACGTAATTTCCGTAGTCGTCATCTACAAGTCCAGGTTTTAGTGGAGTTATTTCAGGTTGTGGGAATTCCCACTGAATTAACTGGGCTTATGGTGGAGACCCTGTATTCATATGCTCGTAGTTTTGGTATAAAGGTCTCTAAGTTATCCGAAAAGGATGACCTTCTCGAGGTGGCTGATCTCCTGATTTTAGATAGCCGGACCCAATCAACCGTATTTTTATTTGGAGATTGGCGGAGTTGGGAGGTACTATATGTCATTAAACAATGCTAAAAACTTTCCTGTCAATTTTGGAAGGTATTTTTTTGTGGCTTTTGTAGGGAGATCCTCTGTGATGTGTTTAGATGTGATGAGAGGGTTGATTGGAGAGCCTGTATTTTGGATGAGTCTGATGAAAAGGCCGATGTTGAGGAGTTTAGAAAAATATTTGGACCGTTTAGTTTTTCTGAATGATTTTATTTTCTTGTAAATTAATAAACACGTGTTATTACTTTTGTGTGAGATAGTTTGATTAACGATTTGGGATCTGCCTTTATCGTCTCTCATTATCCTCGAGTGTCACCGTTTGGAGAACAAGTCAAACTAGGCTAGTTTTTAGTTTGGTATAACTAGTGACCGCCAGATGGTCAATTGGAGGTGGTGATGGACCTCTTTTGCTCTGAATGGCCACATTGTTACATGTAAAATGAGAGCTCTTCTTGTGTCCAATTAAAAAAATTAAAATTATTTCCAAATACCAAGGGTAACCAAACTAACTAACTCCTTGATCCTGACTCGTTCCAGCATTCCAGAACTTGTCACCAGACATTGTCCCCGGGGAAGAATTGTTGGATCTTCTTGATGCCGGCCAGGCATTGGGCGCCTCCTCAGTAAGGTGAATCCAGTGACGCCATCGGAAGGAAGAAAAATAATTTTGACAAACTATCCAGGTTCATAGATAAAAGCTAAGCTCATACTGGGAGATACTAAAGGACAACTGACTTTAAGAATACCACAGAATCAGCTGGAAAATAGTAGGCATCTATTTTTTGAAACGTGTTTTTCCAAGCCCTTTCAAGTAAAACCATCCCTAGCTTCCATAGATAAGTCTTGGAAAATCACATTTCGAAAACCAAAAACATGGTATCACCATCCAACTTTAGACTTCTAGTGCAGAACAATGCTTGCACATCCTTCTTTCTCCGCTCTTCGATGTTCGTTAGATATGATCCTTTCCCATCAACTACAATTCCAAAATATTTCAGGGACGAGACTCTCGGTATGTGAAGAGTGTAAGGCTCTTCGTGATGCCTACTCAGCCTGCTTATCCGTAAATAACTGGACTTTTCAGTGGAGAATCTCAGGGCTCTCCGATCACACCAATCCTGGACTTTGTTAACAAAAGCTCCTAGTCGCCGCTCTGAAAGGAATGCCCTCAAAGACGAATCCAAGATTAAAATGTCATCAGCGTATATTATCAGTTTGGTCCTGACGTCTAGCGGTGACGGAAAATCTTCCATAAATACGTTGAATAACAGGGGGCTTAAAATAGATTTCTGCGGTAATCTCCTCTTGAACAATATACCATCAGAATGTCTTCCACAGACTACCACATAAGATGACCTCCCAGTCAATTAGTCTTTCAACCATAGGAACATTTTCTTGGATATCTTTGATCGTACAAGTTGACAAAATAAGTCTTCGTGCCATCACTGTCGAACGCCTTCGAGATGTCAAGGCAAACAAGGCTTAACTGATTTTTCTTCTTAAATGCATTTGTAATTTCGTAATTTAGTGAGTAAATACAATTTCCGCACGATCTTCCCCGA
This sequence comes from Dicyema japonicum, assembly GCA_011109175.1. Classification (NCBI taxonomy): domain Eukaryota; kingdom Metazoa; phylum Dicyemida; class Rhombozoa; family Dicyemidae; genus Dicyema; species Dicyema japonicum. Next base: position 444,727 of record RDEW01000027.1, on the reverse strand, counting down.
CGAAAACCCTATTGGAAAGGTCTTGAAAGTTACTCTCTTCCGTATGTCGATTCAATCTCTTGAATCCGTTCCATAATCTTTGATGTAGAACAGTGGTTCTCAACCTTTTTATTTAATCGGCCCCGCAAATTTTTTTTCGCCCCTCCAATCTTTTTGGAGCGCGGAAAAAAAGTCAAGTGCCTGTGGTTGATCAGTATTCACAAGAATTTCTAAATTTGCCTTTTTTCGTGAGTGCAATCCTTATATCTCCTCTTTCTTGTACATTTATTTTGTTACGTTTTATCCCGATGCCATTTTTTTCCCATACTCAAAGGTATAGAAGTTAGACCTTGTGACTATTTCTACCTGTCTTACGACTTAATAAAGAATATGTAATTAATGTTCGTAAAATCAATAATTCTCAGTGAAACTCCAAAATATCAAAGTAAATTAGAAAATATATAATAAATTTGACATTCACATAATTTCTTTATGATTAAAAGCTACGTAGTGAATTGATTACTCAATGATTTATTTGATAAATCTTTGATCAATCTTGCACGTTCAATAATGAAGAAATAATAATGTGACTAAAAATGACATGACCACAAGAGGCAATTTCTTTTTTAAATATGTTCTTTATCTTTTCTCGTTCATAAGAATTGTCATGTAATTCGATTATATTTTCGTCAGTGTTTATCTACAGTATTTGTAGAATTAAGCATATCCTCGAAGCCATCGTCTTATCCGATATGATGATTTAATTTCATAGCTATAATGACTTCATAGATCTAAATTGAGGATACTCCATCCCGCATCAAAATATCCATGACGGGGAATCAACGAAAGCGATCCAAAGTCTTGGATTCAAAAGTTTCTAGCTAGTTCTTCACCGATATAAAAAATCAAAGATGGAATCGTTTATTTTACAGCATCGTCCAGGCCATGTTGAAAGAACGCGGAAGGAAGCGAAAGCTGATTTTTACGGCAGTATCAAGAGCACGGCAGGCGTCCTTTTCAATAGAGAATTTTGGTAGAGAGTGTAGAATCTTCTTGACATGTTACAAACCATTAGCGATGATAGATATGAAGGGAGAAAAAAATCCACAGGGTTGCGAATTCCAAGTCCTCTGAGTCTCACTGGCAGCGTGGCTTGCTTCCATGAGTAATCCTAAAACCGGACGTTGAAGATAGGTTCCGCTGTCGTACGGAAGATACCTTTAATCTGTGCAAGTTGGTCACACTGGAGACGGAGCACTTCGACTTCCTCGTTCTGACCACGTGTCTCTCTAAAAATTGCTATAAAAATATTAAATACTATAAACTTTAAATTAGAAATCAAAAGAGAAGACGATATTACTCATGAAAGATGGAGACGTACTAATAATCTCGGCTAGAATATCAACCACTGGTGTCTACAACAGGTGTATGTGTTCTTACATCAGGAAGGATGTGATAGATGCCCGGTGGAGGCTATTTGGGCATGTACTAAGAATGAACCCACACGCACCCGCTAACAAAGCGATGGAAGATTACTTTGACAGTTGCGAAAAACCCTTCCGCGGACGACCTAGATCGACACTCCCGACTGCCTTAAACAAAGACTAAATCGTGTGAGAAAAAATCTAAAGACGGGGGACGACCTGGACGAATTGAGATCACTCGCATTCGACAGAGGAAGATGGAAAAGACTAACTATAAATATTGTTTCTTTGAGTGTTGCACATGCATATAATCATTATGGCTTTCGTGAAAGTGCCTTAATATAAACTTTAAAGCCATAATCAATTAATTAACATAAACGTGTTGATATACTGTCATGTCAAAGAACACTAATCAATATACAGTAAAGCCTCATTAATCCGAACTAAAAAAATTTGGATGCCTTTCGGATTGTGAAGGAATAACTATATTAATTTCATTGTAGTTAATATTCATGTCTTCAATATAATAATCTTTCCATTTTAGCATCAATAATTTCCTCGTCGACATTATAATCTTCACAAAGAATGACGATTTCGTTCTCGTCGAGCACTTCTGTTTGAGTTATTTCTTATTTATTAGCAAGTTCAGTTCTTTTGGTGCTCATTCGAAACAGGATCTTGCATTATATCTTCATTACCAAATTAATCAAGATCGAAGAGTTGCGAGCCTCGCGAAGGACTCTGGTTCGAAATGGCGGTGATTAGTGGTAACGCCTTCGCAGTCCTGGCCCGTAACTAAAAATCTTTACATTTTTTAATGTTTCTTTTTTCAAAAATTAAATTTTTTTAAGTGCTATTTTTTAAATTGTAACGACTAATTGCCATTGTAATAACTCTATTGGCACATCCCTCAAATTTACTACAGTCTTGCTTTGGACTACGCTTTTTCAATGGTTTGGATGTGAATATTACTGTCACTGGGATTGATAAATTTTTCACTATGGTTCACCCAGACATGACTTGTAAATACAAGTTTAGTGAAGCATAAGCAGCCCATTGATCACTACAATTAGGCGTGTCTGAATTCTCTTTAGGAAAATAAGTTCTAATAAAAAATAGGTTGAGAATTTTATTAACTCTTTTGGTGTTTTATGATCAAAAAATATTATTTTTATAGGGGTACTATAGTTGCTTAGGGGCGGTGGACACAAGTGCATCATTACCGCATCCGACATACATTTGCTCAGAAATTCCTGTTTCCTGAGCATGTTGCATGGTCCATGCTCCAAAGAAGAAAGAAGACAAAGGTTTTAACTCATCATGAAGTTAAGGAGAGATTTATTGCAATAGAGGCTTCCCCAACTTATTAATTATCAAAGAGAACTGAATGACATCAATTTCTTCCTTAAAAAGTGCCACCATCAAGAAATTATTATTATTAAAAGCACTTTCACAGAACCAAAGAACGTTATATTAACTAAGGTCCCGTTTGTGCCATACGTTTCAAAATCTGCTTCACTAGGCGTCTCCATCGCCCTCTGCTTTGCGCATCTGTCTTTAGATCTTCTAGGTCTTTAAGTTTTCTTCCAATTCCATTAAGATCCTTGTTTAGAGCCACGGGTAGAGTGACTCTGGGTCTTCCTCTGAATAATGGTTCGTTCTCATTGTTAAAGTAATTGTCCATTATTATATTTGCAGGGGTGTTTATGTCCATTCTAAGCACGTGCCCAAACAGTCTCCATCTTGATTCAAAAATGTCGAGGCCAATAAGTAAGGATCCCAATTTCCTTTTTTCCTTCAATTTTCATCAATATATTTTAATTCCCTTGTGATTCTTGTGTGCTCAGTCTTTTCCTGATTAACTCGCAGAGACCAATTCTTAAATTCTCCAGAGATTTTTTCTAAAGCAAGTCCAAGTTCCAGATCATTTTCTGACACAAAATCTATGTCATCTGCATATATAATCTCCATCGGCATGTATCCTTCACATTTTGTTCTAAGAGCTCTCAATACCGCTTCCATGTATGCGACGAATAGAACCGGAGATAGAGAGTCTCCCTGAGGTATTCCAACTGTTGTCCCGAAAGGCTTCGGTGTTGTGTTCCCAACTCTTACAGTTAATTCAGTATTCGAAGATAGGAAACGGACGAGTCTTGTGTTATCCTCATCAAGAAAACTCCCAGCAACGTCCAACACTGTTTTTCTGTTGACAGTGTTAAACGCACTGGACATGTCCATTCCCCAAATCTTAAAATCACTCCTGTATTGTTAATACATGGCACATATCCACCTGTGGGACCAAACAGCATCTGCGGTCAAGCGTCCCTTTCTGAACCCACTCTGTTCCGGTGACAAATATTCATAAACATCAGAAGATATCGACTAAGGGTTATCAGAGATAGTATCTTCCTCAATGTTCCCAGTAATATCACAAGTCTTAGATTTTTTATTGGTCCCGTGCTCTTTCCTGGTTTATGCAGAGGAATCAAAATTCCATCACCAAGTTTCAAGGGGGAATGCGTCTCAAATCTTATTGAAAATCTTTGTAATGAGGGTTGTCAGTTCGCCTGGTGCATATTTGATCATTTCTCCATGTATGTCTGGTCCCGCTGCCCTGTTGTTGTTCAATTTAATGATTCCAGATTAGTTTTCTCTGTAGATATCGGTAGATTCAGGCTTCTTGGTGATTTCTCAATTGGCTCCACGTATGAAGTTTCATTTTCATTCAAAAGTCTGAAAAAGGCGAACTGCTCGAAACATTTGCGTTCCGTATCCCAACTTCTCAATTTCACTGACACGTTCGTTAATTTTCTTATAAATTTCCTTCTTCCTCCTTCTAATCTGACAATACGATTTCTTTCTTTTCTTCACCCCTTTAAATCCTGCCGACCTTTTTTCCCCAAGCACGTCGAAACTTGTCTTCTTTATTCAATCAACAGTAGCACTCCAAATCATATCTGGGGGATTTTCCATATTTATGTTCACAATCTCCTTCTTAATTGCCATACAAAAATCTTACGCGTCTTCTCACATAAGCATATTTTTTCTACAATAGAACAATCAAGATAAGCTCTCTTCTTTCTAGCTCCACCTATTCCGAAATATCTTTTCATTCTGAAACATGCAACCAGCAGTTTATGAGCACTATAAGTGATGGTGCCTCCATAGCTGCGGGAGTCTGTTAGTGAAGATCTTTTACACATGACGAATGATCTCTTCACAATCAAGAGGGTTAAGAAAAGAGAAATTAATTAAATCTGATGTAATCCTGTCTATTGAGAGATTGTAGTGGATCTGTCGATAATTATTCTAAGAATTTTAGTGAAGTAAAGAAAATAAATAAGGACTTCAAAAACAGTTAGTTATTAGTAATAAACCCCCACCTCGCTAACTTGTAGGAGACCAGTCATCCTCAGGAGTTCAGCAGCTAGTTGGGCGCTTCCACAGGTCTTCGATATTCACCGGGGGTCTCGGACAAGAGAAAGCTTCTTGTAGTGATATCTCACTGCATAATTTATTGTCTACTTGGTTCAGAAAAAAATGTTAAGAGCACTCTTGATGGCTTAACCGCCCTTCCACGATTAATTAGCAGAACTGCTTTTTTTTAAAGTAAAATGTATGCCCTTCCCAAGTGGAGGTTTAGCAGTGGAAACATTACCACGACTCTACGCAAAGGCCATTATTATTTATAACAAGTTTTTGTCTTTTGTTGCCAAAAAAACTAAAATTTTAAAAGTAAAAGCTGATAAAGTTAAAATTATAGGTCAAACTTTTGAATGTTAAGTGTAATAAAAATTGCCCTAGATATGACTGATGACGTGTTCTAACACAAAAAAATTTATTGTCTTCTTAAGATCGATGTATCTTAGATTTGCTACAGAGCAATGTCGATAAAAAAACGTAAATGTCACGAATGGTAGGAGAGGTCATTAGTTCACGGTCTTTACAATAATATTTTTAAAGTAAAATTAAATTTTTCTACGCAAGATCTTAATCAATAGTCATTCATTCCTATTTGGTCAATATACCCGTAATGAGCATGCATCATTGTGACTTGGAATCGAAACCACAACTAATCGCGATCCGAGCGGCACCACTAACCACTACCTGGTCTTTGTATTAAAGATGTTATCCTCCAATATCTCCAAATTAGTTAAATTAAAGATAAAATATATTTTTGTTATTAATTTAAAATTTTAATAATTAATATAGATAATTATATTTAAATCATAGTTTTCATAAATTTTGATGATCAAGTCTAAGCAGGATGGGAAATTTTCTGAACAATTTATAAGCAGAAATTGCTTATTTCTGTTATTTCTTTTCTTTGCGACAGTTGTGATCTCATTTTACGTCGCATTATACGCCATTTACAGAAATTGTCCCTTGGCAAATGTCCCAGCAAAAAATATTGAGGATTTCAACATTTCCAACGTTAGAAGTCACTTGAAGACGATTACTGAATTCGGGATAAAAATCTCAGGAAGTCCAGCCAACGAAATAATGACTTCCAAATATATAATCGATTATATTGAGAATGTCATGAATAGTCCGTATAACACCAAGAACATCACATATGACCTTCAAATTGTTTCGGGGTCATTTTATCTGCAATTTGTGGAAAAATACCTCTCAGTTTATGACAACGTTCAGAACATTATCGTCAGAATAGATGGCCACGTGTCGAACGACTGTCTTTTGATAAACTGCCACTTTGACTCAGCAATTGAAAGCCCAGGTCTTCGGGGGGTTGAATTTCCTAGGTGGGAGTGATGACACGATCAGCTGTGCAAATATGCTCGAGATTTTGAGGATTGTCTCGCTGAAGGAGACTCATTCCAGAAATTGTCTGATGTTACTGTTTAACGGAGCCGAGGAGAACATATTGCAGGCCAGCCATGGCTTTATAACCGGCCATCCGTGGTTCAAGGACATCAGGGGAGTCGTCAACTTGGAAGCGGCTGGTTCTGGTGGAAATCAGATTTTGTTTCAGTCAGGTTTGACTTCAAACTAATTCGAGGTCCCGGAAATCACTGGTTGATTCACCTTTATGGAAAATACGCCCCATACCCTTCAGCCTCCGTTGCAGCCCAGGACATCTTCCAAGGTGGAATAATTCCATCGGATACCGACTATAGAATATTCAGAGATGTCGGAAATATTTCTGGTATGTTAATCTGGCATTTTAGGCGTCGACCTGGGGTTTTTCGTCAATGGATATGTCTACCACACTCCCGACGACACAGACAGTCGTATTGACGATTGCACCATCTCCAAATCTGGTTTTCTGTTGAATCTACTCCAGGCGAGAATTTGTTGGCTCTTACGAAGGCTTTTCTGGCTAATACGGACTCGTTGGACTTTTCGTTGCATGGGAATCTGATGTACTTTGACATCATTACTCGTTTTCTTGTGGTCATCTCTTTTCCTATGGGCAATATTATCTGCTGTTCAATCATCACCTTTTCTATTATTTCAGCTCTTTGTTCCCTCAGAGACCGCTGTTTTGTCAGTTCTAATATTTAGCTGCCACTTCGATCAGTCTGTTGATGAGTCAGTTTCTGCTTGTCACTGCCAGTTTTATTGCCTCAATCTGGGTCAGTCAGATTTTTTCACGTGTCTATCACTCCATTGGGCTACGGATGACATGGTATGGTAACAATTTTAATCTGTTTCTCTACGCGGTTCCCTCGTTTATGATTGTCATGGGATTCCATCATTATTTTGGTCGTCTTCTTGTACTTTTGGCTTATTATTAGAAAAACGACGAGTTTCTCCCCTTCTTGGGGCTTGAATCCTTTGCTCTCTTCAACGATGTGATTCTTTTTTTGCTCTACTTCTACCAGAAAGGAACCATGGTTTATGTATTCGGTGTTGTCGTGTCTATCCATTTATATTCTCATTTGTCTCGTCGCTTCAGAAATAACTGTTTTATTGGTTTTTTAGTTCTAACAGGGTTTTTCCGTGCCGCGGCTTTCTTTGGAATTCTGTCGTTTCCTATATTGGTGTCCGTTGACTCATTTCACCGGATAATAATCATGATTATTCCGATTCTTGGAAGGTCAGGGCCCGACAAATCTGCTGAATTGCATATTTCCGTAATCGTGGCATTTGTTACTTCATACGTTGCCAGCTTTGCTGTATTGCTAAGCAATAACTTTAGATTGAGGCGTTTTATTCCAAATTTGATTACAAGAAAGTGCTTCGTTGGGTTTTTGTGATTTATTTGGCATTGGTTTTGATTCTCTACTGTACTCCATTGGGGTTCCCGTTTTCCGGGTCTCCGCTGCAACCACGGAAACGGAGAATGTTATTTAAGGTTTGAATGGGAGTGATAGTCAAAGAATGCCTGTAGAAGATTTGCTAGCAACAATGGATCAGTTTATTATGAGGATTGTGGGATTTATGCCATGACTATGGACTCCCTTAGTGACGACACTATCGACTTTGGTGTGCCAGCTTTAAAGAACCATAAATTTGTCATTAATAAGTCTCAGAGTTACAGTGAGTTTCCCTTTTACCTCAAAATAAGCAAAATGTTAGGGTATACAGTATCATTGACTCTTAGATACTATAAATTTGATGACTGGACCGACCTGAGTCCATTGAATCTCAACAAAACCTTAAGAATAACGTCGAGGAAGCTGTTGGACGCTTACACAGTTCGGTTTACTGCAGAAATCGAAGGTTCTCAGTTATTCTAATGGTAGTGACCGATCACTGCAGTTTTATAATTTCACCAATCAACTCTACTCTCGTCAGGATTGAACTTCTGTCCATTAATGCTACCTACCAGGTCAACTATTCGTACCCTGAGTTCATTTACTACACGCAAGGCCTTCCCAGGGATTTGTTTAAGCTTAGCTTTGATATTAGGGTTTATATTAGTATTATTTAGTCGAATGACGAAATTGGCGATTCAGTACTCGCCAAGATGGGCGTTTCGTGGAATCTTCTGCAGCACAGCAGATCTCTTATCTCGGAAGGGAATGACTCTTACACTGAGCTGTTAAAAAATATTCCAGATTGGATTGCTCCTACTCAAATAAGATCATCATTCTATTCGATTGACCTTAATTATTAATATTTGGTTGGGATTTACTAAACTGGTTTCATTTGTCATCAAATTATTCATAATACTTGTTTGGGTAAAATCACTTAGGATTGTGACCCCGGTTGTTACTAGTGTGCCCACATATTGTTTGAAAAATGAGTATTAAATGTCATCTTAGTGCCCTGAACACTCTCGGAATTTCAATGTCGGCCTCAATCGAAATATACCATAGAGTAATAATTTCCGTGGTCTGGAAAATAAAGGCTAGCAACTACACTTCTGGGTCACTACGCTCTCCAATTTGTTAAGAAAAGAACTTACTTAACCTGTGATGAGTAAGAAGCGTAATAATTTGAGTATCCACAAAGTAGAAGACATCAGAGTAGCTATTACAAAGAATCCCAAATATAGAAGATCTTGTAAACTTTTTCCAAAGTCAAAGGACACATTAACAAATTTTTAATAAAAATAATAATTAATTGATCAATTTTTTTTAAAAGAAAAGAGAGCAAATGGTCATATAGCGGCTGCCCTGACTACGTGGCTATTCCCTCTCAGGATGGCGAGTGGGATTTATGCCATGACAATGGACTCCCTTAGTGACGGCACTATCGACTTTGGGGTTATTAAATAAATGGCGAACGAGATCTGGTCGTTTTCCGCACGTCTGAAAGACCGACTGGTTTGAGCATGGAGGGGTGTCCGGCGGCGTCCAAAGCTGGCCTATCGACTTCTATCAAGGCCATGTGTCTGGGAAATCTACCTGCACTCTTCCTGCAGGAGAGAGGATTTAGGCCAAAAACAATCAATCTGGTTTCCGCATCGGCACCGATGTGGAACACAGACTTTTAATCCGAGTCGTTGAGATCCCAATACGGACGCATTCATCATCCTGAAAGGTACCCAAAACTCCATTAGGAACGGCGTTGAGCCAGGCACCGGTCTAGGAAGACGTCCTGACAAAAAACAGACACGGCGATGTTGGCCATATAAATCTTCAAAAGAAGTCATGCATACAGCATCATCCAGGTCCCGCTAAAAGAACGCGGAAAGCAGGAATGCAGATTAGTACGGCTCCAAGTATCATGAGCATGGCCGGGGTTCTTTTTCAATAGAGAATTCAGGAAGGGAGTGTAAAATCCTCTTGACAAGGGTGTTACAAGCCACTAGCGACGAGAGATATGCAGGGAGAGAAACGTCTACAGGGTTGCGAATTCCAAACCCTCCGAGTCTAATGGCAGCGTGGTTTGCTTCCATGAGTAATCATCGAACTGGACGTTGAATATACACTACGCTATCGAACGGAAGATCCCGTTAATCTGTTCGAGTTGGTCACACTGAGTGATATAAGGAGCAGTCCTCAAGACATATGCTTCTGTACATTGAGACTTTTTTTCAGGAGGAATAATGATGTTTGTATGCCAAATAGACACAAGCGAATCAAAGTCTTTTCGAGTAACCGTCGTTTTTTACGTATAGCTATCCCCATTGCATTTATGGTGATTGGGAATCCAAGGAATATAAGGTCTTAATCGGCGTAGAAATAATTCCAAGAGTAAATTCGCGAAAGATGACATAGCTTTTTAATACTTTCTTCTGAAAGTCCACAATTGTAGATTTCACATTTAATAATAATAATTCCAGTCCAACTTTCAACAGTGCTGGAATTATCACCTCAAAATCCCGGAAAACAGTATCTGGGGACCTCCGAGGACCGCATCATCCAGATACCATAAGTTTAGGTGGGAGCGCGGAAGTTTTTGTGATTTTCTCTATTGCAAGACAAAACAATTAGGGTCCAAGGGGATCTCCCTGTTTCACTCCGGAATACGAAGGGATAAGGTAGTCCCCGAAAAGTAAGGATGAAGGTAGGTCCTATGACTGACTCACAATTTCGAAAAATATTAGGGCATCTCTCAATACACGCCTCCAGGATATCGTCCCTCCTTAGACTAATGAAGCCGTTTTGATGTCCAGTTTGACCAGGACATGCCCCGGAATCTTCTATACTGCGATTAGGAATGTCCTCACTAATGGATAACGGCCTCGCATTATGTGAACACCGACGCCTACTTAAGGTGGGTCAAGAATTGTGTGACGAGTGGAATAGAATATCGGGAGGCAATTTTAGCATCCAGTCTTCTGAAGACAAACCCGACCTCAACCGGTCGTACTCTGCCGCCTTCTTATCGAAAGCTATAAAATTGGCAGAGAACATTCCATGGCGGATAACTTCGGGTAGTACTGCAGACAGGATCCGGCTCATAAGTGAAGTAATTGAATTCGTAAGACGAAGTCCCTGGTCTCCTAGGGAGTCAGTTTTCGCGGGTCTACTTGAGGAAAGTGCACTGATGGTTGCGCAGGTACCACTTTCGATTAACTTTGACCGAACAGTTCTTTTGAGACGAAGCACTTCGACTTCCTCGTTTGTACCACGTGTCTCCCGCGTACAGTTAGAAGCTGTGGGGCAACTGGGGATGTGGGTTCCTCCCATAAAAGAACGAATGTTTGTCCTCATGGTGTTAGCGAGATACTCCTTTCCGTGACCATCTCGATCAAGTCCCAGTGCGAAACTCGCTAAACTGAAAAGGAGCACCCAATCTGTACTGCGTTAGTTCGAAGGGTATCTTCGATCGCTTTGGAGAGGGCCTCCACAGCAACAGGTCGTACGGCCTCGAGGATCCTCACAGGGATAGCTTGTCTTCCCAGACGGTCGAACTAAAGGCAAACAATGAAGCTATTCCTTTCAAAAAATCCCAAAAGATCCATGAGGTGACTTTTGACATGCATATGTCATTCTCGCCCCATGTTGAAAACGTAATTACGAAATGCGAAAAGTGTTCTGAAATGCCTCACAGGCTTATGGAAGATCAAAAAGCATACTGTTTTGAGCACTTTATATAAACAATTCATTGAACCATGCATCTTTTATTCATGTGGTATATGGGGCCCATTCATCTCTTGGACGAATGTCTTGAAGATCGAGGCTAGCCGGAAAAGAGCCTCCAAAATCACGGAACGCTGAATTTCTGAAGAGTTCAGCCACCAATGCCTCTTGAAGCCTTGATACGAATGAATAATGGAACGCGCCGTCGTGACTGCGAAGGTCCACTCACTCGACCGATACGTGCTTGTATGGAGTCGAGGGAGGAGCATCGGGCCAAGATGAGTTCCCTGCTAGAGTGTGCTGGGATCACGTGATTAGTTAGTTTGTGTAAACCGTGGTCTCTGGTGTTTATTATTATTACTGTATTATTTGGTGTGCGGTTGCCACGTTGTTGTGGTTGTCTGTATTGTTAATTTTTTTATATTAAAATTGTGAGGGCTGTTATCGAAATGATATATTACATGTCTTGGTAACCGTAAAATTTGGATTATTACACTATTTGATTTTTTAAATAACACTGTATCCATTTCAAATAAACGAGATGTTACTATTTCTAAAATTATTCCCTCACCACCTATCGTTAACTGAACAGAAAATACTGATTGTTGATTTTGTCGACGTAATCAATTCATGTGCATACATCTCTCGGATAAGCATTAGCCAATCTACTGTTGTCACCGAACTACTTTTCTATTTTGTTACTCCACGTAAAAAGTAGAACTTATTCAAGATGAAGCCTCATTATATTTTTAAGTCGCCACCATTAATTTCTGTGACGGATTATGTCAATCCACTTGAAATTTAAATTCCTTGACAAGCATGTCGAACAAATCAAAAATTTAAACGTCTGTTTCAGACGCTCGGCTTGTCCTTGCACTCACGGACACCTGGGACGCCCCCTGACGTGTTTAATAGCATATTTTTAGTATAATTCGAACATTTTTTCATTTATAAATAACTTCCATTGTTCGTATACAAAAAAGTTGGTTTTCCAAACATTAAAATGATACTTTAATTTCACTTGACACCTCCGTAGCTGATTTTTTTAGAGGTCTGTCCAACAAAACCTGGAAAAGGAATCTAATTCAACCAAAAGTCAGCCAAAATTTTCATTTACGCTTGAATAGTGGCGCAGATTGATTGAATCAAAAATATACGTGATATTAGAGTATATAACTTTCTCTCACTGTATTAGCTCTGATAGGTGTTAGAGTTGGTCAAGTGTTCATAAGCTGTCTTCAGCGTTGGCTAGAGCCTCGGCCGCCACCACCATCACTGACCTTGGGATCCTCAAAGGAATTCGTCTCTGTACTCGTAACCTCGACGCAAGAAGTAGATTTTCTTCTGACGTGATCGATGGACGATCCAAAACAGGACAGACATTATTGAAGGATTTAGTAAATCCAGTAAGGAAATCAATTTTTGGGTCTTAGACTGTCGGGGCAAATAAATCCAAAAACAAAGGTTTCAAAAACTTTCTCAACAACCTGACATCCCCAGGCGAAAGAACTAGGAACAATCAAAACAATGGATCCCAAGCTTCGCTTGTTACCCGGGAACAAACGGTGCAAGGAATATCTTCCTTAATGGTGAAGTCATAAACGGCATCGACCTCTGGTTAATATCTATAGACAGAAAATCTTTAATAAGCAGGATTAAGCATAAAATATACAAGAATACTAATCAAAAATTTTGGCTAAAAATAAAAATATTGGCAATTTTTAAATTTACTGGGTCTTCTTACGTATGTGCAATGAGCTAGGAAACCCATTCAGAGAGAGGGTGATTCATGCTGAGGAATTCAGATCGGCATTAAAAAAGTGCACTCCGATATAATTCCTCTGCAGAAATAAAAGAAGACACTTCAGAAACGCTCTTGGTTCACTGATGGAGCATTCGAAGAGAATTCGAGAGATTTTAGATGTTGGGATCACTTAATTTAGCAAGTTAATTCTTTCTCTCTTTGTGGTCTTGGGGTTTTAAAATAAATAAATAAATAATAACAAAAATGAGTAATATATTTATAAACAGTTCAACTTCCACTACAATTACAAAAAGTAACTCTAACACAAATAATATACACATCAAGAAAAGTACCAAATATGCGAACCGTTATGCACATCACGATTGTGGACGTTTTGTCAAAATAGAAAGAGTCGATCAAAGAAAAGGCCTCTAAGATCGCAGCTAAAAGAAAGTAATCTTCTAGTCGTTTCTGCTATATCGTGACATTTTTCCATGTTAGATTCTTTGACGTTTTCCCAGAGAAGGCAATTTTTCGGAGGACTCGAGAATTTTGTGAATTGCAATTGCAATAGGAAGAGAGTAATGTGGACGCAGGTATCCATAACTGCTTTAGAAGTAACTTCCAGAGCATTGTTTGCTGGAACTGTTGATCTATTCTTAGTATATGTCAAAATAACTTCCACCTTTCCCTTTTGGCCGTTGATTCGATCTGCTGTGAATTGCATATTCCGTACAACTCATTGTTATAAATCCTTTTTAGAATCCTGATTTCATCAGCGATCGTAGCTGGTTTCTGTGGTGGGAATTTATTTTTTCCCCGTGTGACTGATTGACGCCCCATGTCCAGAGTTGTACAGAAACACGGGAAAGACGTTGTAAAGCTGCATTTCTGTCTTTAATGATACATGGGACTACCCATCCACCTGGACTGTATTTTCTTTAGTCTATTTTTACTAAAGTTTTCCTTTTTTAATGTCTTCCCAGTCTTCTAGTAGAGACCCTAACTTCTTCACTCTTCTTTGTGTTTCTTCAGCTGACTGAGCCTCTCTTTTCAATGTTGTTATGCCCGTTTTTTGGATATTCATTTTCAGTGACCATGTTTCGATATTTTGGGTTCACGTTTTAGGATATTTTGTAAATCGCCCATCTATTCGGAAAACATAGTCTATGTCGTCGGCATAAATTCTGTTATGCCACATGACCCACAGTGGCGCTTCGAGATAGATAGATAAGGAATCCCCCTGTGGTACCCCAACATGAGTAGAAAAATTTTTCAGACAGTTCATAGCACATCAACATCGATGGGCCCATACAATGTCTGAAGTAGATCGATTGCTTTTGAATTCGCTTTGAGTAGGAAATAAATATTCTTCCACCTCCGGACTTATTTTTTTACGCACAACATTTGAGAAAATCTTCAGTAGTATAATTGGCCGGAGGTTTTCGACAGGACTGATTTTTCCCTGGATTTTTGGACTGTGATAAGGTCTTCTCCAGTAGTAAGGTATATGCGTTTCAAAAATTTTGTTATAAATGTTGACAATTTTTTGTCAATAATTCGGAATCATTTTTATGAGTTCTCCATTTTTTCCATCTATTTCTGAGCTAGTGATATTTTTTAGCTTGTGATAGCGTTCAGAACCTCTTCGTGTGTAATTGGGTCATTTAGAGGGCTGTGATTGCAAGTAAATTGTTTAATTTTGTGGCCCTCGTTGTGGAATTGGTTTTTGAAATGGGAAGCAATCAACTTAGCACGTTCTTTTAATTCTGTTATGTATTTTCCTCCTCCATTCGTTATTTTAGTTTTTTAGATATATTTGATTTATTCAGAATTCTGATTGCCCTGAACATTTTAGGACTGTGATCTATTTTTTCTAGTTCCAAGGTAATGTTATTGAGATCAGTTCGTGAAGTCCTTCATTATTTTCTTTATATTTCTCTGTATTCCCCTTCTCTTTTTTAACTCTTCTTTTTAAGGTTGCATTCGTTTCTGTGTCGTAAGTTTTTTTGATTCTCACAACTCTTGAATTTCTTTATATAGAATGTTGGTTGTAGGCCTTGTTGAGACCAGCTTTAATAAACTCGAGGCTGAGCTTATAATTCGCTGGCAATTCCGTTCCAAATTTGGTCGGGTTGACAGGTTTCAGGTAATCTCGAGATATGTTGTTGATCCTTTCCACAAATTAAGATTAATTCCAAAGACCACTTTCCGAATGTCAGCATTTGTGTTCAATGATTCAACCGAGATCCTCGTGCTCTGTTTTTCGCAATTGCGCCTTTGTTAATTTGAAATGAGAAATGACTGCTTAGAAATAGCTGGAAGCGTGAATGGCATTCCTTTGAATTTTTCTATGATCATGAATGGCATTCCTTTGAATTTTTCTTTGCATAACATGTAGTCTACCTGATTGTAAATAGGTATTATCTCATTTCCACTTTTTATCTGACCAATCCAAGTGGTCATATGTTTTGCTGGATTGTAGTAATTTATTACTAACCTGGATTATGCAAATCCTGTCATTGATTTTCCAATACTTTTCTATTGTAATTCTTTGATGCACTTCAAAGTCATTCCATAGTGCTACAGTCCGGTCTCAGAAACAGAAATCTGTATTCCCTATAGGCTTCATCCAATTCGGTGGATACTTTAGTTTCCTGAAGGCATGCAGCAATTACTCCGTACTGCGTAGATCTTGGCAAAGCTGATTTTTTTGTATTTCAGAACTGATTCTTCTCACATTAAAAGTCATGAAGCTGAAATTCTTTCGTCCATAGTGTTTTTGAGACATTACCAGCACTAAGTGCTATAGAGGGATGTAACCACCTTAACCAAAAAAACTTCATTGTTAGCCAAAAAAGAGTTTTTCACGCACAACAAACCTCCGAAGAAAACGTCAGGATGTGGATAGAATATTAGAAGATCATACGAAAGGCTTTCTCAAAAAGATGCAGAAAACTGTCTCGGCTTTCAGCGACATACGTTTGGCGAGGTATATTTATCCGAGTCAAACGAACACCCGAAGGAAGATATCCTTCCTCCAATTAGTTTTACAAGCAGGAGCTCGGACAATCACTCGAAACATTCAAGCAAATAGATCTCGTCTTGGATTTCGGATCGATCACTGGTAGTGACGAGTCTGCTACCGAAAAAGCTATTCAAGAAAAACGTCATTACAAAAAAAGACCTTTCCACCCATCAATGATCAAAACAATTGTCATCACACCTGAGGATTTTCTGAGTCTGTACAGGATCGAAACCCCTTCACGTATGATGTCGGAATATACAATTCCGGGAGACAAGAACTTACATTACTGGCATCCGCCTATTGCTTATTAAAGTGTGCGATAGACATCCTTGGACCTGGCATAATTTTTTAAAATAAAATTTAAAAACCCGATCGCAATATATACAGCAAAAATAGTTAACAATTCTCAAATTGAAAAAGCGTTTGCAACGAAAGCGCACAATATGTCAGTTTCTCTCTCATCCCTTTTCCTATTCACGACAAGCGATCCAGAAATTTAGAAAATAGCCAAATTTTAAGGTTCTTCAAAGGTCATTTAACGTAAAATTAATGTTAATGGTTTACCATCAAGGTTATTTTGGCCAAATCAGTGTCAAACCAGTATAACTTCATTGATATCGTTTTCGACACCGATTGATCTCTAAAACGTAAATTAACACTATTTTATGAAAATTAAATTTCGACCTATCCGAACTTGGGGATTTTCGCTCGTAGTTTCTAACCTAGTTCGCTTGTAATGTTGCACAGACTATTTCCAAAAACTCAAAAAAAACATGTTTTTTAGTGGAACGTTGAATTGAGGGAAAAAACGAGATTTCAACACGCGAAAATGGGGTATGTCATCCCGATCACGTCAGAAGGAGGAACTCGTGCTGCTATTAAGACAGTCTCTTCTTCAAAAAGACCACAAAAACCATCATTGGACAGAAAACCACCTCCCTCTTACAAACTGTGATTCGTTCCATTATCTGCCAAAGTGAGCACCTTAATTACTTTGAAAGATGGAGTACTTTTTGCAGCAGTATTGGCTTGTATAGTACAAGACCCAGTTATTTGAAAAAAAACTTCACTCCCTTGTCTGTTGGAGTTCCGGCTGTCCACCTTATATCCTCTATCTGTGATTCCGGGAAGTCTACCTGAGACAAACCGACACATCTTGTCCTTTGCAACACGATCGCCTCTGATAAGAAGGAAAGGGAGCCCTTCAGATCGCTGTAGGCTTGTTTTCAGAAAGCTAGCTGCCAGGATCGTCTGCAAGAGGTCTATTCCCGTAGTTGCACATTCTCTTAACCCTCCTCAAGTGGAGTAGAACTAGAGCTCGACTAAGAAGCCGCAACACATTCTGTGCGGATTGAATAGTCATCAGAACGCTTTCTACAATTGGAATATCGAATACCCTTGTCCTCAGGTCTATCAGGGAAACCCTTTCAGATTTTCTTTTTTCTTTGGACATCTAAAAAATCACCAAACTTCCCCGTTTCTTCTCAACATCTGGAAAATACACCCCTTAGAAGACCCGAAAATACGGTCTTTTGAGATCTAGAAATATCGGTTCCCGCTTGGCCTAAGAAGGTATTGAACAGAACAGAGATACATGCTAAATTTCTAATTGTGGACTATCTGATATATGATTTCATTGTTTTTCAAATAATTTTTGTCAAAAAAAATATTTCAACACGCGGCGAAATCGTGTATTCCCTCGTTCTCATATGAATGACTGCGATGGGAAAAGTTTGTGCGACAAAAGTCTTCTTGATGGTCATACCTCTCTGTGCTTCTCATGGAACAGTTTCTCCATTCAAATAATTTCTTAAATCCTTAGGACGACCCCTTATTTCTCCATCCTGAACAAACTCTCTCGTATTGATTTTATTTTCCGCGAAGTGGTTTTTAACGTTCGCTAAGACGCTACGACGATGGCTTTTGGAAACAGATTTCTTTATTTTATTCTGGATAGACGTTCATTTCGACATCTTCGTTCGACCTGATTAGTCAGGTACTCTCCTTATCCTGTTTCCTCTCTCAGTATTTCTCTGCCACACAACTTTTGTCTCTTGTGCCAAATTCTATACTCTTTCCCTGAATTTTTTTCAACCTATTTTCTTCCGTATTTTAGTATGTTCCATAAAATTACCCTCCTCGTCAATAAGGAAGTCAAAGTAATATGTCCTCCATGACCACGCTAGACGAGGCTTCCGGATGTCCAAAGACCTTCCATTAATGACTGAAAATAGCATTGACTTAATGTAAATTGTCTTAATCTTTATTCTCTAAAAACTAGTTATTTCTTTATGGGGCAATACGACTCTCCTAAATTGTCATAAAATAGGCAATAATTGTAACGAATATTAGAAACAATGTTATATACAAATCGAGTTACAATCATTCCTTTAATAAGTGAATACTCGAAATAAAACAAAATTTATACGTTTTTACTAGCAAATGAGTTCACAAGGTTTAATATAATTTTATCAACAAAATAGACAGCCGTAGTATGAGTGAGACTGATTCCAACGGGAAATCTGAAATTTACAGAGTTGACTCTAACAGTGATTCTGGACAATCTTATAAAGATATTATCTTGGAAAAATTTGTTATTATGGGCAAATCAGAAGAAGATTGCAATATGGAAGATAAACCTACAACTAGACAAGTAACGAGTACTCCAACCATCTCAGTAACCACTACAACAGAGGAGAAAACAACCCCAGCCATTACTATTGTACCTGAGACAACATCCTTACCGGAGATCATTGCAGTCATAGAGAAGACTACAACAACTATTGAACCTACAACTACAACCACTCCAACAACTACAGTTTCTGAAACTACTCTACCAACTACCTCTGTCCCTGAAACTACAACTGCAGCATTCCCCAAGTCTACCTTCTCGATCTATGATAGTATTATGAAGTCTAAAACTTTTAACTCCCGGTTCAAAATTATAAGTAGAAAACCTGTAATGAACTATGAAAATCAAGATTTTCCGCATTTACACGAAAGCGATGTATTAATTGAGCCAATTGAAGAATCCACTCAACGTGATTCAGGTTTGGTTTGGACTCCAGCTTCCGATTCCAAGATTCCAAGTGAGCATTCATCAATTGCCAAGTCAACCACATATTCAGAAAGGGAATCTGATTCCTATTCAGATATTTATCAAGAGTTACCAATGAGCAAAAAATCCTCGGCGGAAGCTTCAAAGACACCAAGCGAAAAATCCTTGGCAGAAGCTTCAAAGACATCAAGCAAAAAATCATCGGCGGAAGCTTCAAAGACATCAGCAAAAAATCTTCGGCGGAAGCTTCAAAGACATCAGCGAAAAATCCTTGGCAGAAGCTTCAAAGACATCAAGCGAAAAATCCTTGGCAGAAGCTTCAAAGACATCAAGCGAAAAATCCTTGGCAGAAGCTTCAAAGACATCAAGCGAAAAATCCTTGGCAGAAGCTTCAAAGACACCAAGCGAAAAATCCTTGGCAGAAGCTTCAAAGACACCAAGCAAAAAATCCTTGGCAGAAACTTCACAGACATCAAGCGAAAAATCTTTGACGGAAAGATCACATGCATCATATGTTTTTGCAGTAGGATCAGACTTTGACCTAGAGCCCTCATTCGAAAATCAAGTAACTTTCTTGGAGCGTATACCCAAAAATCAATTCTCTAAAAGCGAATCCATTAAAGGTTTTTACTAAATGTAATCTTTTTAGGCTTTCCATTCCTTAATACACTTTTTCACAAGCGAGAAGTAAAATCAGATCCGATGTATCCATTTATGGAAGTAACTTCAAAGAAGGAAGTTTCACAGACATTAAACGAGCTCTTTGCCACATCATCAGTTGCCAGAACCACCAATGCTGAAATAGCCAAAATGAAAACCAAGACATCAAGAAACTCACTTATTGGCAAATCTGTCATATCACTCTTCTTAGTAGCCAGTATTTATTAATTGAGTAATTTTTAGTTTTGTTAACCTCAATTGTGATACCAATGAGGCTCAGTAGAAAATCAGCTCCGTCTAACGAAGTGGCACTAAACAACAAAATCTGTTCTCTGATGACCTTGAATTGTGACTTTTTGGAGATGAACACAGAATTGAGTTTCATGAATATTCTGGACAATGGGTGGATCCAATATAAATCACCATCCATGGAAAAATTTTATTATGGCTACTTTGTTAATGAAATTGGAAAATTTGGCTATGGAACTTACTTAATTCAGAATGAGAATTTTGAAAGCAAAGCTCATGTTTATATTCTCACCAAAAATGAAAATGTGACAAAAATATATTCGAATGACGCCAATATTGGCTGCAAACTCTATTTCGTTAATTAGTGTAATTTTATCTAACGGTCTTGGTTTGGTAAATGTTTTGAGTTTATTTTCGTTTTTTACTTATTCCACCACTAAACATCTTAATGGTGAAGTAAACGCATAGAGTCACCACGTGCTATAAAATTAAAATAAACAATAATTCTTTTATAGTAAAAGTCATATTTTAAAAGTGTAAACTAAGAATTCCAGTTCTCATTGTCAAAGTGAGACGCATTTTTTCCGAGCATCAGTTCATCCATATCCACCATTGTGGGAACCCATTCAATGGAGTAGGGAAGAGCTAGATTCATTTTGTATCCCGGCCAGGCGCTGGACGTCTCTTTTAACTAATGGATCACATGGTACCTTTTAGGAATTGAAGAAGGCAAAGATCAGAAAGGACCCTTCGAAAAGGTAGGTAGTGGCATGGAAATCGAATTCACAACCAATCACGAAACGACTAATAGTAGTAACCACTACTCCTTTAAACATCTAACAGTTGCCAAACGTTAAACAAACATTGACACAGGATTAGGATATATCTCCATTAGAATCGAACTTGTTCCAGTGAAAATTCAAATTTATAACACAACAACTCAGACTTTATGAGAAATCATCAAAAATTTGATGAAATTAGAATTAGGCATCGCTCGATGGGTTCAAAATTTGTAAAGATAATGAAGGGAGTGATCCAAAGAAATCATTAGAAACATACGTGATCGCTATTAAGATGAAAAATTGCAGAAATTCTGAAAAAAATTGATGTGTCACAAAAAAACTTTCAAAACTCTCATCGGATGCAAAATACAAACAAATTAGGGATTTTTGGTTAAAGAATCAGTTAGTGATGGGTAGGGCAATTTTTATGGCAACTACAATTTTTAAAAATAGCATCTAAACATGGCTTATCACACACAAGTTCGTCCAGAACCAACGAAAAGGGAAGAACACATCCAGTTTTTTCGCGGGTAGATACTAAGTTGTATATTTCGTTTGTTCAAGTATGCCCGATTTTAGGTTGAGTGATTCTCGATAGAGTTCTCTGTAGGTCGAGGACAGTTCTTTGGATATTTCTACGGCTTCCAGACATAAGGAGCTAAACAGTCTGGTGGTCAGAACCGAACATTGCCGCAGAAACTGTAAGCTTCGCATTTTTAAATGAACGGCAACCGGGAGAATCCACGATTCCCAATATAGATGGTCAGAAGGGGGTAAATCTTGTCATCCTGTAATGGTTCGCATGACTGGATGACTTGGAGCTTATGGATTAGACTGCAAATGTAGTGTGACTCTCTGAATATCTGCATACATGACAGCGGTGACAATGTCATCGGCATATGTAAGATAATTGGAGTGA
This sequence comes from Dicyema japonicum, assembly GCA_011109175.1. NCBI lineage: Eukaryota > Metazoa > Dicyemida > Rhombozoa > Dicyemidae > Dicyema > Dicyema japonicum. The sequence continues at coordinate 422,943 of RDEW01000027.1, read as the reverse complement.
AAAGGTTTGGGGAGAGAACAGAACCCTGTGGAACTCCGTATGGAAAATACCTGAATCGTGAAGTGCACGAGTGGAGGCACACTTGTCCGAGTCGGCCTGACAAGAAATTCAATACCCAACGCTTTCAGATGGGTGGGATTTCAGAGGAAAGAATTTTGTTGGACACTAATATATATGAGGTGCGATCGAAAGAATTGGTAAGCTCAATTGATGCAAGTACCGTCCTTTCAGGGGGAGAGAAGTTATTAAACCGTCGGCAATTTTTGAAAAGGGTTGTCAGGTGGGTGGTTGCGGAGTGGAGTGAGCGGAAGCTATGCTGATGATTGGTGTGATTTGAAATTTCTTTTAAAACAATTCTTTCCAAAATTTAGTAAACCACAGACAGAAGGGAGATGGGTCTGATCGATGAAAGATCTATTGGACTCTTGTTAGGCTTAAGGATTGCGATAAAGCTGGAATGCAGAATAAGTATATTGAATATTCAAATAAGGTCTTTACAGCATGTATTCCGTTTGAACTGGGTTCTTTAAGTGGAAGATATTAAGGTAGGGGAGTTTTGCGCGTTTTTGGTAAGTTCCGTGTGTAAAGTTATATTTATTTGATAAATGGGAACTCTTGACTTTCAGTTTCTTTTTGCGAGGGTGGGAGAGGGAGTCATCTTGAGGTTACTAATAGAATAATACTTCATCAAGTTATTGGCCTGATTTAGAAAGCATTTCAGTTTTGATTCTTTTTGGCTGGACCCTGGGGGAGATTGGAATCAGTTTAGCTGTTCTTGATTCCTCAATCATCCACCAGAATCTTCTTGAGTTAGCTTTGTGATCGATACTTTCTACAAATTCCGCCCATTTTCCCTTCTTTTGCTTTGCGATGAACTGATGATTTTATTAAGGTCGGTCAACTCTGAGTGAAAGTGCTTAAAAACTTTATTATCGAAAAATAACTACCCAGACTCACCTACCATGAAATAACAAGGATGCTTCGTATAATAAGACTACACCACCTAAACCTTTCAACAAATTAAAATAAATTCACTTATCGTGTTATTCACTGAGATAATTATCGAAAAAACCAGATTGATCATAAAAATTAGCTAACTTACAACCAGGTAACACCGTGTTGTCGCCCGTTTCGAATTTAGCTGTGAGTTCGATACCCTACCGCTGCCTACTAGGTTGAAGGATTCCTCTCTGCTCTTTACTTTCTTCAATTCCTAGATCCACATAACTCAGAAGACGCTCAATTCCTAGCTGCCATCCAAAAAGACCCCTCTCGGAAAGGTCAGATACTTGGAAGGGACGTGCTGTTGGGGAAGGATACATCCCACTCCAACCGGAGGAACTATATAAAACCTATTCCAAGTATATCCGGGAACATTAAAAAATAGGTCCCAACACTACTAGATAGTTTTTAATGATTTATAAATAGAAAACCTGAGTCAACATACTAAGATTACTTAAACAAAAACCAAATAATAATTTGTGCATTTCAGCCTAAAATCACGATAAAATCGAAAAAAGTCATTCCCTCAGCTTAAGCAACGGCAACCATTCCTCAAATACTTGTCTAAATAGCACACAACTAAGAACTTGGCATATTCAACACAGCAAGCATTCCCACAGAATGAAGATTTACTCTCACCCACAGGGTTTCCACACTTGAGACAGGGTTCCTGGAGCAGCAGTTCAGATCTTCTTTTATATTCTTGTTTTGCAGACTCGGGTAGTTTGTCCCAAAGTGTAACCATCATTTCAGCATATGAATCTTTGTCCTCAATTTGTGAGTGAATGTCCTCCATATCCTTAAAAAACAGTGTCATCGGATCTTTCCCTGTTATACGTGAACTATCAGAACTGTCCATACAACGATGTAGAATTTGAATTAATATTTATTTTTATTATTAATAATTGAATCTTATTTTTTATATTAAATTACAAAATAGCACTGCACAATAAGCTGTATGATACTTCAACTCTTCCTCTGACGTCCGGGTAAATCTGGCTCGTACACGATGTGGGCACCACTTCTTTCTACCGACGTACTATGTCCTCTGACACTTTTGCAACCTTTATATGTTGAAATAAAATCACCTATTTCAATGTCATGAATTAGCACAATGTTCGTCTACAATGCCAGGACTGACCGATCTATGGCAGCGACCGGCATTTGCTGCGTCCTATTTAATAGCTGCTGGCCTTCTTCAAGTTAATGAGGCCGGGGTTACTTAACTAACTAACACGTTCCTATAAACAAAACATTTAAGAACAAACTGGAGTTTATGAAAAATTATCCAACCCACGATGACGTATGAAAGTTCTTCGTGGGCTATTAACATTTTACGCCCTTTGTCATTGAAACTATTCGCAATCCAGGATACTGCTGTAAAGTTGATTCGACCAGAACACAAGGTCTAACCTATTGAAAATCTTCTAATTGAATTACAATGAAAATTCTTAAAGAGGGCCAGTCTACCGAGCTGCCCCCTGTTTCATATACTATCGAAATATTTACAAACATGTAAAAAGTTTGAGCCGATGCCATGACCGATGAGAAGAGCATTACATGATTCTCGACCCTGCCTGATTCGTCCTCTCCCTTGTCGGTCTAGGATCACTTAGTTAGTTGAGAAGAACTTTTATTTCTTTCTCTTTGACCCATTGATCCTGGAGGTAATAATAAAACAGTGTTTCTCAACGAGGAGCGAATTTTTTGTCCCTATTCAGGATTTTTATATTAGGGTTTCCTAACCATTAACGTCACTCTCCGTCAATAATTTGCTAAAATTCTCAATTGGGTTGAGAAATAGTGAGTAAGGAGTGGAACATAGAGGTTTGCTATTTGCTCTTAAAAATATATTTACCCTTATCCCAATGTTAATGATTTGAAGGTTACGCTATTGAAACCCTATAATATAAGGTCGCAGAAATTGTCGCCATACTGTGGGAAAGCCAAAAACTCTATGGGATATCGGGAGTGACCATATTCCACAAGAATTAGTTATCACTTTGAGACCAGATGTTATGGAAGATGTCTTCTTGAGGTTCAACATATATAACTTGGATTGGGCCCACTATAGGGTCTTCATATCCAATAATTTGTGTGTTCTACCGAGAGAGTTTTCAACCATAGAAGGTATCAATGCTGCAAGTAGAGAATTAACAAATCTATGCAGTCATATCTTCATCTGTATTCACGAAGGGTTTTCTATAAAAAATCATTATTTTGTGTCGCCAATTATTATGAGGCTTATTCGGGAGAGGAATCGCCTAAGGGCAAAGCAAAGACGTTGTGCTGACAAAATAGACGGAAATACAGCAGCCTCCTAAACCGTTTCCATGTACAGCCAGTGGTCGTCGAGACGAGCGGAGTCTTTGGCCTCAAGACGGTCTCTTTCTTAGAGCACTTGGTGTCTATTGACCAAAGCCTCGAGGGAGCGTCGGAAACCGAGTGGCTTTTCCAAAGGATATCCCTGGCAGTAGTCAGAGGTAACAGCCACTCGATCATATCCGCTGGACTCAGTAATTAACTACTCATGTTTCCTAATAATAAATTTAAAATATATGTAAAAAAAATTAAAAAATAAAAAAAATAGACGGGGAATTCATATCAGCCAGAATCAGGATGATGAAGGAAGCAATCAGCAATATATGGAAGGAAGGAGACTGACCGTATATGGAGGGCTGAGGCTGCAAAAATTGATATGAAGAATCCCTCTTTTTGGAAATGCTATCAGAAGATAATGTGTCCGAAGTCGGGTGCAGAAAAATTATACTGGATAAACCAGACGGGGGAGTATGCATAACGAAGGAAACACCTTCGATATTCAAGGGATCAGCTCCAAAAAATTCAGGGTGTGGATCCGTGGAGTTTGATCCCTGATGACAAAAAGAAGGTGTCTGCCGATATATTTAAACACTCCGAAAAGGAACTGCCTATTGCTGATAGCACTGTCAGCGTCTTACAAGTGATGACGGCTATCAGGAAATGCAAGGTCAATGCTCCAGGATATGACCACATATCAATGAAACTTATCAAAGAGGGTCCGGATATTTTATTTGACTATCTGCAATGTCTTTATGATGGGTGTTTACGACTTGGCCACCTCCCTTTAATATGGAAGAAAGCTGTTGTGAGGATGATTCCAAAACCAGGGAAGCCAAAGAGAGATCCGGCAAGCTACAGACCAATTAGCTTAATATGTTCTTTCGCGAAAGTGATTGAACGTATCATTTTCAAAAGGCTAAGCAGACATATAGAAGAGAATGACTTTCTGATTCCGGAGCAGTGGGGTTTTCGTCCCGGAAGAGGCTGTGCAGACTGTTTCTTTCTACTGAATTCTGAAATCATGAAAGCAAAGGATTCCAGAAGACAAATAAACTTATTATGTCTTGATATCTCGAAAGCATTCGACAGTGTATGCCATGAAGCGTTGTTAAAGCAGCTTGTATCAGCATGTGTTCCAAGATACCTATTTGTTTGGCTAAGAAATTATCTTCAGGAAAGACAATCTTTTGTGAAGGTGTGTGGATATATATCTGATGCAATATCATTCAAAAGAGGAGTACCTCAAGGTTCAGTATTGAGCCCTATTTTGTTTAATATATTTATGGCGAGTTTTCCACGTCCGAGGAATATTAATACTAGTCTTCTTATTTATGCGGATGACGTAATCGTGGTGGACACATCTCTAAAATCTTCTATATCTGAAGGAAGAATCCGGGAGTATGTCGACCAGATTGAGCATTGGTGCAACTTGAGAGGGCTAAAGCTCTCTGCTGAAAAATCTTGCGCACTCCGAATAAGCAGTTTGAAAAAGCACCTGAAACAAGAATACACACTGGGAGTAAACAATTCACACAGTCTGCACTACCTGGGGGTCGACTATGGACACGCAGGAGATTACATGGACGACATAAAAGGGAGGAGAAAGAGAGCCTTTCAGTCGCTCCTATGTACACGGAAGTTACACGTTAGCTGTGACACTTACCTGTTTATCTTCAAGGGAGTTATTCTCCCTAGCCTACTTTATGGGTGCGAGGGGTGGTTCTTCTCTCCGAAGAGGGACAAGATCTTATCCCTCCTAGAGAAGACTAGAAGAGCTGCAATTAAGCTCTCCTTTAACAAGAAACTGAAAGACTGTCTAAACGAGGACGAAAACAAGCTCTTGGAACCGATTAGCAAGATTGTGGAGGATCGGATCAATGGTTTCAGGAGGAGATCAAAGGTCCAGGACACGTATATAAAGCTGGGAGAAACGTCCTGAAAAAGATTAATAATAAAAAAAGGAAGGGTCCAGGTGTGGAGTCCAAGCCTTATGGTAGGACTCAGATGTAATACCTTTCAGAAATCTCCTTAACTCTTGTCAATAAAATCACTAATGACACTTTTAGACAGATCAACACAAATATGAATCTGCCTCCGGGTTGGACTTAATTTTTGCAAGAACCACCGATGCAGAATCGAAAAGACGGTTAACTTTTAAAGACTTCACGCTCTCTCCTTGAAACAGATTTGAAAAAAGTATGAGGCACATGCTGATACATGGGCTTATCGCAGGAGGGCTCTTGATGTCCCGTGTAACTGAAACCCTTTTAACTTGAATGCGCAAACAAAAGGTCTGACAATTCTTTTTCCATGTAAAGGTAGGAAATACCTGGCTGGGACGCCACTTGTCTATGGCTTCTCCATCACCAACCTCATGCTATAATTGAGGACAGTATAGAAGGATTAAGAATAGTTAGAGTCACATGTAATTCTGAATCAACAAAGATTTTTTTAATTGTGAACTTAAACTAGTAATCAAACACATCCAGTTTCCGCGGTCGGAGAAGGTAAAATTCATCCAATCCTTTCGGGTAACGATCTAGCTAAGTGAGGGAGAGCTAATGATTTTTTTGATGTCATCCTACCACGGACACCTGAGACAACTACAATAAGGAAGGAAGGGACTGAGTATAAAAGAGAATCTTATGCAAACTGGTCGGAGGAATTATAGGTATGGATGGAATCATAACCACTACCTGGTCTTGAAAGAGTCCATTTAAGCAGTAGATTGAAGATATTAACCACGTGTCACAATTAGTATGAGCGTTAACTGTAAGGAAAGAGAGCACCGCTAGATAAAGCTAAGTTAAGTACAGAGGCCTATGTTTACACAACAGTCCATTGTTTAGTCTTATTAAACACGTGCGATCTATGATTAAATTTCTCTAGTTTCAAAGATTAATTGTATTTTGGATCTGCCAGAAATGTACTTTGTTTTTTTTCAAATTCGAATAATTTATTTAGTAAATAAAAGAAAGGAGAGTAAATGATCATATGGTGGCTGCCCTGACTGCGTGGCTATTCCCTCTCAGGATGGCGAGCGAAATTCGCTCAAATAATTAGCAGCGCTCATGAGGATCTCCTGATCGTGTAGCGATCCAATTCCTAGACGACTCAAGAATTCCAGCGTCGCAGGCGCAAGGGAACCAGACGTCTCAACGGCGAGTGGAACAAAAAAAATCCTTGGGTAGGACCGTGTACTTTTCCCGTTTCAACTTCTCGGCTTCTCAGCGGCAGAACAGGCTCCAGAGGCATTCTGAAGTAGACTGCAAGAGGCAAACGTGTCGGTGTAAATGACGTCCCAGACAAGAGGTTTCCCGGCTTCAAAAGGGAGGATTGTCATCCCATCTGGTCGTTTCCCACCCCGCCTGCAAAGACCGACTGGTTCGAGCATGGAGGGGTGTCCGGCGGCGTCAAAAGCTCTCTTAACGAGCTCGTTCACGCCATGTGTCTGGAAATCTGCCTGAACTCTTCCTGCAGGAGAGAGGGTGTAGGCCAAAACAGTCGATCTGGTCTCCGTGTCGGCACGGTTGTGAAACACAGACTTATAATCCCAGTCGCATAAGATCCCAATACGGACGCATTCATCATCCAGGAAGTATCCATAACTCCATTGCGTTTAGTCAGGCATCGATCTCGGAAGACGCCTTTGACAACAAACAGGCACGGCGATGTTGGCTAGATGACACTAGCAAATTCTCGAAAAAATCCAGCATATAGCATCGTCCAGGCCCCGCTGATAGAACGAGGAAGGCAGATAAAGCTGATAAGCACGGCTCCAGGCCTCACGAGCATGGCTGGTGTCCTTGTCAATAGAGAATTCAAGTAGGGAGAGTGTAGAATCTCTTGACAAGGGTGACAGGCCATTAGCGACGATAGATATGCAGGGAGAGAAAGGTCTACTGGGTTGCGAATTCCAAGCCCTCCGAGTCTCACTGGCAGCGTGCTTGCTTCAATGAGTAATCCTCGAACCGGACGTTGAAGATATGCTCCGCTGTCGTACGGAAGATCCTGTTAATCTGCGCAAGTTGGTCACATTAGGGGAAATAGGGAGCAGTCCTTAGGGCATATGCAAGCCTCTGTACGTTGAGACTGTTTTTCAGAAGGAATAATGATGTATGCATGTCAAATATACACAAGCGGCCCAGAGTCTCTCCGAGTAACAGTCGTTTTCACTCATAGCTTGTACTTTGTTGGTTAAGTAAAATCTTACTACTCAAGAGGAACTTAATTTGATTGTCATCTCAATTAACTAAATGAAACTGTCTTATAGGAGATGCCACCAGACGTTAATAAACAAAATAATCATAACCCTGTGTGTTTTAAGTAGTTTTCAGAGTAGTTAAGATTTGCAGTAAAAAACTTAATTTATTTACCGAGCGTTTCTAATCTGGCAAACGCCCGAAGGGATGACTACATTCCCGTTCGATAATATCTGTAACCTGGTTTGGGATGCTACATGTGTTGATACGTACTATCCAACAAATTTGGGCGCTTCATCGTCAGTCCCTGGGCATACTTCTAACCAACCCTAGGATCAGACAAGAAAAAATTAACGGATTCCTGAAATGTCAGGAATCCTGGCCCACAAGCGGACGACCTAGTGCTTCGGATTGGGTAATAATCCAAAGGGTTACCAGGATCTGTATGATACTACGTTGAATCGCAAGCAAGACACCTCCTTTGACTTCATCTCATGGTTGTTTCGCCATCCGGCCGCTTACCGTCATCTTTGTCAAATCCGATAGGTTCCAGAAGAAAAATATACCCGGCGTCTTCGATAGCCCTCATGACAGTCAGGCTTAGCATGAAGTGGTGAGGGAATTCATCTTCATGACAGCGGATATAGTCATTTCCTGTCAGCCACTTGATCGCATCGGCATTCCAAACATCATCGAGACCTAGCTAAAGAGTTATTCCAACAAGAATAGAATCCTTATTCAGTTGAGTCTATAATTTGAAATTAATTTTTTTAATTTATTTAAAATAAAATTTTATAAGTTTGTTCTTTTGTGTTGTCGTTGTGCTGTAATGTCAAACTTAAAACAAGAAATTAAACAGGTGTTGTGTTTTAAAAAATCATAGTTTCTAAAAAAAAATTCGTTTCCCAACTATTCTGAGCGAATCCTGAGTGCCACAACAACTGCAGGCCTCCGAGACATTTTTAACGTACATTTTTACCTATTATATTAAGTTTATATTCAGGATTTTAGAAAACTCCAAATTTTTGATTAAAATGAAAGAAAGACAGATTATTTCCTTTTTTAACCTACTTGGTTCCCCATATCGTCTTACAATCAACAACTTTCTTAATCCTGACCGCCTTGAAAACCGTGCTAACATAACAAATGTTCTCCATTGGCTTGTCACCTTAATAAACTTAGAAGATACACCGAGAATCCAAGTAAACTGACATCTTCAATTAAGGATATTCCCGATTGCTTAGAAAAAGAATTAGAAGAACAAATGTACCCTTTATTGGGACAGTGTATTAAGGACCTTAGAGAATTGGACTCAGATTTAAGCAAATTGGACAAAGAAATATACTATTACAGTCATAATGAGGAGAAAGTAGCCCAACTGGAAGAAGAGAACAACAGGATTTCCTCGAGGATCTACAGAAAGAATAATCGTCAACAATATGAGAGAATGATCTCTCATTTGAATGATAAAATAATCCAGAAAAGTTAAAATTTTTCTATAATTTTCTAGATGCTGAAGTTGAATATGCCAAGGACTTTTTTGCTTGTTTGAGCGAAGAGTCGGAATTAAGTATGGGGGAGTCCATTTCGAACTCCCTGGTTGAGTCGAGTCAGCAAATTAGCGAACTAAACGAGTTGATTGATAAGAATAAGATCATTTATGACGCTGTTGAATTTTTTAAACAAGTCAGATCGTGGAATTTGTGATCTCTTTTAACGACATAAGTCTTGATGATACTCTCGAATTGGAACTGGTCTATAACAAAGATTTCTCTCTTCTAGATATCCAAAATTTTGGAGTGATTGATGTATAAGTGATTTTTATTTGCAGAAATTGGTGGAAGACCGGTTTGATGAGTCCTCGAATATCCTTGATGGCTTTCTACACAGATATAAATATCTGAAATGTCTGAATTTAATATGTGAGCGTCATAACTCGTTCATTAGTGCCATTAATGAATGCCACTCTAAGGTAGATGTGATTTATATTTGAGATAAGGGAAGATGAGTTGAAACAGAAGTTAAGTGATCAACAAAGTTTAATTAATCAATTTTATTATTTGTAGTAATACAGTTTTTGTCTTTTTATTGTATATAAAACATTAATTTAACTTTTTTCCCCTCAGTCTCCTTTGCCAAAGGATTTTCCGTAGATTTGTCTGGCCTCGATAATGTGGAAAACTTGTTGTGTCCAACACCCTTCGTGGTATGGGAAACAATTTCCAGACACAAGGGGAATCTAATTATTTCTCAAATTTGTCTGTTGTGAACGACCCTAAGAGTAATAAACTATTTCTCTTCAATGATAAAGGTTCTGTAAGATCGCCGGATATTACTATTTGTTCACCATGGCTTGCACCTCTTATTTGCTGTTCGGTAAATTATGACTTACGCAGCGACCATAACCCCCTTGTGATTAAGATCAATTCCTCTCCATCGACTCGGGCAAAACATATGTCATAATTTATGACTATATTAATGATAACTGGACAGGATTTAAAAATATGTTGATTTGTCCTTATTTAACTTCCACCCTTATACTTTCAACTCCCTAGATAGGGTTATCACTTAAATAGAGTGGTTTTCGAGGGAGAATTTATTTGTCGATAAAGGAATCCTAAGACTCTTGAAGAGGAATTACGATGTTTAAAACTTTCAAGCAAATAAAGGAAAGGAATTGCCTTAAACGTACGAGAAACGCTATTAACAAGATCCAAGCATTGAACAAGGAGATCTCTGAAAGTACAAAACGTTTAAAAAGAAGGAAACTAGGCCACTGCCATGAACAACAATGGTTTACTTTCCAAGATTTAAAAGATGTTACAGAAAATTGATAACAATGGCAGTATTAATGAGGGAGACCTTGATGGATTTATTTATTTAGAACGCCGGGATCACCGAGAAAGAAAGACAGAAAAAACGTCAGACAGTTAGGTAATCCCAGTTTACGCAAACAAATGAGCCATCCGACGTCTGCGGTTTCCCATTGTTCCAATACTGTGCGAAAGAACCTTGTCTTATCCCTGCAGAGGAATCCGATGGGGAAGGGAACTTCCTACCAATCAGGGTTGTTGATTAAATTAAATTAAATTATTAACCCCGGCTTCGCCAGCAAGTGGGAAGCCGGCGACCATCAAAGAGCGTGCAGTCCGGACAGGCCGCTCCCAGAGATCCTCGACTTTTGCATCCGGTGGTCCAGGCAGGGAAAAAGGTCTCGAACTACTCTGCCAGCCAGAAAAGGGTGGTGTCCACACCGTAGGCGAGCCAGTCCGATTCTGATCTTCCTCGGGAGCGATTGTTCCGTTGGACTGATATCCGGGGGAAGCGCTCCAAGACTTTGTTATATTGAAGTGTCCTAATGGCCCGTGTTGAGATAAAATCATGGATTCGGCGGGTCCAAGTTGAGTCTTCTTGAGGGGGGGTGATCTTCGACAAGGCTCTTTGTAGGTCAAAGAGGGTCCTGCGTATGTATCTGGGTTGTTGATTTAAATCATTTGATTTTAATCAACAACAAAAATCAATGATTTAAATCATTAAAAAAATCAAAAAAATCATTTAAATTTTTTTAATGTCTGAAAGAAATTGTGATGCCTTGTGGGCTCACTTTGATAAACGTATTATTCCTGGAAAGACCGGGAGTCGAGCCAGATGCCGTAATCGCGAGAAAGAGGTACAAGATCTCGGATGAGCAGCATCATTTGTTATGTTGAACTAATATTGATTCCCTGAAAATCCGTCGAAACCTGAAAGTGATTTGATTAGCGAATTCCTCCCAAGGATGAGGACCAGTCTTTAATCAATTTCGTTACTATGATGACGTCATCGAAGAAAAATTTGATTTGCATGCAACTCGCTAGATACATATATTTCATTAACACTCCTTCTGCTGCCGTAGAAAATCCAGAATTTGTCAAATTCGTCCAAGTGCTTTTTCCTGGGTATCGTTTACCCTCTCGTCATCAAATTGGTGGTCCATTGCTCGATCGTGTGTACGACCAAATACATGAAGACTGTCGGCAAAGACTCCAGGACAAGACAGTGTCTATGATGTTGAACGGGTGGAGTAACATCTAATGGACCAACACGTTGTGGGAGATCTCTTTCAACTGCTGAGATTGTCCTCGCCTTGGAGTATTGTGCTGAACATTATGAATATGCTCTTCCGACTTTGATTAATTTTAGAACAAAAGCTGATCCATTCAAAACTATACATGTTCGCTCCTTACAACTCTAAGGAATCTGTTCAGCGACTACGGGTCGCAGCTTCCGTGAGTAGGGGATTAACCATTGATCCAGAATAATGGCCCATCATAAATATAGTTTTCCGGTATATTGAATTGATTCTGTGGAGCGTAGTCTCTGATAGCGCGAATTTCCATGCAACAGAGGCATACTCCACAGCCGGCGCGATAGTTTGCCGGTAGAGTTTTTCAACAGAAGCATCCAAATTCAAACGAGTCCTCCGGACAAGCGCGCGTATAACATTCAACTTTTTCAGGCCTTTAGTGAGGAATTTTTTCTCATGTGAGTTAAAATTCAACAGTATCTCGGACATTAATCTAAGACCTGATTACCAGATGGGTCTAAACAAGTTCACGAAGCATTGTGTGAGAATAAGTCACAAACCCTACAAGACATTCCATCGAACACTAAATTGGAACCAAAAAGAGGGCATCCATCTTGTATTTACAACCGAGAAATGTAGCATCGGAGATTTCTCGTTAAAACAACACGCATTCATGTGGGACAGACTGGACCCCAGCGATCCTGTTGAAAAAATTGGGAACTGTAGTTGTTTTGCACTAACGACCATTCTCAACCATTCAATCAATTTCAACTCAATCTCCGCTATATGCAAACTATATGTTAATCATCCAATCCTGAAGCCGGGGAACTAACGGAGGACCCCGGCTCCTACAGACCTAGGTTCAACATGGCTTCAAAGAGGGGCGATCGACTGTCTCACACCTGAATACATTAAAAGACTTCACAGCAGAGGGCCTAAACAAAGGACAGGAAAAGTCGATTGTCTGTTCAATCGACCAAAAGGCATTTACTCTGTTTTGAGGAGGACCATTTAACTCTTTATTAAACAAAAAAATAATAGTTAGGCAAGATAACTTTTTGTCCTTTTCGCCTCTCTCATCTTCCCCTTGCCATGTCCTATCGCTTACGGAGATCTTCTCTATTACCTCCTCTGTACCCTTAAAATCTCTGTATCCTCTATCCAGTGATGGCGCTCTATCCTAAGAATCCTTATTGCGCGCCGCCGGACCTTCCTCAGATATTTGAGGCACTTTTCTCGTTCCTCCCTGTAATACCAGGAGTGCGACGTAGGTGAGCGTAGGCAACACCATGGAGTTGAACACTTTTGCCCAGGCATCGAGGCTCAGCTGAAAAGCCCTCATCGCACCCAATCTTTGCAAAATTCACCTCTTAACGTCGGGAGTGTGCTCCTGGAAGCTACACTTGGAGTTGAGAGTCACTCCAAAGTACCTATATGAATCCATAGAGGTATTATATTTTAGTAGACCGCTTAGGGCGACAAAAACTAATAACCTTCACTTTTCAGATTTGATCCTGAATCCTCTGCTATTAAACCAGCGTATGATTTCATCAACAGCACCTTACATCTTCCGACACGCCACATCTGGTCTTCATGATTGACCCCAGAGTACTATGTCATCGGCGTAGACAGCCATTTCCGTTCTCACATTGCCTGGGTAAGGAAACGTTGACGTATATATTAAAAAGGGCGGGGCTAATGAAACCATCACCGACCCTAATGAAACTCCCCTGTTAGATCTAAACAAACTAGATCGCCAACCTTTATACCTCACGTAGTTCATCCGGTCTTCCAAGAAGCTGGAGATCTAACTTCTCACCTCCAGGAGAATTCCTGCCTCGACAAGGGCGCATCAGAGGCTGTCGTGCTAGACCGAGTCGAACTCCCTTTCCAAATCAAGAAACAGTGCAACTGTGCACTTATTCATCTTTCTCTAATTGGGGATCTGAGAGGTCAACTACAAAGGCAATCACCACATGATCGCCCCTCAGGGAATCCTACTTGTCGGTCTGATGTCTTTTGTTATGCATTCCTGGGCTAACCTCTGGTGTATTACTCTTTCTAAACTTTTAGCGACGCAGGAAATTGGCTAATAAGGCGATAGCTACTAGGTTTTCCTGGTTTCCTTACAAAAACCAGTTCCACCTCTTTCTAACGTCTAGGAACGTAACCCATCACCCACAAAATTTATTCGTCGAACATTGACGCAAATCTGAAGTTATGGTTTGGGAATTTCTTGAGCGGTCTCCGGGAGCGAGTACGCCAGGATAATCGATGTTCTGAGTCGAGACTATTACCAAATAGCGCTCCTCGGAGTTCTCCATTATTTCCCCTCTTATTCAATCTTATAACTTACCAATTCTACAAAGTGACTACAAAGTACTGATATAGTTGAGTTGAGTATCATTGACGCGAAGCTTACCGGACAGCTTGAATAATCTGAGTTTGTGGCTTTATGGAAGTCCTGAGAACTCAGTTTTGACCCTTTCACGTCAAGCAGAAGACTGGGGAAACTATTAATTCATGTTAAACGAGAAAAATATTTAATAAAACAAAGTCCAGATGATCCTCGAAGTTACCTTCAACACCTTCTTAACTTTTTCGACCCATATTGAAAGGGTAATAACGCTTATACGAGGAAGATAACTTTATGAAGGCTTTTCTGGAAAAACTTAGAGACTCCAAAGGCCTAAATGGATTTGATACCTTCTAAAGGCAGTACATTAACCTCCAATTGGTTATACATGTGCCGCTTTGGGGACAAATTTTGCCGCAGCGAACTTGACCAAGATCTCTAACGTTCTACGACACTATTGAGGAAGTCTTCTTGCGGGGAAATCCTGCCCAAAAGCTTTGAAAATATGGTTAATTCTACTGGAGCTCAATTTTGGTGTGAACCTTATCGGATTAGTTTATCAAATTCGTTAATCCTAAAGACCAGCAGAATGGGATTTTCCTGCCTACGATGGTGACCTCATCCATTTCTGGATGGGAGCAATTTGGAGTTCTCTTTGCTAGACCTGGACTTCCCCCATCTCAGTCTTAAAAAATTTTACTTATTTTAAGACAATCGTTTTTCTGAAGTGGATAATGTGTGTATCGTGCTTCCGACAATAACTGTAAATGAAAGGGCCATTAATTGATTAATTATCGAATTGTGTTGTTAAGAGCCCACGATGAGTTTATATATTTTATAACAAATTATTTCAAGCATGAATACTACTGGAGTTGGGACTTACAGGGGGGTACCACACACCAATTGTTCCCTAAAGTCGAATCGAGATCTACATGGGACTTTGTTAACCACATCATCGGTCCCTGCAGACGGTTTGGGACCACCGTGGAATAACATAGTGGGGAAAGGACCTACAAAGGGAGAACTAAATGGATATGGGCGTACTGGCTTTGTACCTACAACGTTCTGGAGATAAATTAGTAATTGGATGGATAGCAAGGATAAGGGGTACCCGGAGGAACAGTCCAGGCCAACCGGCGGACTGGTAGTTACCTATTCCATAACTTGTTTTAATTCATTTTCATATCATGAATAATGGTTATTGCTAAAGGAAAAAGACTGACCGCGAAAGCCACAACAATGAAAACCAGCAGTTCTTCTCGTCCTCCGGGAAGTGCTACGGCTGAGTCATTCTCTTTGGAAAACAAGACGTTTCATAAGGCAGAACATGCTGATCCTACGAAACCGACCCCACGGAAGTATGCAAACCTACGGACGAACCAAAGAAAGCTGATCTTATAGACAACAAGACTCTATTGATCACAGTCGATTCTAATATGAGTGCGATAAAGATTGCAAACGTTTTACAATACTATGAGGATGAGCCATAGAGGATCGGGGTCCTTCCGACTGGATTTCCAGGACAACTCCCACATGGCCACCTATATGAGGCTGTGAATGAGACCTGTCCTTTTTGTTATGACAATCTCGACAAAACCGTCTGAGATTGTTCTCAGGAATCTTCCCTTCTGGGTGAAGGAGGACGACCTCTTGGAATACCTTCAGGAGATGGCTCCTTCAGTCACGAAGAATAACAAGAGGATCGCAGGCCCTGCCAATGGCGAAGGCCTCGATCAATAGTAAATCGGAGGCCACATCATTAATACGCTGCGGCTTCTACATCGGAACAAGCATGATCTCTTGAGTGGATGAGAAGAGGACCGCCTATCTGCTACAACTGTCAGCAGGTCGGTCACTTTGCATACCAGTGCACGGGAAAGAAGAAATGCTTTCGTTGCGCGGGAGAGCATGACACCTCCAGGTGTAATGCGGATCCGGTCTTGAACCTAAGTGTGTTAACTCGGATCGACAAAACACGGTACAAGATATGAGGATGCCCTGTGCTCGTGGAGGCCAGGCGAAAGCTAAATCCCCGAACCAACGATACGGAACCAAAACAGATGAATGTTATAACCAACAAAGTGGAACCACCAGCAAAAAGAATAATTGGCCCAAGAACTAACAAGAACGAACCAGCTCCTCTTCCACGAGAGTCGGCCTGGCTACCCAGGGAAAAGTTACCAGGGAGAATTGCAAAAGAACTGGAGGAAATAATGTCAAGACGAAGGAACTAAGCAGCATATCAGGGTGGAATTTACGAAGAATGGTGGACCTGGCCATAGAGAGCCCGGGCCACCAAAAAGAAAATTGAAAGAAACCTGAAGATAGCTTGGTGAACGCCCGATCCCTGAAGAAGAGGCGTCATGATTTGGCACTACTCTGTCGTCCACCAAGATTGACATCCTGGTGGTCAACGAGACCAAGGTGAAAAAGACCAACACTACAATGCTACAGGGATACAATTCTATAGAAATACCATGGGTCGAAGGAGCAGAAGCTGGTACTGGAACCACATTGTTCTACAATGATGTTCTACAGATACGTGTGCCAAAAGTTATTATGAATACACATTGTGAATTTGTTTCCGTCGAGGTGAGATGCTGTGGCCGTTGGATACACGTTGGAGGAATGTATTCAAAGGACCTCAGAAAGTGCTCACAGAAATTTAAGAATTCTTCACAAGAAATGATATGTTGGTTCTACTGGGAAATCTAAATGCTAAGAACATTGAATATGAGTGCCTCGGAACCAACGAGGATGGAATCAGGCTAAGAAAATTGATTGATAAGACTGGCTTCGAGATTTTGACGTCGGAGAAGACGAATCACTACACGCACCACGGTGGAGACATGCTTGGGGTGTTCCTGGTGTCACTACTGCTCTACACTTATGTGGAGAGACCGATGATCATGTGGACATCGGGAGCGACCACACCCCCAAGAGATGTCACTGAACCTGGCTCCGGACACCACGGAGTCAGTATTTACAGGATACGACCTATCAAGACTAAATTGGGAACACTATAGAAGATACATATCTAGAAACCTCAAAAACTGAAAGGAGGGACCTTATTCCCGAAGTGATATTGACAACATAGACAAAGACCTGTCAATTGTGATGGAGAGATACTTACTACTTTACGCAAGGAGGAGACCCTCAAAGTTATTGATATACGCTGATGATATTCTGATTACGGATACGTATGGGAAATCGACTCTATCGGAAAGAAGAATCAAGTCATTCATTGTACAAGTGCAGGACTGGTGCACCAA
Source organism: Dicyema japonicum (assembly GCA_011109175.1). Classification (NCBI taxonomy): domain Eukaryota; kingdom Metazoa; phylum Dicyemida; class Rhombozoa; family Dicyemidae; genus Dicyema; species Dicyema japonicum. The sequence continues at coordinate 405,723 of RDEW01000027.1, read as the reverse complement.
GAGAAGGATGAAACTATCCACTGAGAAGTCCAGCTACTTGAGAGTCAGTCTCCTACGGAGGCATCGTACTCAACCCTACTCACTTGGTATTCCAAAAGGAAATTCACTCCACTACCTCGGGATAGTTATCGATGGGGAAGGTTCCTTCATGGAGTATATCAGACGAAGAAGGAAGAAGCGCTTTTCTGTACAAGCAAGTTGTTCGTAAGCTTAGAGACCTTCTTGTTTATCTTCATGATAATCATTCTGCCAGAGTTATTGTATGGATGCGAACCATGGTTTTTCTCTTGCCAAAGAGATAGAATTATGTTACTTATAAAAAAAACGAGGTCATCAATAAAGTTGGCCTTGGGGAAAAAGCTATTTGATGTCCTCAGTACGGAAGAAGACAAGTTTCTTGCACCGGTCAATATATTGTGGAGAAGAGGATGGGATCCGACGCTATGACGAGATGAAAAATGGAGATGGGGTGCATCGGAAGAGTCCAGGCCGCATAGGCGGACTCGTAAACAAGCTTTTAAACTAACTCCTTAATTCCTTTGAATTAAGTGTTTACGGTACGGTTACGGTATGGTCAAGGAGGAAGATATATCTTTGTGGGGGTAACGATGTCATTTTTATATGTCACGAGGAATATATTAGGATTTTTCTGGATATCGTGAGAAAATAAGTTAAATAATGCTGATAACAGTAAGGAACCCTGTGTGTGGTACTCTACCTGTCAATAGACGGGATCTTGATTTTGTACTATTGAGTACTCCTCCACGTTCTCCAGAAAGGAAGTTTAATTCTCAGATGGATTCCCGATTCCTATCAGGAAAATCTTTCTACCCACTGATTAATAATGAAAATTAAATTTTTACAAAAAAGCAATTGATAGTCTCCTTTCAGAAAAGTCAACCAGAAAGAACTAGGAAACCCATTAGGGGAAAGGGTTATCCATACAAAAGGAATCTTATTCTTTTCTGAAGAAGAACAGTCCGATCAAGTTCTGGAGAAATTTGAGGAGACGCTTCCATAAGCTTAAAAACCACTCCGAGAACGTCGGGAATTACTACAAGTTTGAATCATTTAATTAATTGGGTTATACACTTTCTTGTTGGTCTTGAAAATTCTTAATAAAGAAAATCTTCACTTTCCAACCATAAGCCAAATGTCAAAACATTGTTACATTTACAATTTTGATCTTTACTCTACTTAACCAGAGCACAAAAATTAGAAATCAGTTTTTTGTCAAAATTTATTTTTAAAACCAATAACGCTTTATTAAAAAACACCGAAAATCACAACCGATTATTGAGAGCAAGACAGGTGATCCCGCCTTCTATTTGTATTCTCATCAATGAAGAGGAAAAACCAGCACTGCTCTTAAAGGTCTCCGAGTCGTGCCGTGATTGCACTTTGGATCTCGGCAACGGCTGTTTTATGTACTACCAAACCATTCAAAGGTTTTAAAAAAACTACAGCGTTAATCGATCTCCTAAGGTTGAATATTTTTTCAGCTTCCTCATTAAGGAAGTTTTGATAGAGCTGTATCATTGTTAACCCCACTTATCTTATACTTCAATTAGCGCCCTCGATTTCCTTTAGAAAAATCCTCACAAAGCTTTTTTAAATTACTCACAAATTAGTCAAAAATATGGGCTTTTTAGATTGTGAGAGATTAATAGGACTCATTATTTATCCACAAGAAACATGAGAAATTAAAAAAACACTTATAGCCATAGTGTAATAGAAAATACTTAAAAAACCAATTAATGGAAATTTAATCTCAATTTTGAGAGTATAACGCTTAAAGAGTTAGTAGTTTATGCGCATCACGTGCATAGATTGAAGCACGTAAATTGTCAATTATTACGAAAGCTAAATGACATAACTGTAATTTCGTCAACCCCGGGGACACCGAGGTCATCTAAGTGCTTTCAGTTTCTACGGTCGTAACCCACCCAAATAAACCACATAAGTCATCATAGTATTGGGAGGCACCCCATAAAGCCATGTTAATTCCGAGCAGTGAACAGAGAAAAGAAGCCTTCGATCAGTACCTATCGGGAATCAGCCCAATTTCCATTTTGAACTGCTCCAGAAAATAATCTCTCATGGGAAATATCACCAGCAATGTTTGATAAATTAAAATGAGTATTGTTCGCTTTGTTTCTTATCGATCACATTTTATAAATTGAACTATTAATAAATTGTATTTATAAATAAAATTTATATACAAAAAATAGTCAAAATAATTTAAACTCGTTATACTTCTTTAGTGTGATATTTGTTGGATTATAAATTTAGAAAAATGAAGGGCTTCCCAGCACAAATTAACGTGACCGAGGATCACAAATTTCAGCTAAATGAGCACTTGCTTGAGAGCATTCTTCTTGACAATCGAGTTAAAGATAAGAAAATAATGATCCTCTCAGTTGCTGGAGCATTTAGAAAAGGGAAATCATTTCTTCTCGATTTTTTTCTCCGTTTTCTTTCCCACAATGTTAAAATGTATCTTTACGTTAAGGAAAAGGATGACTGGTTGAAGGAACTAAACAAGCTAATGAACAGTTTTAGCTGACGTAGAAGTAGCGAGAGAGACACGACCGGAATTCTGTTGTGGAGTGAACCTTTTATCATCACCAATCCAGAGGGGACCAAAGTCTGCTAAAATGTGACTTTTAGGTAGCTGTCTTTCTTATGGACACGCAGGGTGCCTTTGACTCAAATTCGACAGTAAGAGACTGCGCCACAGTGTTTGCCCTCAGTGCAATGATCAGCTCGGTCATGGTCTGCTTCCAAATTGACGATTAGATCTTTAATCTTTCCCAGAACATCCAGGAAGATGATTTACATCACCTACAACTGTTTACTGAATATGGACGAGTGGCAATGGATATCAGTGATGCCAAGCCCTTCCAGTCTCTTATATTTCTCATTCGGGACTGGGCCTACCCGTATGAAGCTGACTACGGCTACGAGGGAGGGGCGACGATTCTTAGTAGAAGGCTGAGTGTATGATTTATGATTATTCTGAGATCACTGAGCGACAGCACAAGGAGCTACAGGACGTTAGAAAATTCATTCGTGGGTGTTTTGAGAATATTGAGTGTATTTTGATGCCCCACCCTTTAAGGTGGCTTCTTCCCTCCATTTTGACGGCAGAATCAAAGGTAGTTCATTTGACACTTGATTTGGTGTTTTAATTTCTCGATTTTTTATATCAAATTATTTTAGACATTGAACCTGAATTTATCAGGATTTTATCAATTTTGGCTTTTCAGTTGTTGGACAGCCAAAACCTGGTGCCAAAGCAGGTCGACGGAGTGGAGATCACATCAAGGGAGTTGCTACAGTATTTCAAAGTACCACGCATACAAAGTGTAGGTCTACCTAAAAGTTTTTGAAACGGAGGATATGTCCCCACCTACTACAATGCACGAAGCCACTGCTGAGGCTAACAACATGTCCGCCATGCACATTGCCATCGACATGTACAAAGTGTCCATGGACACAGTATGACTTTGATAACTTACTTCAGATATGTGACGGAGACAAGCCTTATATAAACGAGTACGAGTTGAAGTTGGTCCACGAGAAGAATCTACAAGATTCAGTGAACGTGTTTGCCTCAAAAAGAAAATGGGGACTGTGGAATTGAGTGACAAATTCAAATCCCAGTTGGAGGATATCATCTCTGATATGTATAAGGACTACTCTAAGTCAAATAATTCAAAGAGTCTTATAAACGTATTCAAAACCCCACTCGTGTTTGTCATACTGAGTTTCCTCTCATACATGTTCTCTGGCTTTGTAGGGATCATTGGAGTTGGTTTTTGGTAAATATTTCGAATTTGTGTACGTTTCTGTCCGTGTTTTGTCTATGCTTTGGATGTACACTAGAATGACGGGTACTATCCAGAGTTTAGCTCACATTTGGACTTTGTTGCTGAAGTTGTGTGGGACGAGGTATTTGGGTGTTGTAGTTATTGTAGTTGTTTCGGGGATATACATTTACAGTGATGGCTTTGCTTCAAAGTCGAATTTCTAAGCCTGGGAATTTGCGTAATAATTTTAAGAAGTCGACTTAATTATGTATAATTGTTTTTTCTAATATTTTGATTTGGCTGTTAGTTAATGATATTCTATGAGATTAAATTATTGTTATTTGATTTTCAGTCTTGTAATGAGAGTGGATTCATTTTTTTAACAGCCTTTTCACGAGAGCCATAATATTTATAGCTCCGCATAGGCAGGACACACTTTATTTAAGTAAAGAACAGTTAATTTTAACTAATCGTAGAACCAAGGATTGATCTTCACTTCTTTTTCTTGTGTGTGGGTCCTTTCTAGACAGTCCAGTTCGCAGTAAGTATTTACTGATGACGGCGTCACTCGTCAAACCCTTTTGGCATCGTAGATGCGTGGAACCTTCCACCAGGTGAACAGCAGCGAGAAACGAACCCGTAACCTAAGACACTTTAGCCCGACACTTAACCACTATGCCACCCGGCTGGATTCACTTATGGGAATTATTTGACATTATTGAGTGCAATCAAAACATTGGAATGTTTCGTCTGATTTTGCAGCGATCAATCTCAAGAGTCTTGCAAGTACATCAAGAAGTTCGCACCTTTACAGATCATAAAAACGGAACGGCGGTCTGAACTTTGTGATGAGTAAGGCAAAGACTGTCATTAGAAAATATCCCGGCGAATTTTCTATTTCTTCGCAAATTCTGCAAAAACAGTTTTTTATTGAGTCTTTCGTCTATGAAACATTTTAAACTAACAGGTGTGTAATTTTTATTAATATTTCACAGCTGCCATTGTAAAGATATCTGATTTTTTTCTGACTCTTGGATCAATAATGTCAATAAGGTTTAGTAGAATTAGATGACCTTGGATATGTCAGTTTTGAGGAGGAACTAATACATTTTTTTCTAACAAAATTAGTTTCAACAGCAGGAGATTTAAAGAGCCTAATTAGCAAATTGAAAGTTATTCTAAATTTCATCAGGGAAGGATTGGGATGATTAAGTTGAACGGCGGAATATTACAGAGAGATTCGTTATCCCACAACTTTTTGTGTAATCATGGATTTTTTGAGCAGAACATTAAATAGTAAATTTCCAAAATTGTATATATCCCAAAGTAATCCATCTTTGATGTTGTATACACTCAATCATTTACTTTTTATTGATGACCTAAAAATATTTGCGGAGAAGGAAGATACAACGCTGAGGATGATGGATGAGATTTATGAATATTTCAGTGTGGTTGGTCTTAGGAAGAGTTTGAGCACTCTGTCACTAACCTGGAGTGTATGAAGGATGGAAAATTTCTGGATGGACATGAAGGCTATCGTTACCAGGAGTTTTAGAGGATCACAGCAGTAACGTCATGAGGCAGGATTTTTTGTGGACGATCGCGGAAAACGTGAAGAAGAGGATTTTGAGATTGGTGCATACGAATCTCAATGCTGCAAACTGTACTAAACTTGACTGAGAGCTAGTTTCAATATCTCTTAATGTATGTTGTATCAGTTCCGGCTGATTTGGAAAGTAGAACATTTCCTCAGAAAGACGGAATCATATGTGTCCTTACAACAAAGAAAGCACATATGACCTTAATCGCAGAATTCCTTACTTTCAAGTACGAGATAGACCCTTCCCAAGTAAGCCTCACTGCTATAAGGGAGCATCAACAGAAATCCCTGATTGATAGTATCAGAAGAAAAAAGCTCCACTCTATACTTTATGATTATTACTAGGATGAAAATGTTCATGTTACTGGATACGCTGAATGGTTGGTGGAAACAATTGTCTTCAAGACAAGAATCTTGTTTGTAACCATTGTTAGAGGTCTAAAAAGATTCAATATGTAATCATTGTAAGAGGTCCAAAAAGTCGGTGGATTATATGAGTACACGCTGAAAAAGGATGCTTAACAGTGACTAAATCAGAAGGCACAACGAAGTGGTTAGGTGCACATAGCAACAATTCAAAGAAACTGAAGACACATTTTGTCAACTCTATTGTCAGTACTCAGAGAGTTGAAATCCGGGTGGACACATCAATAATGATAAATATGCAGGTCAAAATTGGATGCCTCAGTGAAAATGAATTAAAACAGCAAGTTATGGAATAGGTTGGCCTGGACTGTTCATCTGGGTACCCTTTTTTCCCTTGATATCCAATTATTAGTCCAGTTAGTTAAGCATCCTGTTTTGAATATCCTCCCATACTGGCCTCACAAGTTTGTTCTCTTCCTCAGTCAGGCTTTCGTACAATTTTTTCCAAGGGATAGTTTGATTGCCGCTCGCCTTGTTTTCTCTAGTCGGGCGAGAATCTTTCGAGGGGTGTAGAACCATCCCTCGCTTCCGTAAATAAGTCTGGGAAGAATCATATTCCGAAAGACAAAGAGCATGGAATCAACATCCAACTTTAGTCTTCTAGTGCAGAACAGTGATTGCAAAGCCTTCTTTTTTTGCCCTTCGATGTCTTTCAGGTATGATCCTCTCCCATCTACTGCAATCCCCAGGTATTTCATGGATGAAACTCTCGGTATACGAAGAGTGTAGGGCTCTTCCTGATGCCTGCCCGGCCTGCTTATCCTCAAGTAACTGGATTTTTTAGTGGAGAGTTTCATGCCTCTCCGATCGCACCAACCCTGGACTTCGTCGATAAAAGCTCCTAGTCGCCGCTCTGAGATGTATGCCTTCAGAGACGAATCCAGATTTAAGATGTCGTCCGCGTATATCATCAGCTTGGTCCTGACGTCTTGCGGTGACGGAAAATCTTCCATAAATATGTTGAAAAACAGGGGGCTTAGGATAGATCCCTGTGGCACTCCCCTTTTAACGATGTACCATCCGAATATTTCCACTGACTACCACGTGAGATATCCTCCCATTAAATAGTCCTTCAGCCATATGAAAATTTCTTTAGATATCTTCGATCGTACGAGTTGACAGAATAAGGCATTGTGCCACACACTATCGAACGCCTTTGAGATGTCAAGGCAAATAAGGCTCAATTGGCTTTTCTTCTCGAATGTATTTGTAATTTCGTAGTTTAGTGAGTGAATACAATTTCCACACGATCTTCCTGGACGGAAACCCCATTGGTAAGGTCGTAGAAAGTTACTCTCTTCTATATACCGATTCAATCTCTTAAATACAATCCGTTCCGTAATCTTTGATGTAGAACATATAAGGCTTATTGGCCTATAACTAAGAGGATCCTTCCTTGACTTTCCAGGTTTGAGGATCATCTTCACAATAAAACGCTTCCATAACGGAGGAACATGTCCGAGCCTAAAACTCGAGTTATACATCTTTTGTAGAACAAATAGTAGTTCATCAGACCCTTCTTTAAACATAATCATGGGAATGCTACCGAATCGGGAGCCTTGTTTTTGCACTCGCGTATAGCAGTTCTGACTTCTGCTAGATGATTTCCTCTACCAGACTTTCCAGATCGCCCATAGAGTAATCCATAGAATTAGATATCTCTGAAATTTTTCAGGTATAATACTAACAGGGTCAACTCCCTGTATATTTTCCAGTTGTTTTTTAATATTGAAGGTACTTTTCCAAGGGAATTGTCCTTCCCTCTTGATCGGCCAGCACAATATTCTTTGCCTTTAAATTTCCATTTGTTAGACTTCTGTACATTTTCCAAAGACAAAGGTTCTTCCAGTTAACTTTCGAGGCTGCATTCTTCAGAGGCTGCATTCTTCCATTTATTTTCGGCGTTTACTTTCCAAGCTTTTTGTAATATTTTTTGAATCACATCAATTCTACTTTTCAGAGTTTTCCTGTCCCACAGATTAATGCATCGTCTTTGATTCGCCTTCAGAGTATTCCTCTCGCGAATAAGATTCCGTATTGAAGGTGGGCAAGACTCTTTAATCTTCAGAAAGCTCTTGGAGTAGACCTTCCTTCTTATATAGTCGTAGATACATCATAATGCCTCAGTGTATAAGTTCCAAACCAAAATCATGAGGTCCCCGGTTCGAATCTCGCTGCTGTCCATTCGGTTGAAGGTTCAACACATCTACTTTGGGGTTGACAAGTGACGTCGTCATCAGTGTCTCAACAGTGCAGAAGAACGACAGTCAAGAACACAATGTCTTGGATTAATTAACACTACTGTTCTTGCTTTTTAAAATAAATGTGAGTTCTGCCTAAGGGGGTTTAAGTAATGATAACATTTACCTACTCCTAGCGGGAAGGACTGTGTTTTTTATGCAGGTTAAATTCAGTAAACCTGATATTTTTGTCTATGATAAGGTGAAGTTGTAATCATCAAGATTGGAATTACTTCTCAAGGGTTATTAAAGCGCAGTGAAGTAGAGAAGTTGCATAAATATGACTTATTGACCGGAGAACTCAAGCTACTTTATTGCTCGAGTTAAGGTCATCCCTATTGTTTTCTTTACCCCAAGATCACCGGATTAGAAAAATTAAAAGTTAACTACTAACTAAGTGATCCCGGTTTTCCGGGTTCTGGCTCTCGTTCAGGGTCCTCGAAGATCCAACAGAATTGGTAGAAACGGGGACTGTCTCATTCTCCATAGATTCCCGCATTTTCTAGATAGTCAGATATAGAGAGTGAAAGCGGACAGCCGGTTTTCATTGCTCTCTGTATTGTTTTAACATGGGACGGTGTCTTTTTTAAGTCTTATAAATCTCACTTGGGAGCTATCACTATTGAAACACCAACTAGAACGTACATTCAATCCGTCTTCATCAAGAAGACATTAGAGAGCATGCTGGTTGAGAATAAATAGGAGCATCCACTATCTAGGAGGATTTGGTTACAGCAACCAATCACCTGGTGGAGTTAACAACTCAGTTCGATGACGTGCCAAGAGAACTGAGGGCGAAAAAAACGGAGAACCTATAAAACCTTGAGAATACCAAAAAATTTGAATTATATAATCGATTTTTAAATTAACTTTGATTTTCGAAATTATTGATTTTTTAATTTTATTGCTTCAAGATCACTTGGTTAAAGAAAAAGGGAATTTCCTCGATGATCCCAGGCGACAAAAGAAAACCGATTCCAACAAGAAAGGGAATTTTGTAGTGCTTTTATTTTTGGTAATGAGGTCAGTTAATATTTTGGGGAGTTTTCAAAGTATTGAGAAGGATTTATAGAATAAGGTGTTTGGAAGGTTAGTACATCATAAATTTTCAATGTTAGAGCACAGGAGGAATTATTATTTAACACCCCAAGACCACAGTTGCTCCAAACTAATTATAACGTAATCCCTATTAGATGCCTCATCTTGGTCCGGTGTTCCTCACTCGTTCCGCGCATGATTGTACTGGGCGGTTGATTGAATTTACGGGGCCGCATTCTTGAGTCCAGTCACATAAAGGCCACCAGAGGAGTCGGTCCGGTTTGATGTTATGTCAACAGAATAAATAAATTAGGTTTTTCGAAGTATCTAACTTATATATCTATTAACCGCAGGCTTACAATCTTTGGTAAGCACAGAACAAATAGTCATAGCTAATTAATCCAAGGAAGGAACCCGAGGAAGATCGTCAGCATGTGCCGACCAAATCCATCCTCCAATAGTCCATTACAGGCTTCCGCTTCAGAAAAGAGGTGAGAAAGTAGATTCGTCCTCTTCCATTTTCATCACACGTCTTAGTTTTCATAATCTTCACCAGAGGATTTAGTCAGGGATTGGATTAATTTCTATTTTTATTTAAATTCCATTTATGGATTAAATTTAATTAAAATTTATCCAAAATTGGATGTTTTAAAAACAGTTAATTTCTATTAAATAATAATAATTTTTGAGTTGAAATAAACTATCAATTTAATGTGACTTTAAAATCGCCTTCACTTCTTCAGCGATTGCAGAAACAACAAAAAAATATTGTTCCTATAATACTCCAAATCAACACACATTATTTTCTAGGATACCGTTCTGTGCTCCTGCAAGAACTCCAAGGCTCCCCTGAGATCAATTTGCTTAGAATTAGCACATATTCGTTTAAGGGTTAAATCAACAAGAACAAACAGCCCACTTTTTCCTCCTCCGTTTGAACAGCCGACGATCATCGTGCTTGGTGAGGACTCGTAGGACTCTTCGATTAGCCTTAATTTTAATCAGTCAACTTACCGTCTAAAAATTAAAAATTCTTCCAGAAACTCAGGTAATCCCGCCTCATTGAAGTTCAAAAAACAGAAATTAATAATTATTCGAGTTTTAGTCGTACTCTTTTCCCGTATATATAGGGTATTCACTCTGAATAAGCCGTGGGAGTTGTTTACAGAAAGGATGTCGACCTAAGCTATGGAAATGATTAAATAACTTCAAAACGATCATTTTTGAGATTCAACAAAGGCCAGATGTCAGAGATCACGTCTCCAAACTCCTTAGGCTGAAGAAAAAACACAACGATTCCACTTTTCGCCTCCCAAACCATCTAATCGCTTATTCGAGACTAAAACCTGCCAAAAGTCGACCGTAGTTTCTTCAGAAAAGGGGATTTGAGTGATTATGTAGGATAAATTCTTCACAAAGTAATCTTTCTAGAGGAATTGGAGGGAAACTTACAATTACGCTGGCATTAATATAGTTTTGAGAGGACTGAGTGAGCACAAACCGTGAGGAATCATCTGGAGTGATAATTTTGCTAATACATGGAACGAAGCGGGAATCCTTGTTTTTTCGAAGATTCTCAGTAGTTAAGGCTACAGAGAGATTTTCGGGACGACTTTGATGTTGGATGATTTCAAAGTCGTCGTTTTTTTTGTTAAGTAGTCTTTCCATGCATTCCTGTAAGTGATTAAAGACAAAGACCAAAATTGCTATCGCGGTGGTCATCTCCAGATGGATAGTTTTGGTCTCCAATAATTTTTTAATAGTCAGTTCAGAGTAGTCCTCTTTCGAGGCTCCAGTTTTTGAACCTTCTTCAGGATTTTTACTTTTTTTAGTGAGAAAATTCTAAAAATAATGTGATCTTCGAAAAATGAGACCTGGCAGCAATGCCTTAGAATATACTGCATACTAGAATATGTCGCTGTAAATTGATTATAAGTATATTTAGCATGTGTTGCCATTTGCGTCTTCGCTAACCTTTTTCAGGAATAATTTTCGATAAAAAACAAAAACTAGCACTGCTACAATCAAAATTGGAAGGATGACTCCCAGAATTTTCAAAATGGAATTTTTTGCCAACGATTCTTTTCTAGGATCTACCAAATTGCCCTTTCTTAAATCTAAGACTGGTCTGAAGCTGGTCTTCAATCTGGACGTTTCGGGTGGAGTAGATCTTTGCTTGTACGCCATCTTGCAAACACTTTCGTGATATTCTAGCTTATGATGATTATTAGAATACCTAGGACTTGCGGACATTTCCGATACCATAGAAGAATAGATGTGCCGAGGCTAACTCTGTCAGTCATGTCCGCACAAAAGTTATACATTCCGAGCAGAGTGCAAGCATACATTGATGAGGTTTGAGAAATCGCTGTATAATTGAGTTATTTATTGATGACGACAAGTCAATTTATATAGGACGGCTAATTATGCTGTTGGGTATTTTATTAACCCCGGATACACCGAGAAAGAAGTTAAAGTAAACAACTAATTAAGTGTATCCAGTTTCCACTTCTACAAAGAGTCCATCCGGAATCAGCAAAAAGGTAAGACGTCCATTACATGCAGTTGTGGAAACCCCTCCAGTGGAGTGGGGGAGAGCAAATGATCCTTTTTCGTGTCGGCCTGGCACTGGGCGGCACCTAGACAGGTGGATCACATGACGCCACTCTAATAGGAAAAGAGAAAAGGAACAGACAAGCAAGCAGAAAACTTTAACCAACTAACCACGCAGCACCACATGGCGCCACGCGGCTCTGAAGGTTGGTTAAATAAACTGAGGGTATTTTACTTTTCAGGTACACCCTTAAATCCTACGTTTTTATGATTATCAATTTTAATTAATAATTTTTTTATAATTCAAAATAAATATTTATAAAAAATAACAATTAACAACTTGGATGCTCTCAGAATCGAGAACGCATTTGGACGATCTGCAGGGAAATGCGCTCAATGAGCCAACTCCTTTCTCCTCTATCTTTTTTTCCAATAGTAAAACTAATTAATCCAAGGAAGGAACCCAAGGAGAACGTCTGCTTGCGTTGACCAAATCCATTTTCTTATAGTCCACTAAAGCTTTAGAATAGAGGTGGAGAAGTAGGTCCGCCCTCTTTCATTTCCATCTACGTCCTACCTTCGCGGACATCACTTAATTCTTCGGCGGAAGAGTTTTCATAATGGTAATCTTCATCAGTGGAGTTGGCCAGAGAGAAATACAGGAAGATCCTTTTCAACTATGTCGTGCCAGAAAGACTCGTGGCCTCACTTTATGATCTTTACTAGAATTTACCTTCGTTGAAAAGTCCTTCTTTGGATTCGAACCCACGGCTGTCAGATCTGATGTCATCAGACGAAAGCTACGACCTCGATGACATGCGGAAACATGCAAGGAGGAAAGTTTGACGGAAGAAAAAAGTAGAAAGAATAGTAAGGAGTAAAGATGGATGGGAAAAGGTATACAAAAGGATAAAGGGGGTATGACTAAGCGCAACCCTAAGTATTCATATGTTTATGGGAAATTCGGGAGTGGAATTAACTAACAAACAAAACTCAGAATATAACCAATTAATTTCTAATTGTTTGACACGGTGTTGCCTTTCATGGGAGTTATCGGAATCAGCTGGAGGAGCCAACTGGATTTCGCAAACGTCGCAGCTCTTGAATGTGGGCGGACATCCAGTTTCTTGAGGAAAGACAAAAACTTTTTTCTTATTGCTCAAGTTGTCTTGATAGAAACTGCAAAAACATGAACTGATGAAGGAGCTTTTTGTATTTTTTCTCTTTAGCCTTTTCACCTTTACTGCAGCGAATAGTGCCTTTACTGCACTCCCAATGATGTTATTAGGAGATAGGGATTTGATACATGTGGCGTTCAATACTAGTGGCTTCCCCTCCTCTAACAGAAATAGTTTTATTCCATCAAGCAGTTTTCCGTCTCCTGTCCAAGCAAGCGGAAATATTCAACAACCTCCAATGCACATTTAATGACATCATTTAGTGAATTACGTCTCGGGAATCTCCTTACATTTCTTCACTAAGAAAGAGCATGGTCTCCATAGGTATCGACAGTTCCACTTCATCGTAATGATGTGCTTGGTATATTTTTAATCTCGGTCTTATGGAAATCCCGATGCGGACTGTAACATAGTCAAAGTGAGTCCAAATACTTATTATCGAGAAGACATTGATCATGAATCTTCCACAATCAAAAGCCTTGGTCATCGATTTTGAAATTTGCGAGACGTTCAACAGCAGAACGGAAAAAGATATTATCGATTCAAGCTGTTACATCCTCAAGAAACTGTAAAGAACGTTGTTCAGTTTTAATAGAAGTAAACATCAAATGATAGAAGTCGTCACTGAATCTCAGATCAAAGATGGAAACCTATTTGATAAAAAAAGTTACCCATGCATAGGAATCCCAGTCTTTCAGCCTCAATAGCTAAAACGCGTTCTCTTCAAATATTTCTCGAGTTGTGAATAGGATTCGAAGTACGAGAACTCTTGTTGGTTACTTATTTACTTACCATCGATCTCTCAAGAAAACGATGGTTAACAAGAACATAGAAGTCTTAACGGACGCTTGAACGACGCTCCCATAGATAGGTGACAACCTTGGGACCCAAAAACTTGGAAAAACAGCACCTAGGACAATCTTTTTGTACCAATACCTTAATATAATTAAACCGAAATTAATTCAACATCGGCAGGAATGCTTAGAATCCTCATCTAAAAATGAAAGAGGTGTCTGCTCAGATCTCTTCCTTGCGCATCACTCAAACTCTTTTAGATAACGACTCAACGCAAATACAAATCTATCTCCGGTTCGGTGCTCAATGTTTGCATGATCCGCAAGTGTAGATGTGGAAGATGGTTGATATTGAAAGACTTTAAAACTCTTCTGCCGACAGATTGTCGAAAAAAGAAAGGCGATGGAAGATCTAAGACCGTTGGAATCGACTAGATACCGGAAACAAAATACCAGAGGGAAGACTCTTTTACGTGGAAAATACTTTACCTCTGTGAACGACTTCTTCCCTTCCAACTTGCAAATCATCCGAATCAGCTTCAGAAAGCCGAAATCCATTAAAAAAAAGTAATACGAAAGTCTGGGTGAACAGCTTATTTTTGAACCGGTCGTTATAGAAACATCGAAGAGTCATTAAAGCAGACCACTAACCCTCACGTTAGTTACTAATGGTAACGACACTCGATCAGTACGAGTTTTCAAAAAATCATAAATACATCAATATTTCAACAAAAATAAAATATTAATCAATTATCACGTATTTTGAGTATATGGTAAGTTTCAATCGGCTTAAGCACTTTTATTTTCAATTCCTTCAGCAGCAAGTTCAAATCATCAAAGTCTTTCTGTGTGGGCTTTTTATAAGATTTCCCAATTTCACATAAAATTATCAATTTAGTCACAATCTCAGCAGTGAGTCCATCAATCATTAACAAAATGAATGTTTCAGTGCAACTACAAAAATAACAACAAATATCACAAAACAAAGTATTCCTGTTGAAGATCCAAATATCGAGATTTATATTGATCAAATAATTCACCAACGAGAACATCGAAGACCTCGTGGTTCATTCGTTTAGCTCCAGCAATACTAAACCGAGTATGTTTTAAAATCTAAGAAGTAATATTCCACTAACCACCTTCTCATAAATCCATTTATCCATCATACAAGCCAAAAGTCTCACAAAGGACCAAAAATTCCCCTCAGAAAGGATTTGATTCGCAGTCTTCAAGGCGGATTCAACACACGTGTATGTCTGCACTGCTCCCTCACTCAAACTATCAGTTTCCTTATTTGTCGACCAACTAAATTATTTGGGTAACAAACTGACTTTTCAGCCAGCCAGACACAACATGTTTTATCGAGTTGGTGTTGTATCTGCGAAACAGCCCTCATAAGGGTTCCCTCAGAACACTCATCGTAATCCTTGAGTAAGTCGTCGAAGGGTCCAGAGCTGTACAAATCATCGGTTGCCTGTCCAAGCAGCTCACTGATAGTCTCAAAGCGGTGAGCAGACCTCAAATAGTAAATTTCGTAAAAATTCTTCCCATTAAAACAATAAAAACCATATTCATGTTCCATTCGTTCATCAACGCGGAAATATCCCCGATTATGTTTGCGTTAATAAACAGACTCTCAATATAAAGGACATTAGATAGTGACTTTGTGACTTCACCAACAAGAAACTCAAATATTTTAGTAATGACATCAAACAATTCTCCCTTTAGCCTCAAATCACCAACCAGAATCATTCTATCTACAAAAATTCCAACAAAAAAACCTTTAACGGAATTAACAAGACAAATGACGTCATTGACTACATCCTTTTCTTCAGTCCCCGAGTTTAACCGTTTAGTTATATTTCTCGCATTTGAAAGAGCATCTGGAATGTTACAACAAACATATTACTGTAGTTCTCAATTCTAATCCAATTCTCACAAAATTCGTCATTTTTGTATAAATATTCCATCAATATAGAAACAGAATCGACACAACTCAGTCTCAGTAAGCCTCTCTGAAATGATAGAACCTCGTCAATAAAATGTAGTAGTAGATACTCCTCATCAATAAAAGATGGCAAATCCTGTGATATCTTCTCTACCACAGCCTCCAACAATAGACAAATAAATTCTTTCTAAAGTAAACTTCCAAACAAACTTCCAAGGACATATTATATTTGGAAGGAATCAGAGGCCGAAGGGTCACTGAGAAGAAGTCAATATTAGAAGAGATCCACATTAGAACTTGCTGGAGGTACCACTCAGGCTTTGCGAGTGAGTTTGTTTTGGTATTCCGCTGAAAGTGAAAGCGGAATCTCTTAATGAAAGATTCGGCCAAGGTAACAGAGATCAAAGAAACATACCGATCACTCGACCGTGAAAAGCCCACGTGGTCAATCAAGTGTTTCCTTAATAAGGGATTCAAAACAACTCAAGTATGTCAAAATAATCGAAGAGAATCACCAGCCGATTATCTTCGCAAAGAAACTCACCTTGAGACTGGTTAACGGATAAAATGGGGAAGGCGGCAGAGATCATGCACATCAACTCACTAAGCTTAAATTTAAATTTACTTTGATAAATTCTGGTAGAGCATATCTTGCCAGTAAAGAACTGTTTGTCTGCAAAAGTCGACTAATTCTGAGCATTTTGAGTCCTTTAATTCAATGTAAAGCGCAGCTATTTGAGCCAACGAGGAAACGCACGTGGACATATTTTCGCGGTTCAGATTATCTTGTATTTGATTTCTTAAATAGAAATATTATAAAATACGATAATTTTGATATTTTTTGTGTATAAAAATAAAACGTCGCTTCCAGTAAAGCACGTGCTTGCACATTTGCTTGAGAATTTATCTCTTTTATCATATTGGAATTCCTAAAATTAGAAAATTCAGTCAAAAGTTCAGATTTTTTATTTTTTAAGCACAAAAAACGGGTTTTGAGAATTTTTAGTTCTTCCTGTATACTTAGATAAGCAAACGGGAGATCAGAAGAGGAATCAAAATCACGCTATGAAAATAATTAAAAAATGAACATTTATTGTCCTGATTTCATTGTTTAAATGATTCTTGATATCGTTGATTTCCTCCTTTGTCGGCAAAAAAGATCCAATATAATCATTAAGATAACACTCCACGTCATCATCTACCTCCATCAGTACATTTAATAAAAATTTTTTATTATTTTAATATTCAAAAATTCTGTATTTTAAATATAACAAATCAATTTTTTTCAATTTTAATGGATTTTTTTAAATTTTAATAATATGAAATTTCGAAGACCAGAGGGAAAAGATCCAGGTGTTCCACACATCCGCTGTGCTTCTTGATTTGTCGGAGCCATCAACAGTGAATACCTCAATGCTGAACAGGATCGTATACAGAGATTTGCAACAAAAAATAAAGAGCATTTCTCTTTTCGCCAGTTTGAAAATTTATATTAACTAGACATAAGGCCAGCATAAATTCTTAATAAATCGAACCAGACGATTTAACTCGAAGAATCAGTCATTCAGCCTATACGCAAGATAAGTGGATGAACGGTTACATCTATCAATCGGAAAGTATACTATTAACTTCAGATTTTAACAAGGCTTAAAAAAATTTATTAAACCCTTAGACTTTTAACGACCAAACGTGATGGATGAAAGTCTATATCTTCTGTTCTCAAGTAAGTTTTTGATTTACGTAGGATCCGGATCTCATCTAGTCCAAAAATGAATTTTCAAAAATAATAATTATACTATTTAACTCAAGTAATTTTTATGACAAAAAAGATCAAGGAGCTTAATAATTAGTGCTGTTGTTTGTGTCGCGATACCTGAAAAGTTCCACGCCATATAGCGGCTGAGCAGGCTTGCGGTTTTCATCTGGTGTATGTTGCTTGCGGCAAAAGTATTCGTGCAAGTGACGTTCCAGACCAGAAGTATCCCGGCTTCAAACGGAAAGATGGACATCCAGTCTGGCCGTTTTCCATCATTCCTACATAGGCCGATAGGTTAGAGCAGAAATGGATAACCGCTTCATTCAAAAGCCGCCTAAAGACATCGTTTGGGGTTGGATATTTCCACCAATTAATAAACACTAACTAAACCTTCTTAGTAAATAAAACCAATTTGTATGAATTTCCTAACAAAAAGTAAAACTTAAATCATAAAATCATGCAAAATACATAACACCCTTCAGTTTATCATGCAAATTGACAGAAGAAGAGATCGTACTCTCCGGGTCAAACGACTCCCTAAACTCAAATGCACCACTCACATATTATAATCCTTCTCAACATTGTAATGACGAGCACGCATGGCCACCAAATGGGCATAGAATGACGGAGCAGGAACGGACACACTCCGAGTACATCGTGCATACGTGTGACAGAGTTGATAGGTAATATTCTGTAGTTGATCAGCAGTAAAGTGATTGTCGTCCAAAAGAACGTAGTAATGAGAAGGACGACTCGTGCCCTGAATACCTGCGTGGGAGCAAAGGAAAAAGTCGAATTCTGCCGGGTTCGTAATGTGATTGTCTACAATCGTCCCAGCAGGCACATTCCCTGCCATTTCCAGATTTGTGCCGCTCTGCTAAACTTAGCCAATCCAAACGTTTTCAGGGATCGAAAATAATCGAGTATGGTGCCGTTTCTGTACAGCAATGTATGTCAGCCCGGGACAATACTCCCTGTTAAACCGAGCACAGGCCTCACGAATGGCCGCCACCTCCAGAAAGAGAATCCAAACTCATCCAAAAGTAAACCTTATGAAACTGTCCCTCAGAGATCCCGTCTCTATATAAAATCAACTTCTGTGGCATAGTTTTAAGGGTAGAACTAAATCTCTGAAGCATTGTCAGCATCATTTCGCTCAAATCTACGATATGCTCCTGTTTAGTGATCTGTGAAGACACCACTGATGTATACGACTAGGGAAGGCGTCCACGCTCGCCACGAGCTAAAATGATTAAAACAGCCACAGATGTTATGGAAGGTCTTCTCTCCCTGAATTACAATGCGTGATGTCTGCACCTAAAAACATGATTGGCTCACTCATATATTCCGGCCTACATTTCAAAGTAAAAAATACCGCCGAGACAGAGGAAAGTGCAAAATACTGTTGATTCCCCCAAGTTTTACATTAATTTTAAGGCAGAGATTCGACAGAGTTTGGAGTGAGCATTTCTGGACGTTTTTAAACTGCACACACTGAGTAGCAAATCCATAGGAAATGTCCCCAGCCGTTTAATCTCCGCTGGGATTAAAACCGAGGTTGACCATATGCAGTGGTCTTTCCAGGGAGAATACAAATCAATAATTCCAGGCCGGGGTGATCCGAATACAACCGATTTACGACGTTTTCCACCATTTCTGAACGATTTGTGTGGTGAAGAAAACAGAAGAGGTCAGGGAACAGTAATCCTGCTTCGTATGAGACAGACTTGAGATGATCGTAGAATTTTCTGAATTAAAAACAGGGAATACATGATCTGTTGACTGATTGAATTCTCGGGGTCACTTTTTGCGTTTGTAAAGTTTATGATCCCAACCTCATGTACAGTCACTCCAAAGAAGAACTTCTTTCCCCGCATATCCCAGACTCCACGAATAGGGACGACCCCACATATTATAATAAGGGAAACAATGTTGGGAGACTGTTCATTCTGTTTCTGATATTCCAGTCGTGGGGGTTGTAATAGCCTTGCTGAAAACTGAGTCATCCTAGTGTCCACTTTGAGGCCGAAGGACTTCAAGTATTCGTCATTATTTGGGTCGTTTTCGTAAATCTATGAGTCCTTACATCAACAAACTAAGTCGCATATCTCCCCAGCTCTCATTGGAGCAGATTTGGCGGTGACCTTTATCATAGAAGAAGTCTGGCTGTCTGACAGTTTCTTTAGGCAGCGCTGTCCAGGGACAATGAAACAAAGCTAGAATGAGCTGACAAACAACCTCCAAGGGAATAAACGTCTGATTTACTTCCTTGCCGACCTGAATGCAGGGGAGCCAGGGATACCTGGATTATCTAAAAAAGTACTTCACAACGTAGGAATATTTTTGATAAAAATACTCAGATATTCTTATATCCGTCATGACTCCGTCTCTGTTTGTGAAGGGAAACCTTAAATGTAAGCCAACTAAGACGTCATCATCTCCGGGGATCGACGAACCACATTGGAGACTCTGTATCTCCGTCTGATGTCATGACCGGGTATCACGACCTCCACTTTGAGTCCTAGCAAGATAAAGAACCGAGGGAGTGAATTTCTCACACGTGGCTTTACCTTTGATCTCAAAAAGTAGTTTGTTTCTGTCAGTGTCACAAAGCATAAATCTCTCGTCAATAGAACGAATGCCCAGCAGCTCAGACAGAAAAGAGAAGACCGACTGAGGTTTATAAAACGCTGTGGCGGTAACTTTGGTCAAGAAAAACGAGAACCATCAATATTCAACATTGGTGACCCAAATCCGGGTTTCACGTTTTGGAAAAACCCAAACCAAACCTCCCTGCCTCCTCCCAGTCTCGAACTTAGAGGATGAGGAGGTGGACGGAAAAATGATCGGCCGACCGGTTTCAGACTAAATTGTGGCCAAATTCCTTGCCTCAGACTAAAATGGTGCCGTGTGATCACATTTATGCACTCCAACGCCCCTTCTGGCACCGTCATACTCCCATGGAAGGCATCATTTAATTTAGAAAAGTCAATTTCAGAGTGGAATTTGATTTTCACGTGAAAAATCCGTTTATGGTTTGATTCGACGTCTCCAAACTCATAGGACAAGAAATCCGCAAGTTTTTCAATGGAAAAAAGACTCAGTCGACCATCAAAAACAGGCCTTTTGTTCATAAAATCTTGCATATTCAAAGAGACGATCTTATCTACTACCCACCTGAATTTATACCATTTGTAAACCGGTTTGTCCTTCTTGGGCATTTTTCGGGGCTTATTGACACGTGGTATTCAAAAATTGTTATCTGAGGAACCGTTATTTTGAAATGGTTAGCTCTAATAGGGATCAATGTCCCAGAAATCCCGAAACCCGGTCTTTTAGGCATCATTTTCTTCAAACGAACCAAATCTTCATTCTTTATGTGATAATTATCACGAAAAAGACGGGCTGTAACGCCTAGAACGTAATTTTTAAATAAACCGATGATTTTTGAGATTCTATGTTGAGACGAGGATTCTTCGAATTTGGTGGGATTTTCAGCTATAATTTAATATTTGTATTTACCCATTTGTAAAACTAAACATGAAGGTTTTCTTTAAATATTAATTAAATGTTTATTACATTTAATTAATATTTTAATTTATTTTTATAGAAATATTTTTAATTGTAAGAGACTTGGCGGTAATCTTTGGCATTCTCCTTCTTTCTTGGTGTTCCCTTCTCGGGGTTATTAAATAAATAAATCCTTGGGGTGACTTTTGAAATGCACATGTCATTCACGCCCCATGTTGAAAGCGTCACTACAAAATGCGAAAAGAAATCAAATGTTTTGAAATGCCTCACATGCTTCTGGGAGAACAGAAAGCACACTGTTGTGAGCACCATATATAAACAATACATTGAACCATGCATCTCTTATATGAGTCCATTCATCTATTGGACAAATGTCTTGAAGATCGAGGCTAGCCGAAAAAAGAGCCTCCAAAATCACGGAACGCTGGATTTCTGAAGAAGTCCAGCCACCAATGCCTCTTGAAGCCTTGATGCGAATGAACAATGGAACACGCCGTCGTGACTGCGAAGATCCACTCACTCGACGATACGTGCTTGTGTGGGGTCGAGGGAGGAGCATCGGGCCAAGATGAGGTCCCTGCTAGAGTGTGCTGGGATCACGTGATTAGTTAGTTTGTGTAACCGTGGTCTCTGGTGTTATTATTATTAGAGAAGTCTGGTTGTCTGACAGTTTACTTAGGCAACGCTGTCCATGGAAAGTGAAACAAAGCTGGATGAGCTAACAGATAACATCCAAGGGAATAAACGTTTTTAATTATACCAGAAGTATAAAACTGAATTAAAAAACAACTTTTAGAAGAGTCGACTGGAAACGATGATCAAGTTTTCCTTCGTTTCTGCAAAGAACCAGGAAATCCATTTAGGAAAGGATTATCCATGCAGAAAAATCACGACCAGTCCTGAAAAGTACACTCCGATCGAATTCTTATCCAGAACTTCAAGAAGACATTTCCATAAGGTGCTATGACCGCGACTGACCAATAGAAGAGACTTTAAGTGGGATCACTTAATTAGTCGACTTTGCCAGCTCTTAAACTCTAAACGGCAAGGGTTTGGTCTCAAATTTCCAATTTTAAGTGCGATCATTGGGTTTAACTGACGAATCATATTTACTTAACTTGGGTCTCTTTCAGATTATACATTTTTAATCAGTCAAATGTCTGGAAATTCTAAATGTTCAATATTTTGGCCCAGATGTTGCTGATTAACAATGATTCTGATTAATAAAAAATTTCTTAATATAATTTATCTCTCCCAGAAAATTATACCTGTGCATCGTCTCTAAGTGCTTCTAGAATTATATGGATGAGGCAACAAGGGTATTCATTCAATTAGTTACATTGGAGAAAACTCTAGGGTGAGGTGATTAACACAAAAATGGACTCAAGATGTCTCACGAGAGTTCATCTCTGATTCCAATAAACATGTGGAGCTGGCATGTTGTAATTCCAGGACATTGCATTAGATGTGGAAAAAAGAAAGACGCCTACTCTGATGTGGAAAGAAGGGATAAGGAATAAATGATAGTTGACTCCCTAAGAGAGGAAAGGCGATATAAAACGATTTTATTAATTTATTAACCCCCGATGCACCAAGAAAGAAGTTGAAAACTAATTACATGTATCCAGTTCCCACATATGCAGAAGAGGAGACCTTCAAATATACCACATAAGTCCAGCCAGAATCAACAGAAAAGGAAAAAATCGTCCGATCCTTCAGTTGTGGGTATTACTCGAATGTAATAGTTTATTTAGTCAAAGATTGTAAGGTATATAAAAGAGTTCAGAGAATACATAACCCTCGTAGCACTGATGCATTCTTTCCAGCAACTCTGTAATAGATGAACAACTAAAATCGGCTATAGAAAGATTTCTTGTTAGATTCCAGACCAAAACTCGAAGAAAGGGGAATACCAATTACAAGGGGAAAGTCCCGTAGCCACTTACAATCAATCAATAGGTAGTTGCTCAACAAGAGAGAAAGTTTGGATCTATTAGTTACGAAATAGGCAGTTTTATCCACGAGCAGGTGACCTGCGTAAAGATCAAAGTATTACCCAAATAACTAATCATGTGATCTCGTCAGCTTCAACAGAGACCTCATCCTAAATTATTCCAAAGATCAAAATAAAACCAAACTAACCAATTCCTTGATACTGACTCGTTCCGACAGAACCTTCACTCAAGCACAGTGATCCAGAGAGCTTTGTCCGGGTAGCTAAGGTCAATTCCAGAACTCGTCGCCAGGGAACTAATTGTCTTATTGGTGTTTCGATAACATAAACAAATATTAAAACCAATTTATTAGGAATTGGGACTCTCACCAAGATAAATCTTTAAATATTTCCTCATCCTGTCGTTTTCAGCAGAAAGTTCCTCTAAAACAGAACTTTTTCCATCATCCACTTCAATGTCTACTATCATTTTGAGTCCATTGAGGAACTTTCCGAGCTTCGATTTCGAATCGTCCTGAAATTAGATCAAAAATACATTATTTTTCGTTTCAATACGAATTTCATTGTTTTTAAAAGATTCAAGGCCCGAAACGTGATCCTTGTGTTTCTCTATCATCAATTCTATTGTTGAGAGCAAATCATCTATGTAAGAGTTCATTTCTGAATTGCTTTTTGTGAGTAGAAAAATCCTTTGGTCCTCGTAATTGAGTCCTGCGAGCAGAGAACTGAAACGAGTTCCATTTGCGGTTAAAAAAACCTTTTTTTCTATTTCCATAACCTGAAATTATTGAAATCTCACTTTTTTGTTAACAACACTGTCCTGGCAAACATTCTTGAATTTGGCATGAAGAGATTTTAGTCTTACTAGTTGTTCTTGCTTTTTTTCGTTAAGTAGTTTTAATGAGGCTATGAGACCGTCAATCTTCTTTTTGCTTAACTCAGGATTAAGTGGACAAGGAACATACATTTTAAACAAATTTATTTATTATTTAAATTTAAATTATTTATATTTATATAATTTTTTTCTATATTCGACGTTACGATTTTGAACCGGATTAGAGTTTAACTCGATTTAGTCATTTATCCGTTTCAAGAGTTAACAGAGAAAATATATCCGTATTATAACGTTAGGTACTTTTTAATGAGACCTTTTATTTAGTTTTTAACACAGAAATAATCCCATGCCACATCAAGCTAAAGAAATGTCTCGAATACATCTGAGGCATTGCACTGATTATTTGGATCGAGAAGTTTTGACGGTAAAGGTGTATCGATCAGTTATTTAGAGTTGGTGGACAAGAGATGAATAGGTGAAATTGACAAACTAGACATGAAGAACCCATCTTTTTGGAAGTAAAATAGATGAACAATTTGTTGGAAAGCAAACATTATCATGATGCAATAACATGTACTCAGGAGGATGCACTCCCGATATTCTCTCATATACTAAGAAAGATCCACGGTCTACCTCTTGAGGATTGTCATAGAGAGGAATCATTCGCGGTACTCACCCCATTGCATAGAAAAGTGACGCTATGTGAGCATATACGGCTGTAAGGGAATGCGAAAACAATGTGCCTAAGAATGATTATGTCAAATTTTGATGCCTTCCAAAACTTATTCGGTGGTAATTTAAAAATTGGATGGATCGCACATGATTGGAAGTTGCCAATTATCAGAATAGTACCTGAGCCAAGGAAATCTAAGAAAAAAACCCATAGAGTTCTTTGAACTTGTTAAATTTACTCAACATTAGTTTGTCGGGAACTCTCTTTTTTATTACTTTTATGACCGACTTCCACAGCCGAACTATCTGATATGCTGACGACTTTCTAATATCGGGTCTATCGGAAAATCGAGAGCTTTTCTAAAGAAGACATGGAATACAAGTATCAAATATACAAATGTTACGTGACGAAAGGTTTAGGCCTGTCTCACAGAAAACTAGTGCAATGGCCATTGACCAGTCCAGGAATATTTTCTATTCAGAAAACTGCCCATCTCTTCTGCTACCTGGGAGTACTGTTTGGACTTGGAAGTTATTAAAAAAATAGAAACGAGAAGGAGGAAAGTCTTTCGGGTACTAATATGTCTGCGTACGTTTCAAGAGAGGAGATAATTTTTTTCTATAATTTCTGTGGAATTATTCTCCTAATCTATGAATTTGAAAGAAGGAAAGGATTATCGCACTTCTGGAAAGAATAAAAAGGTAGACGAAAAAATTGCTCTCCGTAAAAGATTAAAAGGAATATTAATAATGAGGAAGAAACAGTCTTGAGTCCAGTACGAAAATCTGCGAAAACCATCCATCAGACCAATTGATCACGAGGCTAACAATTAACTATAAGCCAACATCTGAGTCCTTAAAAAATATTGTTTGTATTTAATAATTTAAATTATTTAAATGAAGTATTGTTATTTGAATTTAAAGTAAATAAATTTAAAATCACGATCTTGTGTGTTTTTTGTGTGTTTGTCACTGATGAGTGGGCATATTTTAAATTTTTATAAATTCGAACCTCATTTGATTAAGAGTGCTACAAAACATCAAAATGAAGAATCTCTCGCAATTCTAAGGTTGTTTATATTACTTTACATACAGAAAAAACGACACAGTGGACATTTTCGATTGTAGGTTCAATTTTATCCTCAAAAAAGTAAGCCTTAGCCACATTTTAGACCCTGATTTTTAAAAAGTCAAATCTTGAGCAAATCTTGTATGTCGGAGACGTACTTTACGCATATGATATGGAAAATGTTATACATCGCATTGAAGATAATTTTCTCATCCATGTGGTAATGTCCTTGTATAATCAAAGATGAGCATTTCATTGGAATATGGTCTAATAACTTGTTTGGATTGGTCACGTGGGTTCAACAAACTTGCTGTTGTTATTTTTTGATGTATTTTAGTTCGGAACTAAAAGTGGTCGAGTATTCATGACAGATGTCAAAGATAACTTTTTAGTGAACGAGTGTTTGTTGCAGAGGCAAACTGGTATTATTTTGATTATTATGGCAAAAATATTAAGTTTTAATATTTTTTCTGACAATTTTTATTATTAAACAAATAAACATATTTTATGACGAATAGATTGTGTGAATTCAATATTATTCAATGATGAAAAACAGCTCCTCATCGGTGGATGTGGGGACTCTCTTAAAGTATGGGATCTTTCGAATGGAACAATAGTCACATGTCTTACTCTGCCTTCCCCAAATTCATCCAAAATTACCAACAAGCCAATTATCAGGTCAATCCTCAATCTTAGGTTGACAAGTATGCTAAATTCCAGTGATGGAACCGTTGCAACAGGAGATTCAAAGGGATCAGTTACTTTCTGGAACATTAACCCGGGTTTTATAATACAAGTTTCTCTTTTGTTTAAACCAAGTCTCTGAAAACTCACCAATCTGAGGTTTTATCACTCACAACAACTACGACTGACAAAACTGAGAGAAATCGACTCTTTTCTGGTGGCATGGATGGACTTGTCGTTCGATATGAACAGCAGACCTCATCAGACTGTCAAAGTTGCTGGAACTGGGCTTCCCATCTGCGAATTGGCTCATTTGCTGTCGTAGCTTTGGAATCCATTCAGAAAAAGTATCTCTTCACAGCTAGTTTGCTTTTTACTAAATTTAAGCATTAAACGGCAGTTTGACTATCCTTCGCGGACTGACTCATTCAGCCGCCTTGAAAATTTCTCCAGTCATCAGTTTGGTTAATTACCCCTTGATAAAATGTTAGAACTGTTCAAAAGCAGTCCAACGTGCCGGAGACCTCATGGTGATGGGATACGATCGAACTTTTGATCTGTGGGAGTTTTCGAAATCCAAAGGTGTTATTTTTCATAATTTCACAGTTCCTCCAACTTGTATTGGATCTGTGGATGCTGGGGATCGAATTATTTGCTTAGCTGCGGACAAATCGTCAAACTCTGTTGCTTTCTCAACTCTGGCTGGAAAATTGTCAGTTGCTATTGTGGAAAATGTAACGAGGCCTCAAACGAGCGTAAAATTGATGGAATGTGGTTCAAAAGTGGAATCATTTGTCCGGAAAATGGCCTTAGAATCGAAAACTTTATGTGTTCTCTGTTCTTCCTCTGAATCTGATCTAATTTTCACTGCGCGGACTAATCAGGAGAGATTTTTACTACAAAAAACTTCCTGGGCCAGTCGAGGTATTGTTCTCCCTCATGGTAGTTTCTGGTCGGATTTTGAACATGGAACTAAATTTTGGTGGTTCAATGCTTGCTGTGGCGGACAGTGATGGGAATGTATTTGTTTTTACTACACAAGGCGAGGTCAGCTCTAAATATTTTTGTAGGAATGCATTAAGTTGCCAAGATTTGACGATTTGGCTACCTGCATGTGTTTTCATCCAACGAAAGCGACTCTTTGTCTTGTCTTTTCCTTAGGAACCGTATATGGAGTTGTTATCGTAGATTGTTGAGTTTGATTGTGCCGAGAGATCTTGTAAGGTCGTCTGCAAGGGGGCTAATTTGTGTGGGAAGTTCACACAACCTGCATGGACAAATTGTTTTTATGACACAAAGGGAGATTGTATCTTTATGAGCAATGCTGACTGTTTGGGGAGGATTACTAAAGAAAATGGTGCTGGGATTGTCAGGAGACGAAGGATTATTCGGTTGATTGTTTTATGGATGTGTAGAATATAGTGTCTGTTGGCTTGATTGGGGACATTTTGTTATTGTGGAGGTTCTGGAATCGATGCTGACTCAAGGAATTACCCCTTTTGTACCACAGAAGACATTTGGAATGTGATTTTTCTTTATAGAATTTATTGATTTTATTTTTTATATTTTGGTTTAGTTTATTTGTTTAAGAAACTGCAAAAGTTATTTCCTTGGTCTGTTGGATTGACTCATTGCAATGTGGTGTCTTGTGGTTCACTTTTTGCAGCGGCTACCAATTTCATTCCGTCCCAGTCACTCCAATTATTTTTTGGGCTGGCTTTGTCGTATTCTTGTTCTCGTTTTCTTACTTCTGCTTGGAGATGTTGAGCCAAACCCCTAAATGGTTATTCTCTAATGGTTACTCAGTTAGTTAGCTTTCAATGAAATCCGCAGTAAATTCCTGAACTTACTGATTGCAATTCTAAGGGTAGACGTTGTATTCATTCAAGAGTCAAAGTCTTCTAGTTCAGTTTCAACTCCCTGATTTTCTGTTTGGATAGGAGGTTCAGATATGGAACTGAAATGTCCATTGATGGTACACTTGTTCCTATTCAAACAGAAGATTCTCTGTGTCACCTATGGTACTCTGAAGTTTGACTTAGACTCCGTAAGTGGATCAGGTCATAGTTCCAATTATTAAATATGTCTCTTCCGCATAAATGCTTGTGGTTTCCTCATCAAAGATTGAGAAATTGAATGCAATCAGACGGGAAACTTTGTATCTTTTTCCTATACTGATTCATCTCTCCATCGCCACTATCCTCTCAAAGAAATCTATAGGAAATCATATCCGCTGTTTATTTCGCTCCTGAGAAGAACCAGGAAACCTATTGGATGATACGATTGTCCACGCAGAGAAACACCGATCAGTTCTAGAGAACGACACCTCAATTGAGTTCACATGTAGACATTCCCGGAAACTTCCTTTTAACAGTTGGGACACTTGAAGATTATGCGTGGGAGATAGCGGACTATTGGAAAGTTGGAACATTTAATTATTTGTTTTAACATTTTCTTGATGGTCTTTGGGGTTCACTAATAATCCGCTTCTACGACGATTTCGGTTAAATCATTATTATCTGCTTTTGCAAAGTTGATTATGCAAGAAGATTCCCATGAACTACGTCAATGGCCACCCTTTCGAGAGATCCTTTGAGCACAGGATTGTATATAGACTTGGATGTTTTTATCTTTTTTAAAAAAGTATTTCCTGTGGAACTAAGTAACAGTCCCATTACATGCCATCTGATATGGAATAACCTAGACTCTACAATGTATTATTCGTTGTGAGAAACACATAATTCCGATTTTTCTACACTTTACTGTCTGCCAAAATATTGCCTACTGTCATGATATTTAAGTCCATCGATAATTTGTTTACCGCACTATACAGCAACTAAAGTTCATTTTATCACTTTTTCCTGAATAAAACATTGATTAGCATTCAGTTTCAATGGAGGATTTGCCTAAAAGTTGTTTTTTGACTTTCTTTAGACAAAATAAAAAAAAGGTTATAGATGTGCTGTTGGGAGGTTCAAATGTGATTTATTTAAATTTTTAAATATTGGATAAGGGCATACCCCTTCTCAAGTCAGGTTCGCTTCCAATTTCCCGCCATACAAGAGATCACCTAGCGGATCTGTGGGACGTCCCTCTTAGGCTTTCACGTTCTTGTTTGCCACATACATTCGAAGAGAGGAAAGTCATGATAGACCTAATTAGAATTTCGCTGCTGTACATTCTGGCTGAAAGTTCTATCTACGATGTTTTGGCTTGACGAGTGACGCAGTCATCAGTGAATATCTCACTGCGGAACCAGATCGTCTACAAAAAAACTCACCCAACAAAAAGAAAAAAACAAGTGAAGAGTATTCCTTGGTTCTCCCTCATCGATTAGTTATGATAACTGTTCTTTACTTGAATAAAGTGTATATCCTGCCTGGAGGAGCTATAGCTAATGCGTCTCTTCGTAAAGTGTAATATTATTATTAATGGCGTTGCAAAATTTTCGTTCTGATCAAAATTTCTGATAGCAAAGGTTTTGAAAGCGCTGACTTGATGGATTAATGACTAACATGAACCTTTTCATCATAAAAGGTGTTTTTAAGTCAAAGTACATATTTTACCGTATTTTAGGGTTGTCATTTATGCTGTTTTCTGAGAGATTTTACGGATTGTGGAAATCCCTGACAAGATGAAAGGCGAGAGGCCAATTTATGGCTTAAATTAAAAATTTCTGAATACAAATTTGGTTTGTTTCCATGTTCAGGTTATTCAGTTTAAGCTGATATTTAGACATGCCAACAAAGAGTATTGAAGACGTAGTCATCCCTCCAGAGAAGCGCAAAGAACATGATTGCTGACAGAAAATGTTTACGCTGAAGATATCAAAACGGATAAAAATGGAACTAGTCCTTCAAATCCTTAAGGTGAAGATAGGAGGTGGTTATTCAGATAAATCTGCCAAGAAGACTATATCGAAAACACGCAAAGTTAAATCGGAGACTATTCAATCCTCTCCAGCAAAGAAAGTCAAAAGTGATCCAGGAACTGTTATATTTACTCCCAAAGTGTCTATAAATGATCCCAACGTTTGGCGAATGATTATACTACTGACTCTTCTGAGCTCCCTGAGGACCCAAATTTTGATAGCTATCTAGCGACTTTGAGGATCTTTGTGATGATCCTGATTCAATATAAAAATCACTGACGATGCCCACTAAGGCGACCCCAAATCCCACAAATCAGGAAGCCTCGGCATTTTTTTTCTTGGGAAAAGAGAGGACACTTCTGCTAGAAACTCAAATGCAAATGATCTTTTTGATTTAAAAGTCTATTTCATTGTAAAATATGTTCTTACAATTCTGCCTATAAATGGATTATGACGAGGCATTTTCGCGTAAGGAATTTGGAAAGGAGACCAGTTCCTTCGCCTTCGCCCGAATAAGGAAATGCTTTGTTTGTAGATTCTGTGGCATTTTCTCAAATATTCAGTCTTTTGTTTGAGGCACGGGAACACTGTTCATACATCAAATCTAGAGAATGTTGGTTTTGATTTTTGTATTTTGTTAGAATTTACCGTTTTTTCTTATTTGCTTGCATGTATCAGTGACTTTTTAAACGATTTTTTTAATTTGGGTGCTATTGCTAATTCTGGTTTAATTTCTTAAGAAAATATACTAGTAAATCTACAAGCGTTTCATAAATATTCAGGAATTCAGACTAGCGATATTTTAGAATGCAGGACCAGCTAGCCAAGTGGTTAGTTGGTCGAATGGTTCAGGTGGCTACGTGTCTCTTTTGCACAAAATCTCTTTAAGAGGGATGTGACCTCTCGTTTTTATCGAATAGACGGAATGATTGATTCAAGAGACATTGGATGTACGATGTTTCGGAACAAGAAAAACCGGTTACAGTATGATCTGGGCTCAAATATCGTCTGACTCAAAATTTGGAGAAACTTGAAAAAATATGTTTTATTTTTTATCCAGGATCGCCGTATTAAAAGGAAAAAAGAGAATCCTCAGCTAATTAAGTGATCTTAGGCCGACAGGGACAGGGGTCATATAATAATATTGCCCTGAAATATGCACTATCGCACTTTCCGAGGAGCCATATCAACTATCGCTCCCCTCAGGCAGAACACACACTTTATTTTAAGCAAAGAATAGTTATCATAGCTAATCAATGAAAGAGAATCGAGGAATGCTCTTTATTGTTTTTTCTTTTCTTGGGTGATGTCTTCATAAACGATCGGTTCACTGATGGCAGCGTCACTCGTCAAGCCAACGCATATTGATGCGTGGAGTCTTCAACCGAAATGTACAGTAGTCCTATATTAACCTTTTATTAAGTATGTGGTACCAGCTAGTATTTGAGTAAGTTTCAAGATATTTGAGCAAGATTTTATTTAGGACTGCCTGACTGCATTTAATGAGTTCCGTTAGTTAGCTAAGCAAGCCTCACTGACATGTAGGACGCGCAAGAATTAGTTGGTTACTCCTTTCTTGGTGTTCATTTTTCGGGGTTATTAAATTAAGTAGGACGCAGAGAATGCCGATCGGCCAAAGATTAAAAAGGGAATTATTTTTTAGATTATTATTTCTTAAAGTTTTTAATATTATTATAATACTAAATATAGACTGATATCGAATGTTAAATTTGGGGAGGTTAAAGGAAAGTCTAGTGCTTCTTCACATGAAGAGACAAATGGTCTGACCGGGAGAAACATTTATTGCAAAGATGGCATTTGAATGGCTTTACTCCAGTATGTCGGCGGTAGTGTCTTGTCAATTCATCAGATCGGGTGAACCTCCATTTGCAACCTTGCCATTTACAAATGTATGGTTTCTCCCCTAAAGTCATCAAAATTAAAAAAAACCCGTGTGACTTCTCATATGAGCTTTTATATGAGAGTGTTTTACATAAGACTTTGAACATCCATTAAAATTACAGTAATATTTGAAGACTTTCTTTCCGTTCGGGGAAAAATCAAACCGCTTAGTCCACTGCTGCTCTTTGAAATTCACATAATTGCCGTTCTCTTGAGTCATTTTTTTTGATGGTTTTTTAGACTCGAGATCGATTTCGTGTGGCTCAAAAAATGATGATTTTTTGCGCGGGTTCGTCAAATTTATAAACATTCAGTTCAGTTGGTTGCATATTTAGATCCTGATAACTGTAAAATCCCTTCGGAGGCTCAAAGTCATTGTATAAGAAGTCACTCTGGTCAAAGACGTCATCAAAGTCGTAAAAATTGTAGTTTTCTAAATGGCATCAATTATCTAAGCAAACGCTAGACAAATATGCGGTTTTGCGATATATAAACATTTAAATGCGGTTTAAATTTCTAGAAATCGCGAACAATAAAGATATTTAATTACACAATAAGAGAATTCACATTTATTATGTCTCCTCAATTGGTCCGTACTCATGAGAAGAAAGACAAAGGGTTCCACCATCAATTGCAACGCAGACATTCTGTGGAATGGAAGGCCGAGAAGATGAAATGGGAAAAAGTAAGGGGTCCTACCCAAGGATTTTTTGTTTGTTCCACTCGCCGTTGAGACGTCTGGTTCCCGACGCTGGAATTCTTGAGTAGTCTAGGGAATCGGATCGCTACACGAACAGGAGACCCTCGTGAGCGCTGCTGGTTATTTGAGCGAATCTCGCTCGCCATCTTGAGAGGAAATAGCTTCTCAGTCAGGGCAGCCGCTATAAAACCGTTTACTCTTTTTTCTTTCCTTAATAAAAACTTTTGAATTTAATTACACATTAACCTAAAATTGACGTTTGAACTTAAATATACCGTAAGGCAATTGAAACAATTTGTAAGACAAATTGTGTCTAAACAGAGAGAGATAAAGAAAAGAAGTACAGAGGACCTCAACTGATATACCTTCGACTGTTGTCGAGACAACAGGGGCAATAAACAGTAAGTCCATGGTCATCCTCAAGAAACTCGGACGTATTGGCTGCTCATAAGCCAGGATGACCGCAAAACGCAATGGGCCATCCAGTTGGTCTCCATAGCGGTCCAGAGGAAGGAATGAACTAATTCTTTCTAACAGTTATATTTTCCTTAATTAATTCAGTACTAGTGTCTCTTAGCCTTCGACACCTCAGGAGTTGTTGATAAAATAGATAAAGGAATCGTCAACAAAATGGGAAATACAATCGCGGCTCACGACTTAGACCTTCGAAACCGAGATGGTTTTTACAACACCTGGGTGTGGTCATCATTCGTGCCAATGTCTATTATTCCCTGGGACCTTGAACATGATATCTTGTGATGTCTTTGTTAACGACTATATTTTTATTGGACTATTAATTCAACCTGTTAGCTAGGTGGTCAATTGGTCGGTAGGTTAAGATGAAGACGTACTTCCATTCCACAGAATATCTACGTTGCCCATTGATAGGTGGAACCTTTTGTCCTTTTTCTCATGAGTATGGACCAATTGACGGAGACAAAATAAACGGGAATTCTGAACGAAGAACATGTTGGATGCACGGAGTATCTAGAGTCTTATCCAATTTGACCCAAATTTGAAAGATTTTAGGGAATCATCCGAAACCGAGATAGTTAATATGATTTTGTATTTTCCTGAAAAATATCTTGTTTCTCTTCAAAGCAGATTGTCCAGATTCCTTCAAATTTTCTGCCAAATGGAAATTGAGGAAGGGAAACTATAAGGTAACCTTACATTTAGGATGAAGACATGCATTAAAAATAAGTCACCGTCTCATACTTTCGATCGATCGAGGTGATCAACTTGGCTAACTTCCATCTACTATTAATTGAGAGCACAAGAAAAATTTGAGGCACTTGTGCTGCATTGACTATTCTCCCAGTTCATCAAGGTCGTCGGCTGTTTCAAGTTTTTTAGTGACACCCTTTAGACCGTTATTGAATATGAAAGCCAGAATTATCTCCCCTTCCCTGGAATGATCTTCTCCGTTCCGTAAAGTGAGTTTCCATTACTTTATTTCTAGTCTAATGAGTTTCTTCCTTTGATCACTTTGACTTTCTTTGATCACTTTGGCTACTGACTACGCCTTACGACGTGTTACATCTTCTACATCTCCCAAGAGCGATCTGATCTTCTTATGCCTACTCCATGTCTCATCCGATCTCCTTTCTGTATGACTGAATGATGTAAATTCAGTTTATCATGTTTATCTTAAAGAATTTTTTTGAATATGTGAAAAGGAATTTTGTGAACGTACCCGAGTCTTTGGCGTTGTCAGAGACAAAGTCTATCTAGTCCGATCGCATTCCACTTTAGACATTTTCAGAACCACTTAGAGAATACCGTGGAATTGATCGTAAATCACTCAAAAAGAGCGCGGAATCTGTCTGGAAAATCGAAGTAATGTCTGTGCGGATTATCGGTCTATATTTTGTGATTGAAGATTGTTTTAAAGGAAACGTAGTTGTAGAACACGCGGTGGTTCCTGTTTGCCAGCTTCATGCCGTTTTGTCATTGAATGAAAGACCACGGTAACTCTAAACTAACTACTCACGAGATCCCGCCACGCTCCAAAAAAGACCACAACCTGGCACGATGTTCCTCCTCGAGCCCACATAAGCACGTATCGACCGTAAAAAAGAATCCTCGTAGTCGCACGTGCTTCCCCCTCGGTTCATATTGATTAGGAAATCTAGGAGAGAGGATCTTTCCAAAAGTCAACCACTCCGTAACTTTAAGTCATTTTTGGTTAGCTTCGATCTTCATGTAATTTGTCCAGGAGATAAGCGGACCCCAGGAAGCACACGTATAGGAGATGCATGGTTCTGTTTGTAGACAGAATTCAGGACTGGATCGGATGTGATGACCATCTTCCTTTTTGAAACCAGTAAACCTCTTGTTTTTGACATCACCCGCATCATATTCGCTGTTGATTATTTGAGCGGCTATTCCTGATGTGGAATAGCCATGAAGTCAGAGCCTCGGATTGATGTATAATGATTCTTTCATGTTTTAGTGGTTTTAAGTGATTTGCCAATATTTTATAACGTTTGAAATCAGAGTAATAAAAATCAAACAATTTTAAGATTTCTAAGCTAACTTGAATGAATCTACCATCAGAATAAATAAATCATGTTAAACATCTGTCCACTTGGTGGGATCCCTTCAACTAATATTTTTATCCATCTACCCAGCACGGTACACTAAGGAAAATGAAAAATTCAAAAACCACATAAAACCAGACTAACTAATCACGTTATCCTGCCACGTTACATCAGCTTAACCAGACGTATGATTTTAGCAACATCCTCATCATCAGAAAGTCTCCTTTATTTCCAGGGAGATGCCTACGCATTTGAGACCCTTCCGAGAGAGTGAGTAGACCACCACATATTTGCTCAATTAGTATCAGGGCACGTTGATTGAGCACCTCTTCTTTGATACCATTGACAATTAACTGGAGGACTAAGGTTGGATTGTCTTTCTAGCTATGACGAGGTAAAAGGGAGACCAAAGGAAAAAAATGGTCAACTTTTTTTGTTGCGTTACAGTCCCATGTAGAAAATTCAGTTCCTAAGTGAGATATCACTGATGATGGCGTCTCTCGCCGAACCAGGGGGATCATAGATACATGGAACCTTCAGCCGGAATGAACAAAAGTGAGATTCGAATCTGCCCGGCACTTATAACAAGCCACACCTCAACCGTAAAAATACAAAAATTATTTTGTTAATTTTATTAACTGAAGGACATGTTACGTTAGATTAGATAATTAAATTAGTCGTCTTCTTCTTCATCCTCCTCTTCCTCTTCCTCAATTTCATCCATAGCCTCTTCAGCTTCCTGTTGGGCTGCTCTGAAAGCTGCTTCTTCCTCCGCTGTCGGATCTTCGATTTCGCTGACTTCAGGTCCTACTGTGAACTCTTCCATAATTGGAGGAAGAGGCGGTGGGGAATAGTTTTGAGAGGAATATTTATGGCCATGACCAACGTAAATATTCCCAAATTTTCTAATTTAACACTCAAATTCTTACTTTCCTGTTCCATAGCTTACAGCTCCGGGCCAGAGATTCGAATGAACAGATGCTATCGAATATTGTGGGAGAAAGTTGATGTGAAGTTTTGTGGACCACACTTGCATTGAGTCAATTTCGGCATCTTCAGATAATGGAGTCAAAATTGGAGGCCCAACTTCAGGTTCTAGTTCATCTACTTCTTCAACCTCTTCCTCATTTTCTTCCTCTTCATTTTCTTCAGCCTTTTGAACTGGATTCCACCACGTGGTCCTTCCCTAACAAATGAAGACAAATGTGTAAACCTGAGGTAGTATATGTGAAACATGGTGGACCCAATTGGCCAATGTCTTGTCTATGAGTTCGAACGGAGAAATCCCTTCAAAATCTTGATTTTCGATAAAGTTATCACGTGCTAGAATGATACGTTAAGATACCCCTCCTTCTTCCTCTTCTTCCTCCTCTTCGTCAAAGTGATAGAATCCAAGAGGAGATATTTTAGTGCTGGCTGTAATTCTGGCTATTTGAGCCCGCAAATATTCTCCCTCATTTCCTGGAAACTGAGGATAAGACATAATGGGAGTGTTGAGAGTCCCACTAAAATATTTCTTGATCTTCCGGGCAACATCGATTTGCTCTGGAGTCACATTAGGCAACTTTATCCATCTTTTTCCGGCTAAAATAAAAAATCCTAAACTACGGTCATTGCACACAAAATATATTTTCTTATTCACCCCAGTCCTCGATGGTTCCGCGGGAACCTTCGGTGGAGGCTTATATTGCGACTTTGGGGGTTCATCCTCTGGAATTTCGTCTAAGCAGTTTTAAACCTGTGATACCCTCAGAGTTTTCGAGTTCATTTTCTTCGGCTTTCACACTTTCTACATCAAATTCCTGAATAAATATAAAATTATACTTCTTCCTCCTCTTCTTCCTCTTCCCCTTCTTTAAATTCGCCTTCTGCAACGTAGTAGTTCTGTTCAAGTCCAAAAATCTTCCCCCAAAAGTTAGCCGACTGTAAAGGATATTCTTCAGTCAGTTTTTTCATGGCCAAGCATATTTTTGTCGTTTCTTCTCGCCCAAATCCGACCCCAATTTGCTCAAAGTAGTAAAACGACTCCATCAGGTTTGTCAAAATCGATTCTGACTCGTCTTCGATTTCCATATCATCTCCCTCGCTCTAAATGAAGAATATAATCGATTAAGGTACCTTAAATAATGGAAGTTGAACTTCAGCAAGGGCAACTTCACTTGATCTGTCGACTTTGTCAATTATTGAATCGGTCTCTGGACGGAATTTGCACTTTTTAGCATTTTCTACTTAAATCTTCGAGGACATCCACAGCATCGTCGATTCTTTCGTGGAGTACTTTGGCTACAATTGAAGATAGATGATCATATCTGGAGTTATAAACAACGGATATTACAAATTCAGTCCACTGGGCGAACTTTTCTGTAAAAATGCTTTTGCTTTTGCGAATTTTTCTGTTTCCTTAAATGTGTAGGTTTTTTCTGATATACTCATTCTCAAATTATTTTGTTATGGAAATAATTTTTATTTTTATCATTATTTTTCTTTTAAATAATTAAATAATTATAATTATTAGCAACATCGAGCACCACAGCGAAAGGGATGGAAAAGGCTAACGGAAAGGATAGTCGAAAAACATGGCACAAGCGAAACCATAAACAGTGTTTACTGGTCAGGGGATGTGCTTTAGCTAACTAATTACAGTTGGTTGGTTGAGTGGTCGACACCTCGACAATAATCTTTACCCCACTCTCAGTCTGTCTATTCTACCCCGTTTACAATTGCAATTTCAACGTCAGAGGAATCTCTTGGAACACTAAACAGGAGATTTTATGTGTGAATTCCTCAAGGAACTGCGGAGACTTGCGAGGAGTAAAGTTAGAGAAAGAGCACAATACAAGCGGAACCCTAAGTATCCATATGCTCATGGGTAACGTGGGGGTACATTTAACTAATTAACTAAACGACACCACAATCTTAGTTACGCTGTCTTTTACTTTACAAACACGGTATTTTCAACTGGAAAACAAGTGTGGAAGACCACATGCTTCCTACTGAACTCCCGTGCCTGTAATTCTGATGGAATGTCTCCAAGGCACTTTGGGCCTCACGCAAGATTGATACTGACGGACATATACATCTCCACGCCCTCTCCAACATTTGGACGAATTTAGTTATTTTTTTAATATCCGGAAAATCCAAATATGACCCTTCCTCATATCATCCTATCTCCCTGAAGTGGACTCTCTCAAAGATGTTAGAGAAGTTAGTTATCGTGGTGATTATTCCGAGTAAATCGAGATCTCGGCTGTTCCCTAATGGAGTCCCACTGGGCTCCCATTTAATTTATTCATACATGACGTCCCCCGTATTGGCGATCCGAGCACATTACTCCTGTACTATGCAGACGATATTATTATCGTTTCTAGGAACAAATCGCCTTCCTTAGAAACCGCAGTAATTCTGGCTTACCTTGATCGTATCATGAATTGCCTTTCACGCAATAAACTGTATGTCTAATAATCAAATCTACCTTCACTCTATTCACGTCGAATCATTGCTACAAAGGGTTCACGGTTAATTCGTCTAAAACAATTCGTATAATTAACAATTTGTCTAAATCATCATGTTTGTCTAATAACAACTCGCCTAATTTGCACGTTCGATCTATTTAAATCCAAAGATTATCTCATTTTTTACTGAAATTACCTAAGACCTACTTAATTAACCTAAATGCGTAAAAGTATTATTTATAACTGTAAAATTAGATATTTTATTACATTTTAAAATGATCCCTCAGTTCATTGAATCTGAAAAAAGTCAAAAAATAATTCTTAACAGATATGCTTATTACTAAAACAACAAGAATAAAAATGTAGTATATTGGAAATGCCAAGAATACCATAAAACAAAGTGTCGATCAAGAATTTTATTTATTATTTATTTAACACCCAAGACCACGGTAAAACCAAAACTAACTATCACGTGATCCCGATGAGCTCCGCCAAAATCCTCATTCTTTCCCGGTGCTCCTCCCTCGTACCCACACAAGCTCGTACAGGGCGGCTGACTGTATTTGCAGGGCCACCTTCCCGCATGCCGGAGTTTTGTTTAATGAGGGCCTCCAGAGTAGTCGGTCCGGTTCTGTGTCTCCCACAAGACCACCGCTCCGTCATTCTGAAAGCCTTATTTTGAACGTCCTCGATTTTCGTCCATGATAATGAAGGACTTTAAATGAACAAATTATTAGAAATCTTATGATCACAATCATATAATTGATGCTGCACAGAATGAAGCAACAAAAATAATATTAAAAATACGAAATCTGGCAAAAACGACAAATGATCCGCCACAATCAGTCATATTGAATGCTTTAGAAGACTGTTCTTGTACCACAGCACTTAAGTTGCCATTAACTCAAAGTCTTAAAAGGACAATACGCAACATTAGACATCAAAATAAATGTGTTCCAATATTACCAAAAAATTGTTCAAATATTAGCAAAAATATTGAATAAAATGATTTAATTGTCATTAGACAAACATGACGATTTAGACGAATTGTTTTAGATGAATTTTCTGGTTACCGCTACAAAGATGTCCCCGAGGTCTGCCTGGGATATGTGCCTATTACCACTTCAATGAATCCTAAAATTCTTCGAGTGACTTACGACATAATGATGACCTTCACAAGGCAAGGCGATCAAAATTTGACTAAAGGACTTTAGAAGCTGAATGTCCCCAAGGGAATTGCTATGAAAAGGCCGTACCCAGTAAAAGGCTGCACATGCGAATTATACGGACAAACAATTGTTTTTACTGTCGATGAATATATCCTGTGCCTCCTGGATATCTGCACTCTCTGCCTCGTCGTTGGACAAATTCATGTCGTTAACGAGAAGACTGCGCCTTTTACGAAGTCAAACAGACCCTAGCCTAGACACTCGCTTGTCAGAGTCGTCGATACAAAGAAATGACTTCGGATTTCTCCGGTACTGTCAAGAAATAGGAAATCCCCTCTGTTCAATCATGTCACGATCAGAAAATGAGCGGTCTCTTTTCAGGCATCAGCCCCAACGACCTCCAGTTAGAAACAACCGTAGATACTTTCGGGAAGGAGTGACCAATAAATTCGAGAAAATTAGCGACAGATATAATGTTTTACCACATCTTTGTTAAACACAAATTAATATTTGAATTATAGCGTGTGTCATGTGGTTCACCGTTTCTGGTGGCGTCGGATAAGTCCTAAACTATATCTAAAAAAACAATTTGCTCCTACCAACCAGAGGACTTCTCACTGGACGGCATTCTCTCAATGTTGGAACATTCTATCGATTGAGACTGTTGACTTCAAGACGTGGAATAAAATCCAGGCCCATAGAAGTTAACAATCCAGAGCGTAAACATAAACGAGATCAGAGGAAAGATTGCCGAACTTTCCTTATTCTTGGAGAGGAACAGAGTAGATATCTGCCTTCTCCAGGAAACGAAGCTTTCAGAAAACATTCCTACTCCTCTCTTTAATGGATACAATACAATAAGATCCGACCGTCTATCTGGCCAAGGAGGGGGTCTACTGACTCTTGTAAGAAAAGGAATAAAATACCTTGAGAACCCTTCTCCATACAAGAGTCTGATCGAAAACTCGAATACGGAGCTAATTGGAATCTCTGTATAACTTCCATTGGAAAAATTGAAATTGCGAATGTCTATGTTCCTCCTCCGGGCTCCTGCAAGAAAAATTTCTTCTTTGACCTATCTACCTTGGACAAACTGGAGAACTTGCTTTTATGTGGAGACCTGAATGCGAAGCACCCTTCTTGGTTCCGCTACCAGTCCGCTGATAACAGAGGAAACCTGCTATTATCCCAAATGCAAAACTTAATAATAATCAACAATCCGAAAAAGAACACTAGGACACCGTACAACACGAAGGACATGGTGACATCTCCGGACTTATCAATCTGCTCGCCGTCTTTCCCGATCATTAATTGGACGATCCGTTATGACATCCGGAGTGACCACCATTAAATGATAATGAAACTGAACTGCGAGCCACTTTTTGTACCGAAGCCTATTTATTTCTATGATTACAAAAATGCAAATTGGAATGGCTTTACAAATTTTGTTGATTTAAAACTGCAAAATTTCCAATCCTGAAAATTTCTCCTACATAGACAGAGCTGTATACTATTTTAACAAAACAATCATTGACGGAGAAAATTTTTTCAGAAAAACATATATAAAAAACGAATAATTAAAATACGACTCAAAAACAAAGAAAATAATTATGGAAAGAAGCACCCTTAAGAGAATGACATCGATCACGAGAGGTCATTAATCGAATCAGGGCACTAAACATTCTGATCACAAAAAGCATGAACAACACCCAAAGGAAGAAACTCATGCGAATCTCTCTGCTGAATAATCAGACCTCAATTTCCAACATGTGGAAGATGTTGAGGCGTCTGAAGAACCCAGAAAACGAAGATAACAAAGAACAATGGCAGCTCAATCTGAATAAATATATGAAACATTGTATTCGAATCAGTCACATTCCTTATAAAAAGATTAACACACAAACGAAAATAAAGAGAAAGCCATCCAAATTTGCCCCGCTGATTTATTTTCTCCTAAAGATGTATCCAAAGCAATATCAAATCAGAAAAAAACAAACTCATGTGGCCCAGACGGAATTCCTCTTATTCTGCTGAAACACTTGGGCCCAGCATCAATAAATGCATTAACAATCATCTACAACACATCGCTGAACATGAAATACCATACCGACTTTATGGAAACTATCAAAAATTCGACCAATATTGAAGCCGGGAAGACCGAAGAACGATCCCGGCTCTTACAGACCAGTTTCCCTTATATGTGTATTGTCGAGAATCCTGGAGAAACTGGTCCTAAAACTTATTCGTTTTCTCTCCACAA
Source organism: Dicyema japonicum (assembly GCA_011109175.1). Lineage (NCBI taxonomy): Eukaryota > Metazoa > Dicyemida > Rhombozoa > Dicyemidae > Dicyema > Dicyema japonicum. Next base: position 363,736 of record RDEW01000027.1, on the reverse strand, counting down.
CCTACATTCCAACATGACTTCAAGAAAGGATTATCAACAACCTCCTTCCTAACAGCACTAATGAAGTTCATAACTGAAGGACACAAGAACAAACCAAAACAAGAAAAATAAGTCATATGTACAATCGACATTCAGAAAGCATTCGACTCTGTCCCAAGGAAGACCCTTATACAAAAATTATTTCCGACGAAAATTGCTGCGCCACTAAAGTTATGGATAACAAATTCCTTAAGAGGACACCGAAGGAACGTGTGCGCCGAAAACAAGTGTTCCAGATCGATAATGTTACTTAATGGTGTACCCAAGGATCTCCTTGTCAGCAATCCTTTTAATTTGTTACTGAATGATCTCCCCGTTCCGATAAATAATACTGACATCTACTTTCTTATGCCGATGAAATAATTGTCGCATCTAGAACGTAAATGTCGAGGATGCTCAAGAAAGACTACAAGGAAAACCAAATAACACATATGGATGGTTGTGCGAAAATCGTTTAAATGCATGTCCCGGAAAGTCAGCAGTCACTCTATTTACTAAGAATATAAATATGGGAACGCAAATAATTGATGTCACGTTAAATCGAGTACCTATACCACAAAAGAAATCGCAGAAGATACTGGGAGTAACTTTTGATACTTTCCTCTGCTTCTCAGCCCATGTAGAATCTATCATAACAACCTGTGCAAAGAAGATCAATTTTGTAAAAGCCTTCCTTTGGAACTGTGAAGGAATTTATCCGTTAGGTGTCGGAACCCTCTACAAGCAGTATATCGAGCCAACAATAGGCTATGCATGTGCTGTGTGGGGATCTAACCTGGCGGCAACGAACTTAATAAAAATTCAAGAGGTCCAGTCAAAAGCAATCAAATTACTTGAAAAATATACAGATAAAGAAATTGCCCCCAGAGCATTCGAGTCTATCATAGAGGCAACTGGAGGCAATTTCAAAAGAGGAGGAAAAAGATTCCCGTCCGTATAGAAAGTGTGTGGGGTCACGTTGGAGCATCGAGAAAAGATGGCCCGATTTTTGAGAGATGCCGGGATCACCTGAATATTAGTTAGTGGTTAAGACGGTGTTTCTTTGGCTTAAGTATTAATAATCAGCATGTCTTATCGTCATTCCTTTACCATCGAATAAGCATGCTCCATCTGGAGATTTATTTTTTCTTCCTCGAGAATTGAGCATTCAATTTACTACGACGGAAAAACCAGTAACAATTGGCACTCTTCTTTCAGAGGAGTCGGAAAAAAACGTTTCTGTAAAAAAACCCTTTGGGGAAAAGGTTTTCTAAACTGAAAAATTTCGATCAATCTCAAAGGATAAAATCCCGATTGAATTCCTTTGGAGAAATTAGAGGAGACATTTCTGGACTGCGACGGGATCACTGACGGAGCACTCGAGGATTGTAGAAAAGTTACTAAATTTTGGGATAAAATAATTAGTTGGATTTGACATCTTTCTCGGTGGTCTTCATTATTAATAGTAAACAATAATTAGAGTTTTCTCTTGTGACGCATTCATTTGTTGACCGTTGTGTTAATCTCATCCATCTTTTCTATTCCTACCCTTCGTCCTTAGTGTGTCTAGATCGTCCTCAGTTTTTAGAGGTCCTATTCAAAACTATGGGTGAGCTAGTTGTTGGTCTTCCATGGAAGCCACCGATTCCATAGCAATTGAAATACACATCTTTGAAATCATTTGCTGGAGCATCAATGTCCAACCAGAGAATGTGACCAAACAGTTTCCACCTTCCAACTTTTGTAGACAAATTCTGGCAATGTTGCATAGTTTCGAGTTGGTTATTTTCCTTTCCCTGTGAATTCCAATAAACTGATTAATGGCCTTTGAATTTCTTAAACAAATAAAAATATCAATAAGAAAAAGATTAGGAGTTAAAAAGGTTATTCGCAGTAATCTGAAGAGTCTCATCTTTGATATTATTCTTATTTTTCTACAATAACAACCCCACGGAAACCATGGTTGAGAACATTGAGTTTTTTTTCCAAGACACAGCTTTACAGATCCTAAAATATCGAAACACACTCACTTGCATGCCTCAGTCGGGTATTTATCAAAACTTTGTGTATACCCAGACGAACAGTTCCTGCACGTGAAAAATCGCATAACAGTCTCATGGCGATTCACAGAGTGTCCCAACTTAAAACAGAGACTCGACTGCCCCACAGCTGTGTAGTTGCACTAAAGATGAATACAACGACTCAAACTGTAGCGCATGTGACCACATTACACTTCTTTTCATATGTGAGGACATCTTGTTCTCCATAGCCTCGCGGTCTCCCAACATTTTGAAAAGACCGTTCAGTTGATTGTCCTCGAATTTGTCACTCGCAGATTGATTCGAAGATTTGGCATTCTTCGCGTCTTTCCATGCAGATCCGAAAACGTCTTCCAGAATTATTTTTCCTTGGGCTACTCCTCCGTTCAATCTGGGAATTTCTGATTTAAGGGGAGGGTTAGACACTTTTCGCACTTCATCTTCTCTAGGGGACTCTGGTGGTTTCACCGTTTCTTTGGAAAGCGAAGACATCAAATCACGAGTCCTTCTAGAGACAACATTAGTGAATCCAGAGACCGCATTTTCACTAAAAATTAAGGAGAAACGAACAAATTGAGGATTCCTGACTTTTTCGGTGGTGGCATTCTCTCAACCCTCTTGTCCCCGATCCGTTTGTTGGATCTACATAGAGATCCGCTCATTCTGCCTAATAATCACTATAATCAACTTGCATTGCAGTTCTGATCTAACAGCGGAGAGCTTCTTATAATTCTTTTGCACGTGAAAGACACAGAACTGTCCGTGAGATCTACCGAGAAATTACTAAGGGACAAAACTTATTAATGACATTCTTACAGGTCCCTCCTTTGGCAGTCGTGCCCTTGCAGAACCCAAAGTCTGTCGACTGTCCGATATAAAGAACTTTTTTGTAGTTATCCACAGTAAAACTAGGGAACTCACCATTCTGGGAGATAAAAAGTCAGATAAAACCTGCCTTATGGGTTCCGGGTTCAAAACAGCAATTACACTTCTCACAGGCAGATTTATCTGCTGCGGGGGTGAGGGAAAATAAACACAGATTAATCGAGACTTCGTCGACCCCCAGATCACTCAGCTTCCAAATCCAAAAGGGTTTGCCCTAAATTAACTGTTAATGAATTAAAATACGTTTTTCGACGTCCTTGGTGGTGATTTGTATGTCAATACTGCGGCGGTAATCCAGTCAACTGTAAAATTGGTCTCTCGTTGTAGTCGTTTAAGGGAATAAAGCTCCTTGCCGGAAAAAAGGTCAGACAACATCGTGTAAGATATCTTTGGGTTCCTGAAATTAGTTTGTTCGTTTATACGAAATTTTCAGTCCAATAAGTTTGTCGATTAATTTGTTTTCGGAAATTTTAGAAACTACAGAAGAATCAGTCGGAGCTTCTTCATCATCGCTAATTTCGGGGAAAAACTCAGACACGTCGACGGATTTCGTGTCATTTTTGAGCTCTGAAATAGTACGGAGTTATCAACCTGTGTTTTTTTGGGTATTTTGGTCTGAATTTCCTATAAATTCTTGAATATCATCAAATGAACATTCGTACATAACAAAACAGATTTTTAGAAACTTGGCGAAATTTCAAATTAATAATTCATTAATTTTAAAATAACAATTTAGATTTTAACTCATTAATTTTAAAATAATTGAAGAGTAATCTCTGATCATGGAAGACGTCAAGGGAATGCCTATATCAGGGCTACTCCAAATTGCAACGGATCGGGGAAAGTGGAAGAAACTCGTTCATGAGATCTCCAAAGGTCGGACACGACTAAATTGGACAACATAACATAACATAATCTTTGATCATAACTAATTTATACGATTGGTTGACTGCCAACGACTAACGATTTATTCCGAAAAATCATACATCGTCCAAAAGAAAATCCAAGAACATTCATTGATCCTGTCCAGATACCAGTAACAAGGTCTTACTCAATTCTTGGATTACTGTTCGATAGGCTGCTGAATTTCAACTTTCATGCGAAGAAAGTCCTTACTAAAGACCTGCAGAAGTTAAACGTTTTACGCGCGCTTGTCCGGAGGACTCTTTTGAATTTGGATGATCCTGCTGCAACACTTTACCGACAAACTATCGTGACTGTGGAGTATGCCACTGTTGCGTGAGATTCTGTAGTGGAACAATGGGAAACAACAGACGTTGGATGGCTCGATTAATTGTGAGAACTGGGATTACCTAATTGTTTGACGTTTTTCTGTCTTTCTTTCTCGGTGATCCCGGGGTTCTACATAAATAAATAACACAAATTCATAATGGTTAGTGCTGTCGTTAGAGTCGAGACTATCTGTGGGTTCGATTCTCACACCGCCCTTTACACGGTCGAAGGATTACGTCCTGCTGTGAGCTTTTTTCGAATCCTAATAGACATCAGTGATGATCAACATTAAAAAGGATCTGTCTCAGGAGACAGTAAATGCCTGTCCATCATTAAAAAAATCTCTTTTCTATTCAACCGGAAGAGTTCCCACTATGGATAGATAGATATGTTGATTGTGAAGATTAGGTTACATAACGACCGTGGGAACTAGATATACTTTATTTGACGATTTTAACTTTGGAATAGCGACTTTACGTATGAAAGGTTGTGATTTGGTTTCTTACTGATAATTCACTGAATGAATAAGCTCCCCAGTGAAGAAAGAGTTCAGGCCATTCGTGGCAGGACCCATCAGATTTTTGTGGGATGAGAGTAATGACGGACGCCGTCTCTCTGATATTAGACAAAGACAAACTCGGCTTGAAGAGTACTCCGATAAAAAAATTGATTGAGACAGAGGATCAAAATGGCAGTGATCAGAAAGAATGCTCACGAAATCCTGACTTCTCATTTAATGAACCTATTTTGTTTTAGCTTTAAAACGGGGACGTAGTCTAATGGTATGATATCTGCTTCGCATGCGGAAGGTTCCGGGTTCGATTCCCGGCGTCTCCACAATTTTTATCTTTAATTCATCTCTCTCACATTTTAACATAATAGCCACACTTAATATTTTCGTTGTAATATTTTTTTGCTTTTTTGATACCAAATGAGATACCTTAGAATATTTAAAAATCACTACTGAGCGTAAATAAAGTTATTTATTGAAAAATTATTTATAAAGTTTAAAAGAAGAAACAAGGGGTGAATATAGTCTTTTAAGTAGGGTTTAACAGCTATGCACGTGGGGATGTTTTCTGGTTGTTCATTCCATAACTTGTATTTGATGCCTTCAATTTGTAACGTTGTAGCCAGATTACGAAGGGATTCTTCATTGGGAACCTGTAATACGACCTTTTTCATATCATCCACGTTTCTCAAATATTCACATACTAACATATCTGTCCTGTTTTCCTCCACAACGGCGAGACTAGCATGGCAAGCCTGAGCCACCAAAGATCCGACTGACCATCCGAGAACAGTAACAAGATCTTTTCGGAGAATTATGTATTGAACTAAACACGACATGAAAGTGTAGGTCTTTTTAAATTTTTTTAAATATATGGTTATTTTAATAATTAATAATTAATTAATAATGGAATTTAATCTAGGGTCCTGGATACTCGATGCTGATCTCAATTACGTCAAAAGAAAATATTATGTGGAAAACATTTGGATGACTTGGCTGTGCAGGATCGCTGATGGTGGAACCGATTAGTTACCTTGACAGTTTCTAACACCGTACGGATAAATCTATAGCTATGATGGTTTTACGTATGTTGCCTTAATAATAATTTAGGGTCGCCTTCTATTACAAGAATCCAAACTCAGAAGTGCAAACACAACTCCAAAAGTTCCTGGATGCTCAGTTATCCGCAGAGATAGATGTGGAAAACTTGGGGGAGGCTTACTAACTATCATACGAAACGGGATCCCTTATGAAGATATCACCAAATACGTCTACAACCGCCTCTAAAATCATGAAAGTATCAAAATTCTAACCACAAAAATCCAACTCCCAAGGTTACGTCTTACTCTGATCAATTCATATCTACTTTCTTCATCATCAGCCACTTGCCCAAAACTTTCGTCGATCAGCTCACTAAAGAACGTTCTTCTTTGCGGTGACCTAAATGCAAAATACCCTCACTGACTGAGAGGTCAGACGTCAAACAGACGGGGAGACATGCTAATCGAAGACTTGGGAACCTTTTGCATCCTAAACTTTCACACAAGAACACAAGAACCCACTCAAGGCAAAATGATAAACCATCATCCCCTGACGTTTCAGTCGCATCTCCCCTTCTGGTTTATTCAATTTTATGGAGCGTGAAATACGAAACTATGAGTGATCATAATCCGATCATTTAACAAATAAAAAAAAGATCAAATTATCGAAAGTCACTACTTTGATAAATTATAACCTTGCTGACTGGCCAAGATATGCAAGCTATTTGACATGCAGATCAAGTTATCAAAACTACATGCAGTCTCATCACTAAACAACATCATAAAGCAGTTCTCTTCGTTCATTCAAGAAACTAGAAAATTATTTATTCCACCGACAAACAGGCGATTCAATTCAACAGCCGAACATTTAGTAAAAGAAACTATTTAAAGAAAAAGAACATACCGTCGAAGGAAGATATAATAAGAATTCGTACACTAAACAAGAAGATTAACAAATATATCAGTAAAACAAACGAGAAACGCTGGACAGAACTATCAAAAGCCCTAACAGAAAATCCGTCACTACTGAAGATCTGGACAAAATCAAGTCTATCAAAAGGTCTTTTGATGAACCACAAAATCGGATATCATTACAACCAAACACCTTAATGAAATACTATGCTTCCATAGCACATAAAGACCACTCCAAAGAACACCAAGTACTCTTAAACAGAATAAAATCGAAAGGATCATACGTGTGGACCATTTTACGGCGAGGACTGCAATATCAAAGGCCCGAAACTCCAAAGCCCGAGGTCCAGACAATATTTCTACAACGGAACTAAAGCATATAGGACCTTTTGATTTAGATTTAATTGCTTACACATTCACAAAATGAATGAATATAACCACTGTTCCGGATGTCTAGAAAAGATCATACATCAAATGGATCTAGAAGTAAGGAAAATCTGAAAATGACCCTCTTCTTACAGACCAATTTCAATCTTATGTTCACTTTCCCGAATACTTAAGAGATTAGTTCATGAAAATATCAAAAACTACATCCGCTCTCTCCTTTCCACATAGATTCCGATCTAAACACTCCACAGCAACATACCTAACGTCCCTGTGCCAGTTCATTGCGGAGGGAAACAATTCCACTAAATCACACCAACGAACAGACTTGGTCGCTGTTGATATAAAAAGGCTTTCGACAGTCTCAAGAAAATTCCTTACTGAGAAAATTTACGATACATGCATCCACCCAAACATAAAACTATGGATTGCCAACTTCTTAAGTGGGAGACGTGGACAAGTGATTTGCAACAACATAAAGTTAAAATCCCGTCTCATACAAAATGGAGTCCCTCAAGGATCCTACTATCGCCAGCCCTTTTCAATTTCTACATCAGTGGTTTCCCAACCTTAAGGTGCTCGCGGAACCCTTACAATTCAATTATTACAAGTTTTCGCTTAAAAAATAATCGTAATAACCAAAAACAATTTTAATGTGAACATTGAGGTAACTTTTTATCATATCATAATTGTTAAATAAATAATTGTGTAACGTTAGGAGTTATTGTTGAGAACTGTCTCCTCACATCAGGGAACTTTTGGTAGATGTATATATTGAAAACCCGACTCGCATAAGTAAATCAATGGAAAAGGTAATAGTGTATGTATAGCCTTTTCTGAAATATCAGGATATTTTGAAATGCATGCTCACCAAAAATTAAAAACGGATTCATTTTAAATTCTGATAGTCACCTTTGATCAGGGACTCACTTTTATCCGACATGTTGAAAGCAAAGTAACTTTTGCTCTGAAGAAAATAAGAATTTTAAAAGTGCTCTCAAAAACACTTAGAGACCAAACTAGTGACCTTGCCACGATTTATGAACAATTTATCCGACCCACGATGACGTATGCAAGTCCTTCGTGGGCAATGCAGATTTCACAAACCTCCTCATTGAAATTATCCGCAATCGAGGACCGCAATAAGGATAATTGGACCAGAGCACAAAATCCAGCCCATTGAAAATTTATTAATCGAATTACAACGGAAACTCTTAAAGGAGGCTAGTTTACCGAGCTGCCTTTTATTCCATACACTATCGAAATATCTACAATCATACAGAATTTTTGAGCCGATCTCCAATGAGAAAAGCTGTTCAGGATCTCGACCCCACCGGACTCGTCCTCTCCCTTGTCGGTCTGGGATCACTTAGTTAGTTGAGAACCTTATATTTCTTTTCTTTGACCCAGTGATCCTGGAGGTAATATTAATAAGTGCTAAGGGGATACTATAATGCTCCAGTACAGATCTACTTCGAGAGGGAAGAGAATTATTATCCTTATTTATCTGGCACAGCTATTAATGAGATATTCTAAAATATCAGTCAGCTCCTGTTGTTCTTCCCATACCGGGTCACCTTCAAGCTGACTCCAAGCCGCTAAAACTAACTATTGTAGTATATAAGCTTAGTTTAGTAAGATGTAATATGATCCACGTGTCCAAGTAGACGCCCATGCCTGACAGGAATACAAAAAGGATATCGCTCTTCCCTACTCCTCTGGGGGGAAAGGGTTTCCATAATGATAGATATTCGTGGACGTGCTTATTTACTAAGGTTTCGTATTCACGTCTATAAAAAATTCAACTACCAAAAAAATAGTCTATGTACCCGATTCAAGAGACACCCGCTAGTTAGTCCCACAGACACTAAAGTGTACGACTTCATAGTCTCCAAACGTCAAGCCATAATCGCTAGGTACTCATAAAACCTTACTCCCTTTCTAGAGACCACACATGAAGACTATTAATACTAAAAATCAGATTCAAAAAAAATTTGTAAAAATTACTTTCTTCTCATTTTGGCAAACATTGATTGTGGCCTTTTTTTCTCCGTTATAATAGCAGCACGTGGTTCATTTGATTCGGCTATCTTAGTACTCAAGCAGGCAATATCTCCGGGGGACTTTATATCTCCATAATGACTCCCCTTTGGATTACAAAAAAGTTTACTATGTACGATGGATTATCTGTATGACTGAACTGAATATGGGAGGTATGGACGGGGTTATCCTCATATTCAACAATTTCCACGACATCTTCACTTTTCCCCATTTTAAGACTGTCCACCACTTCTAGGTTAGATTCTATAAGTCGGAGATGTTCTCTCAGTTTAGCAATGTGAGCATTTATGGAGTCAATTCTTCTCTGCAGAATACACGTGGCATGAGTAGATGAGCATTTTGTGAAATATTGCTCCCCCAGTAGAACAAGTACTTCGTTTGTGTGGACAAGATATCCCTCCATGAAAGCTGCTCGACCAAGAGGAATCTTTTGTGAGTAAAATAAATACATTTGTTTTGACGTTAATTTTGTCATTTATCTCTTTAAGAAAAAACCATGGTCTTTTCAGAGGATTCGACCATATCCGAACTGTATTTCTTATATTACTGTACCATCTCTGTATTTCTGATTTGATGTAATCGACCTCTCTTTGGGAATATTTATATAACAATTCATCTTATTTTAATATATCTTATTTACATTTAGGTTCACCACCAAAACTCATGTGAGAACGAATATTTAAATTCGTCTGATATTAATTTTAGATAAAAATTAAAACTAAATAATTTTTTTAATTAAATTAAAATGGAGAAAGTGAAGATATCGTGGAAATTGTTAAATTGCTGGTACCGATTTACTCCTGTTGCGACCGAATCATCGGGAGCCGTTGGTCCAATGACGGCTGAGTTCTTGCGAGAACTCGGAGGAATGCTTGTCAGAAAAAAAGGGATCAACGATAAGGGCTATGGCTGAGACAAAAGATTGGAATGGCCATACTCCGAGGGAACTCGTTCGCAATCCACGCGGCCGGCTTTCTCAACTGACATTTGTTTCTTTGTTAAAATTTGATTTTATTTTAAAAAAATTAAATTAATTCGAAAATGGTGATTCTAAATCGCCCTAACACTCACATAAGGACTCAAGTCCGGAGAAACGATAACCCAACTTCGCCCGTTCTATCCATTTCTTCCTTAAATTTCGCCACTAATTTCATGGAACGCCTTCTACGACTTCCATTAAAAAGTTAATTCAAATTTTTTAATTTTCAAAAATAAAAAGTATCACGAAATTTAAAATATACCACCTATTTTTGTAATTTCTTAAATTACTGTATCATAAGTCTGGACAGAATTCAGATATTTCCCGAATCGAATCTTTCTGTTGTCCATTCCTTGCTGAAGATTCCATGCATTCCTAGCTTGACTTAAAGCGCCCTCATCACTAATACCTCACTGCAGAATCGGATTGTCTACTGGGAGTTACACGCTACCAAAAAATAAAACCAATTAAGAAAATTCATAATCCATTAACCCCTTTTTAAAATTAATTACCATAACTGTTCTTTCCCTCTTAAAATAAGCCATGTGCTCTGCCTAAGTGAGGGTTTAAGTATTGAAAACATTACCACTTTGCAAAAGGGCGATTATTATCAAGTTACAAGAATTTTTCAAAGCTTTGCCAGTGAAGCCACCTAATTTGAGAATTTGAAAGTCTTTCGTTTAATAAGTGAGTCCTTTATTAATTAAAGTCAAAACTAGTAGGATTAGTGATTGTTAGTCGAGAGTCAGTTTCTAATAACATCAGAGAGCTTTCCAGCGACCCCGATAATGTAGATTGTGATGTGTAGGGTATCAGAATAATCCTGCCATGTTCGGAACCGATTGTAAAAATAATAGTCATCCAAACCATACAGAACTGCAGCAAGTAGTGCGAATTGTACATCACTATGAATATTATTGGACTCAAACAAGTTCAAGTGGTTGATATTCACGATCGTTTTTGATCCGATAATCATGGAAATGACGGGTTCCAAGACCATCAGAGAAATTCCTAAGGGATCGACCCATGTTTCATACCTGCTACAAATCCCACGATAATCGGAATCAATGGATCGTTCGAATTCCCAAAACTCGTCATTGCTCCCCTGATTACATAAACTGTGTTGGCAGTAGTCAAAAGAATCAAAATAATTTTGAATATTTTGTTTTCTAGTAATGACTTGAACGGATGAAAATGAACGTAGAAGATCAAAATCCTACAAATATTTGTACATTATACCAAACGACAAAAATTGCTGACAATTCTAAATTCTCCGAAAACGCAAAAATTAAAGGTTTTCCTAACAAAAAGTTCAAAATAAGTTGGGATCTGCAGCATAATAAAAAACTGCTGAAAAAGGTGAGCAAAATGTTCTTGGTAATGAAATCATATCCACCTAAGTTGCTATTACTGAATACCTTCAGAGATAATTTTGAATTTTAGGGCAATGCAGGTTGAAATGTAGTTTGCTATTTGGCATATAAATAAAAAATCGTAGTTCAGATAGCGATGTGTCAACATTTTAAAATCTGAGAATTTATTATATTTTTTAAATTACATAAAAATAAAATTAGAATAGAATTAAACAATAAATTTATTTTTTCGATGATATTCAGAAAAATGAATTTTAATATCATTTTAGTTACTTTAATTATTATTTAAGCCAAAGAAACACCGTCTTAACTACTAACTAATATTAAGGTGATCCCGGCATCTCTCAATAGTCGGGCCATCGTGATCCCACACATTTTCTATATGGACGAAGGTCTTTTTTCCCTCCTCTTCTGAAATTCCTCCAGTTGCCTCTATGAGAGACTCGAGTGTTCTGGGGGCAATTTCTTTATCTGTATATTTTTTCAGTAACTTCAATAATAATAGTTACTTTAATAAATAGTAAAATCACATTTCGTGCTAATTTCAAATATTGATACATTTTGTGTCATTTTAATCAGTATCTTTGACAGCAGACAGCAAATTGTTGCTAAATCACGAATCAATTAATTAATACTTTTTACAAATTGTTCAACTATCAACCACAATTTAGAAAGTAATATCACATATCATTCAATAAGTCAAAATTTGCCATTAATGCTCTAATTTTTAACGATGTAGTTTAGTATAACAAATCACAATAATTTTGTGATTGAGGAATTCGCTTGTTTCTATTCCAAATTCGGGTTCACGGTTTTCTGAGGAAGACTTGATTTATATTGTCTATGGATATAGGAAATTTAAATATTTGACTTAAAATTCGCATTGAGGATGTTTATGCTGCTTAGTTTTTATTGTTGTAATGAGTTTATTGAAAAAAGAAAAAAAACTAAAGTCTTTTAATCGAGAGGCCAGGATTGCGAAGGCGTTCCCACTTACCACTGCCATTTTGAGTCTCTACATCAATCAAAGTCTTCCTGAGGTTTGCATCTCTTCGAAGCGAGCCTTCCTCCGATACTTGAGAGAAATGCGTCCGTCATCTCTCCCATGCTTAGTTACTTAAAATTATTCGCTACATTCTCAAAAAACATGTTTGGTGGAAAGATATTAGGAAAAAATTCAAAACGATCGGTTGTCCTCGATTGAAGATAGAGCCAAAAATCATGTTCACCAAATCATCGATTGTCTGTAGACGAAGATAGAACCAAAAATATTGTTCCTCCAAGTCATCAATGTTTGAAAACGAAGATAGAACCCAAATCTTTACTGATTATTATAATTACCCCCAGGATCACTGGGTGAAAATGAAAGAAATTAAAGTTCTCAACTAAGTGATCCTAAACCGACAAGGGAGAGGTCGAGTCCTGCGGGTCGTGAATCCTTAACAGCTCTTCTCCTCGGACATAGCATCGGCTCAAAATTTCTGCATGATTGTAGATATTTCGATAGTGTATGAAACAGAGGGCTGATTAATAATATAAGCTGAGTCTTTTGTCATGGATACTAAATGACAGAAAGTAGTTTAACACTCAGAAATTAGCGATCAAAGATAAAACAGATTATTTAATTGAGCATTAAAATTATATACATTCCATTCACCGCTTTATGAGTTTTAGGTAATTTTGAGCATTATTTTTGATATCATAAATATTCGCAGGATACGTCGTCATAGCAGTTAATTGGTCTGGTTTAAGTGGTGACGTACCTCTATCGCACGAAATGTCTAATTCGTTTCATGATGGATGAAAGTCCATTTAAACCTTCTTTTAGGGATAATGGTCGAGATGATAGATTCAGGAGACAACAGAAACCCGTAATTCTGAACAAAAAGTGCATGATGTGAGAAGGATCCTTATTTAAATTCTATCCAGCACAAAACTGAAAGAACTCAAAGGATCATATACTAGAAGCTACAAGTATAGGATGATAGTTAATATGAGGTACTTATTTAGATAACGGTAGCCACTTCCAGCATCAAAATCAATAAATTTGTATTTTTAAATTTAAATATTTAATATTAAATATTCATTTATTTGTAAGGGAAAAATATTTAAATATTAGCTTTTTAACTAAAAAATACAATATCTATGTATGTTGCTGATAATATTAATCTATGCCGTTAAATTGTTCTTAAACTTGCTCAAATCGCTTCAGAATAAAAAAGAAATAAATATTGTCATTTCTCCTATAATTTCTAAAAATCGTTGACTTGGAAAAGCAAATTGAGAATTAGAAAATAGTAATTGCTAATAAGAACACCAATTAACTGAATGACGTCATAATGAACAACTGAATTAAATTTAAAAGCAAATATTAGTAAGTCCCTTATTTATGGTTAGAAAAAAGTCTATAATTTCCACGCATTCCTCATCATCAAGTCAAAGTAAGCATCATTGTCTATTGAAGCGCTTACTCCGGCATAATAATTCTCAAACTCTTCTTTGGTGACCTATCATAATGAAATAAAATGGGGGACCACTCCATCCTTATCATTAGGAGCATCAAATGAGTCGAGGAATGCTCGCAAACATCTCTCTTCTGACCACTCACCATTCAAGTATTTTGGATGTTTCTTTACGTTGTATACACCACGGAGATCTTCGACTGTGATTTGTCCATCTTTGGTTCTATCTAGTTTTTGGAATGCCAAGGATATCAAGTTCTTCCTTGAATTGCTCATTGGAGGCTAAACTCTCCTCCAATAATACTCTGAGCTTTAAAAGAAACTCGTCAAAATCAATATGTCCACTTTTGTCGAGGTCGATCTCATCAAAAAGATCTCTCAATATATTCTTGGTCATTTCAATCCCGTAGTCTCTGACTCCCTTAGTGAATTCTTGGATGTCAATGGACCTGCTGTTATCGTCATCCATTATTTTAAATGTCCTATTTTATCTCATGATTTGACTGACCGAGCTAATCCTTTAATTCCATTAGCTCCTCTTAACAAACAACGAGCTCTGAGTTGCTCTAAGGATGATTTGGAAGTATTGACGATTTCCTGAGCCTTTATTTTGAGTTCTCTCTCCATTCTTGAAGTCGCTGCCATCCCTTTAATTTAATATGTAAATGCTTACTGTTGCAGTTAGGGCCAAATTGTTGATTCGCTAAATCACTTAGTTACTAATTATTTGTTAAATAATTGTAAACTCTAAATATTTTTATGTTTTATTCAAAAAATCTTTATTATCACTTTGCTGTTTAATTTTCCCATTTTTAAGACCAATTGCACGGTAACGGAGCGTTGGATTTGTGGAACGACGCCTCTGGAGGTCCACATAAGACTAGACTCCGAATTACGTGAATGCGGCCCGGAAATTCAGGCAACCGTCCTGTACGTTCATGTGGGGACACGAGGGAAGATTAATAGTTAATCAGTCGAAAGGTTGAGATGGCGACGTACTTTTATTGCCCTAAATATATATTTCGTTTTTTGAGGGATAAAAGTTTTCTTTTTCTATGAGTATGGAAGAGGTGATGACTCAGGAGACATTGAAAACATGAATTTCTATGAAAGGAAGTGACGTATGATCCGGAATTGAATCTCATCCTGCCTAAAGTTGAAGAAACTTTATGGACCAGGAACTGTCATTTGAGTGACTTTCGTCTTTCTGAAATGTTTTCGTTTGTCCAAATCGATGGGATGACCCTACTCTGGTTAATACGGACAAATCGAACTAAATCCTGATAAAATCAATAACTGAAATTCCAATTAAATCTCACAAATAAAGAAACCCCGTCGTTTTTTAATTCTATTTGCTAACCTTCTCGCACACAATCGGATCGTAGATAGCAAAGTAAGGCTAAGCAGATTTCCATCCTCTTCGCAAATTGTAAAAATATCAAGTCAAACCAAGGTAGGGGTTCGGTGGATATTCCTACTGAGTTAAGCATAAAAGGGTCTTTTGATACAGCGTATTAACTTTTCATGTTTCGTCTCTGAAAGTGCTCAATCACGATACCTGCTATCGAGGATACAGTTCGACCTCGATTTGGAGCAAAAACTTAGGTATTCCAAAATTGAAGTTTTAACTTAAAAGTTGTAAATAATTATAATTTTATGAAATAATAATTATAAAAAACTTCTACTCCCAAATCCACATTTTTCTTCAAGTTATTTTTCTTCAAGTCTAGCTTTAGTTTTTTCGTAAACGAGTAAAACTCAAGAAATCCGGAGCGATATCTAAAACGGATTCTTCCAAATCATTAATTTGTTTGATAAAAATATCTTTTTTGTAGATAATTCTGAATAATCTTTTTATTCGAGCTAGTTTCTGT
The DNA here is from genome assembly GCA_011109175.1 of Dicyema japonicum. NCBI lineage: Eukaryota > Metazoa > Dicyemida > Rhombozoa > Dicyemidae > Dicyema > Dicyema japonicum. The sequence goes on along the minus strand of RDEW01000027.1, from coordinate 347,965 downwards.
GAGAATCGATTTTTCAGATGGGAGAAGAAATATTCCAAGTTTTTCTTGATATTTAGGCTCATTTTAAGATGCCACAAAAATATTGAATTTTTACTTTAAAATAAAATAAACTATTAAATAAGTCACAATTAATTAATTTTTTCCCACATCGAGGTTTTTGTCTTTTCCATTTCTATGCCAATCCACCAAGTGTTCAAAAATCTAAGGATGTTCCAAAAACCGAGGTAAGGTTTTTTTCGAATCAAGGTCGGACTGTAATAGTTTTAGTTAATTTTCTTAATAAATTTATTATTTTCAAAAATATTTATTTAATTAAATTAAAATGATGATCAGTGCGCTATCTCACGCCGGTCGTAAATTTCCAAGTTTAATGTCTTGAATTATTTTAAATAGTCCGCGCAGTATTATTTCATCGACTTAGGCTCTTCTCAACTGCATCATCTCCAAATATTCAGGAACCTTTTTTGCGTGACATCTTTAGACTTAAAGTCAGTCAAGTAAGGCAGATTATACATTTAAAGAGCATTTTTGAATATCCAGAGTTGGCTTCTATTCAAGAATTCGAAGTAATCACGAAATTATTTGATAAATCAAAACATGAGAGAGCCCTCGTCTGTGAACCTTTAAACAGTGAAATTGTTAGAAAGAACGATTTTTTTGCCCCAATTGTACCCAAAGTTTACGGTATTTGCGTAAAATTCATTACAGGTGGTCTTGAGTGGGATTTCAGGCAATATCTCCGATTTATAGAACTATTAGCCCAAACGGACGTTCATTCTGCGATTTCCCATTCTTTGATGAACACAAACGCCTTCAAAGTACTATTTCGTCATAAATTTTAGATTCTAGTTTTGTTTGGAACGGAAGAACAGAAAATTAAGTTTATCAGGGACTCTATTCTTCACTCAAAAATAATTTCGCTAGCTTATGCCGAGAGAGATTGGTATTCTTTAGGTTAACGGATTCAGTGGCTCTGATTTTAGTCAGAATCAGACCTCCGCTGTTTTTGACTCGGAAAACAAAGTTTTTATCCTCAACGGAACCAAATCCTGGGTCCCCGAAGGAGACCAGTTTTTAGTAGCAGCCAAAGTGGAATCTCATGATGGGCAACACTCGCTCTTTCTAGTTGACGATTTGACTGGGGTTGAAATCACCAAAAACGGATACTTTAACCAAGTTAAGTTCACAAATGTCATTATTCCGACCACTAATGTCATCGGACATATGGGAGATGCCGTTCAGGTTGGACTACTTGGCGTGAAGTTTCAGATCATCCAGACAGCCCAGAGTTATGGTAGATTGGCCGTCTCTGCAGTCATACTTGGGATTTTAAGAAGAGTTTTAGGTTCACCTAATTTTCATGCGTAGAGTCACTTGTAAAACACACGCAAACCAAGACTTCCTTCGGGAGAAGACTCTCAGAGTACGGGCTTATTCGAGTTTGTTTATTACATTTAACATTCTTAGAAGAGAATTTCGAGTCTTAGTCAGACCGTGTACTCGATAGAGAGCATGCTTTACCACGTGGGTGGACTAGCTAATGACGATTTGGACTTTCTGATGGAATCCCAGGCACTAAAGGTTTAGTTATTTAAGAAAGAGTGCAGATTTATTCAACTAGACAAGTAATGAGCGAAATTGCTTCAATCTGTGACATTTTGCCAGAAAATGAAAAAATTTTTGACCTCTTCAACATCACCACTGAACTATGTGGCATGCAGGTTTGTGTTTTTGAGTATCAGGGATCAAATAATTTGTTGAGCATGTCGCTAGCTCTTCATGGAGTAGAAAATGGGAGACCAAACCTGGTAAATGTGATGAAGTAAAGTTTCTGGTGAATTTGGCTAGATTACTGAGTAATCCGTTTGAGAATGTCCTCACTAAAATTAAATTCCAGATGAAGACTTTGAAGATCCCTTATTTGAAAAGAAATCAGACTATTGAGCTCAAGATATCAGGATTTGTCCACCAATCGCTTCGTGTTTAGGAGATTTGGTTATTTTCAGGAACAGGCTGACATTTTGGAGTTGGCCATCCTCCGTCTTTGTGCAGCTTCTTTGTACGTCCTTCAAAGAAAGGTATTCTTATTATGACCTTTATAGTCTTCAATTGATGAGCAGATTTTCCTTGACAGAGTCTCAAAGTTGACCATTCACGTGTACAGATTATTCTCCTGCCTTACCAGAGCCTCGAGGTCATTGTGTATAGGTCTTTCCACTGGGTCGTTCGAGGTTGTTTGTGGTTATATTTGATTAGATCGCTATAACACGGTTAATAGCCTCGGAAGTTGATATCGAAGTGGAAACGATTATACAGGAAGTTGAGAATAGTTATGTTCTCATTATTGTAGATATTAATAAGGCAATTGATGATGGAATAGATCATGTTACTTCTAAGTACTGAAAGATGAGGGATCGGTGGCCTTGCATGCATTGACAAGACAGTGGTAGATAATTGTTTTTAAATAAATTTATTAACTTTTTATGTTTATAATCTGGATTGTAATATTAGGAAAGTTGAGCAATGGGGATCGGATCTTGGTTTGATTGAAAAGTCTTTTACGGCATGTCATGGTTTGTCGTTAGTGAAGTACAAGAAGAAAATCACAGGAAAGAGCGATAATTACATAATACATTGAGGACAAGATTAGAGTCTGTGAGAAGAAATTACTTACGAATTTCTGAAGAATTTTTGCATTGACAATTAAAACTTAATCGGCATTTTATAGGAACTTGTATTCTGGGCCAAATAATTAAGGTATTTAATTCTGACGATCACAGCTTTTTAATGAAGGTACTTGAAAAGTCTGGTACCCCTCGATGGGTTGTTAAGGATATTAAAATGTTTATTCTACGTTGGAGAGTCAGCTACTACGTTTATTGATGAAATAGACGGATATAAGGACACTGGTGTTCTAGAAGGTCCGTCTAGACCTGGGGTTCCCAAACTTATTCAGGTCATCGCTCCCTTTAACAAACTTTTAAAAAATATCGCCCACCTGGAAAATCTTTATGGTAACGAGTTGGAAATAAAAAATTTAATAATCAATGTGATTTTAAAAATTTTATTGAAGAAAATAAGATTCGCTCAAATAATTAGCAGCGCTCACGAGGGTCTCCTGTTCCTGTAGCGATCCGATTCCCTAGACGACTCAAGAATTCAAGCGTCGTATGTGTAAGGGAACCAGACGTCTCAACGGCGAGTGGAACAAACAAAAAATCCTTGGGTACTTTTCCCGTTTCATCTTCTCGACCTTCTTAGCGGCAGAACAGGCTCCAGAGACACTTTGGAGTAGGTCGGTGCAGGTAACGTCCCAGACAAAAGGTTTACCGGCTTCAAAAAAGAAGATTGTCATCGCATCTGGTCGTTTTCCGTCACGCGTGTAAGACCGACTGGTTTGAGCATGGAGGGCTGCCGGCAACGTCCAAAGCTCGCCTAACGATCTCGTTCAAGGCCATGTGTCTGGGAAATCTGCCTGAACTATTCCTGCAGGAGAGAGGGTGTAGGCCAAAACAGTCGATCTTGTTTCCGCGAACCCAATGTTCTAGAAGAGCCATCGTGTCATTCTAAGCTATTCCTTCTGTAGTCCGCAAACCTATTTGACTTGATAAATTCTGACATGCTTGGGCCAAGAACGCAAGACGTCTCAACGGAGATAGGCTGGAATGTTAACAGATCACCAATGCCGCGGTACTTCCTCCTTTTCGAATCTTCAGCAGTACTCGTTGTGAAACCCACGCTCAACGATGACTTGATCAGATTCGGGTTAGAGAAAGTGTTGAATCCTATGCAAGACACCTTCCTTGGCTTGATCATCCAGCCATCTACTCTGTCAAGTCCGACATGTTCGAGACAAGTAAACCCGGTGTCTTAGATAACCCTCATGACAGTCGAGTTTATCATGACTTATTATTGTGTAGTCCACTAAATATGAACTGATCAATACAGCTGTATGCAGTTTATTGACTGAACATCTTGTACATTGCTTTTATCACAGATTGAACTTACCACGTGACTATCATGGAAAAGAATACGTTCAATCGCCTCATTAAGTAAAAGAATGCTGTTTGTTTTTTTCACAATCTGAAACTAAAAAGTATTTTATGAAGAGAGATGCCGCAATGGCTACAATTGAATAATTTTAAGGACGTGTACTCGGATTGCGTTAGGGAACGATATTCCATGATCATAATCATTTCCTTCCTGTTCAGGACAGAAACTTTTTTTTCGGAAATCATAATGAACTGTGTAATCAGTGACTTGTTATAAAAACAAATTCACTCCGATTTGTAGCCAACTATGGGTTTTTTAAATATAAATTCTGCACTTTACGAAACTATAACTCCTCCCAGGCAACACATGCTTTATTTTAGGTTAAGAACAGTCATCATAAATAATCGATGAAGAAGAACCAGGATCTTCACTTCTTTTTTTGTTGGGTGTGAGTCCTTTTGTAGACGATCCGGTTCCGCAGTGAGATTTTCAATGATGACCACGTCACTTGTCAGGCCAAAGCTTTTAGATTCTTGGAACCTTCAAGCGGAATGTACAGCACCGATATTCAAACTAAGGGCCATCAGGCCTTTTGCCATGCACTCCAGATTTCTACTGTTATTATTAGTTCTTAAATTTATGGATGTCACCCCATTTGTATCTTTTCTGCGAAGAAGATTTTATTCTGGAACAAACTTCTATTGAAGTATCCTTTTTCCGGGGGAGATATTTTTTCATTGTGTAATATCTATATTCCGGGGTCGTGCACTACTTCCCATATCACCAACCTATCTGATTATGTGTACTAAATGATCTGTTAATATGCGGAGACTTAAATGCCAAACATCCGCTCTGGCTCAGGTCACAATCAGCCGACAATCACAGAGAGTGCATACTATCAATACTCTTAACTATTCTCAATAATCCAGATTCCCATACTAGGACCCCAATCCGAAAGGAGGACAACCCAACCTCTCCGGACTTGTCATTATGTACTCCCTCTCTTGCTGGATATCTATGTTCGTTATGGTTTTACAAGTAACCATAATCCAATTTTTGAGACTTAAAAAATCTATTTGCTTGCCAAGATGTTCTACGAAGTTCAAGAACAATTCGAATGCAGATTGGATTGGTTTCAGCACGTTTGTGGACAGTTGTTTATTTGGCTTCGCTGTTGAAGACTTTTCTATTGACCTCAGATATATCCTGAGAGCCGACAGAATGTTTATCCCCAATAATCTCACAAAACACTTAATCCGAAACTATCTTTGGGTATTCTGGCATTTATCAAGAAAAGTGATGCCTTGAAGAAAATCAGATTGCAAATTGCGTACCACAGACATATGTGGAGCCGACTTGTTGGTCAACTATGCCAAAAACTCTTGTGGCACCTTCTGGAAGACACTGAGAAGTATCCACAGTATTATAAACGAAGATGGCGACGGAGTGAAATCCGTAACCCCTATTGCCTCGGAACCTGAACGGAAACTTGCAAATAATCTTATGAAATATGTGTCGATCAGCCACAAGAATTTCTCTCGATCTCTGCGTGTCAAACGATGTGGTCCACAACAGACGCCATATACTGCCTTCTTCACTCTCTATGATGTGGAAAAGACTATCAAATATCTACTGTCCACCCGAGCATGTGGCCCAACGGTATCTGTGATATTCATATCAAGCACCTAGGACCTCAGGGACATATCGTGTCATCGAGGCTATACAACTATTCTATCAATTCTCATACAATACCAAATATATGGGACAAATCTCCTTCCAGGGCTGTGGTTCTGTCACACCTCAAATAGGTGTGTGACTGGTTATTTGTGAATTTGCTGTCTGTTTCTGCAATCAAGTCTCAGTTCACCCTATTTACTACGGACAGGAGATTTAAAGGTGGATTTGAGATATTCCTCTGAAACATCTCCATTCCTAATACGCGAATCCAGAAGATACATTCGACTCTTTGATGACGTTCTCCAGTTGAGATCTCGTAGAAATTCGATTCTCTATACGACCCAGGAATTCTAGCTTCGAAGGGGCAAGGGAACTGGATTGTTACTACGATTGGAACGAAGAAAACAGGGTATTTGTCTCGTTTTGATCTCTCGGACATCTCGGCAGCCGAATAGGCTTTTGAGGCACTTTACGTATGTTGTAAGGGCGAAGTCTGAATTATTGGTCATAATTTGTCTGAATTATTGGTAAAAACATCTATAAATGTTATTTGAGTCATTAAGACCTGGCACCACCTCTTATTGTGAGTAGACTTTGGGGCATTTTGTTTGAGGTGCTGCCTGGTATAGTGGCCAGCATCAATGAGTTCCCTTATTGTTCAACAAGATGTGTTTTCTAGAGGGATAGGCTCGAATCTTGCTCCAATAATTTTTGGCAGTTTCTTCAACGGTGGACAGTAGGGAAGTTCGAGAGATTACCATTGACCACAGCCATATCAGAGTCAAAGTTACATCAGCATTGCTAACTCTTGATTGAGAACTTAAAAAATATTAAAATCAGGAAAAAACTTTATCGAAGTTAAATAATAGATTCTAAACTAATAGTCACATAATCACCACGGAATCATTTTATGCGGACAAATCTCATTGATTACTGAAGGACATATTATTATCACGTTGTTGCTGATTCTTGAATGTTCATTATCCGTCAATTCACAGAATGTTGGTTCAATAATTTCAAACGACGAATTGATGACATATTTTGTGTATGAACAAATCATTTCAGGTACCTAAAGATGGAATTAATGATTACTGCGATTGCCATTCTACAGAGTGCTTCAAATCGCTCAATTTTCTATTTATATATTACTTATGCCACACATATTTTCGGTAAACTAGAAATATTCATTTTAACTTTAGAAAATAGACTTGCCTCCAATAACTGGTGTGCAACAACTTTTGAATATCAAAGGTAAAAAAGTAGGTTATCGATCAAAATGAGATATAAAATGAAAGTGCGATGGGAAACTTGTTTAGCAAAAAATAAGCGATAAGATATTAGGTAATGTATTTATGAATGTTATTAGTAAAGCAGATTTAATACATCAAAGGGAAAATTCACATAACTGTTTATTCTAATTGATGGAGCATAATTATTTCAATTTTTGGCCGCGTGGTGCCATGTGGTGCGGCTAGTTTGTCAATAAATTATTTTCCTTCCTTCTGATGGCGTCATTGGATCCACCTTACTGAGGAGACGCCCAATCCTAGAGACAAGTTCTGGAACGCTTGAACGATTCAGGATCAAGGAGTTTGTTAGTTTGGTTACCTTTGGTCTTTGGAATAAATTTAATTTAATGTGTGTAAAATGTGTCCCCATTCATAAGGATTGTGCTCAAGAATATGTAAAATCTAGTCTAAATGAACAGATTTTAAACAATCTACTCGTTAATCAGCCTTTCTCATGGGAGAATACAAACATTGAACATTTTCAATCCTTTTATATTAGAAATTGGTAAGTTTGTGCGTCTGTGAGTATGTGCGTATGTTCTTTACTGATTTTTAAAGACAAGGCCATTTTTATACATTTTCATCAATTATAGTAAAAATTATCTTTGTGATATCAAGACCTAGTTAAAGGCTAAAATCGACCAATCCCCAAGTTAGAAGAGGTTGAAATTTAGATTTTATATATTAATGCTAAAATGAAATATTTTCTATGAGACGTCTTCTAAGCCTTTGGGGGTCACTGTCGAGGACTACTGTAGAATAGTCATTTGTCGCCCATAGAATCGGTAAGCGTCGAGAAGTCCTCTCTGACCATGTTAGGTGAAACTTCTAGGTGCATTTAAATACATGTCCAAGAGCCTCCATCATGCTTTTGTTATTGCAATATAAATTTGCTAGTAACTAATCATCTAGTTCAGACAATTCATTGAACCATGCTTCTCTTATGCATGTGGTATAGGGGGCCCCACTCATCTCTTGGACGAATGTCTTGAAGATCGAAGCTAGCCGAAAAAGAGCCTCCAAAATCACGGAACGCTGGATTTCTGGAGAGTTCTAGCCACCATTGCCACTGAAGTCTTATAAAAGTCAAGGTTGCTCCGATCGTACTCACGTGGGGTGATATCACATTCGTAGAATTGAATATTAGCGAAAGGAAATATTCATATATTCAATCGCTGATAATCAAGAAAACCTGGAGAGCGTAATTGTCTCGTATAGAAACCAAGTTAATGTTTCGCTGCTAGACACAAAACTTAAGGAGACGATCAGGAAGATTTTGATGAAAACAACACATGAAGACCATCTGACCTTCTGGAAGTCAGATAAGAGAAGGGAATAGACCATGATGAAGCGGTCCAATCCAAAACATCAGGAATGTTCTTAATCTCTTTTTCTATTGGTTCCGCATGAGTTCGGTGGACAATTTCGTTCCACGGTGAGGTATTACAGATAACGACTCTTCAAGTCAGGAAGAATCGTAAGCGTATTTAACCCTCAACCAGAATAAGAAAACAACCACGTAGTTCTCGACGAGGATATTCAAAGTTTCTGGAGACGCCTAAAGAATGAGAGGATCTGGATGGACAATGGGAGTTTGCTTATGACAGATAACTTTGTTGTTAGTTTCTCTGGCTGCACATACTTTGTCGTGAGCATGGAAGGACGAGAGTGTTTGATAACACACATCACTAAATTGTGAATGATTCGTTAAATTTGAAGCAATAATTAAGTTGACTAATATAGTTTCCGGGTCATCCAAAATATCCAGTTTTTCACCCAAAAAACAACTGTTTTCTTGATTTGACAAAAATCTATAGAAGTCATAATGACGAAAATCAAAACGTAGAATTATTACACCGAAGACAACTTTTATTACTAAGGAAGTTGAAAGGAGTTAATTCACAATATTATTTCGTGTATTACACCTTCGGAAAGACACGACCATTATAAAGAAACAATCAACTGAGGATCATAAAATAGCTGGCATGACTGCATGGCTAATCTTCTAAGGATGGCCTTTGGAGATATGACAGAACACATTTTATGTCCTGTTGTTAAAAAGAAGGGTCTTCTAGACAGCTTAAGTCAAATAAAATTTCACTCAATAACATGAATCCATATAAAATCACCGTAGATCAATACAATCAGCCACGAATCCATCGCCTTGGTAAATGATGCCTGAATATTTTATATTGTTTAATAAATATAATTCTTAAAAAATAAAAAAAAGTAATTAAAATCATTTAATCCTGTTCTTCAGCAGTAATTGGGTATTATGACACTAAAATAAGCCAAAAACTACTTTTTTCGCAGAAATACTATTTTTCAAATCTGGTAACACAGGAGGCCGATCGACAACGTCTCCGTACTCAACTTTGTCTAGGAATATCAAATTGAGCGAACCAGTAAATATTTTATTCTCCAGCTCAGCATAGCTGTCGTCAATACTCTTTATTTGTTTTTTATGCTTATTTTTGTTCCTTAAAGCATCTGCCTTTCCACTCCTAGAAGACTTAAAACATTCAAAAACCTCTTTTTGCACTTTTGGTTCATCTTGGCGATATGGAACTAAAAGTAAATCTAAATTTCACATCAATCTTCTTCGCCATTTCAGAAAAGTGATGATTTAGTTCAAGGTCTTCCTCTGATGGGTGTGAAGTAGGCACAGGGCTTTTCTTTGCGGACTCTTTTAAAACTGGCTTTTTCTTTACGACTGGTTGCATATTTTGAATCATTTCGCGAAGTCTATGAGGGATTTTTTCGTCTGGTTTTTATTAAATATAATTACCGATATTCTCGAGTTTTTTGTTCTTTTTTGATTTTCTACTCACCATTACGCCCTCACTAAAACACGTTATGTCGTTTTTAAATTTTAAATATAAACTTAATTAATTTTAAATAAATTTATAAATTATATTGTAATTGCATAAATCTTGATTGCTTCAAAAACAATTATATTGATGTGGTGCAAATGTTGCTATCTTGATAAAAATTTCTCTTCCTTCCTTTTAGTGGCGTCATAGGATCCACATTGCTCAGGTTACGCTTACGCCGGGCCAGCATACATAAGGATTCATCTATTCATTTCATCGGGATACAATTTCGTTCTCTGGCGACGATTTCTGGAATTGACCTCACTTTCCTTGAAAACGTCTTCATGATCACTGTGATTGGGTGAGGGTTCTGTTGGAACGCGTCAGGATTTATTTATTTTGAACCCCGGGATCACCGAGAAAGAATGACAGAAAAAAACAGTTAGGTAATTCCAGTTCCCGAAGTCAATAAGCCATCCAATGTCTGTGATCCTATTGTTCCCACTTCCGTACGAAAGATTCTTCTTTCATCCCTGCGGAAGAATCAGATTGGGAAAGAGAACTTCTTAACCAATCGACTTTTTTTGCCTTGGAAAAGGACAGGCCAAGGGGGCTTTCATCCTCCCCACCGACATGAAGGAATTCGGATTCACGATTACGGGTCGTTTTTTTATTAGTAGTGGAATGACTGTTTATCCAATATGAGGTCCCATATATATTTATAGTTTTCCGGTACATCGAGTTGAGTCTGTGGAGCATAGCCTCCGATAACTGAATTTCCACGCAACAGAGACAAACTCCACGGCTGGTGGATAGTTTGCCGGTAGAGTGTCGCAACAGAAGCATCCAAATTCAAAGGAGAACCGGACAAGCGGAAGTACAACCTTCAGCTTCTGCAAACCTCTATTGATTACTTTCCTCGCGTGGGAGTTGAAATTCACCAGCCTGTCAAACGTTAATCCAAGAATTGAAAGAGACCTTATGACATTAAGTGACTATCAGCTAACTCCTCGCACTACCTTATGACATTAAGGACTACAGCACTCTCAACTAGACTCTTGGAGGAAGCCAGTCTCCTACATGTTAGTGAGTTCTGGGCAACTAACTAACCAGCAAGCATAAACCGTGAAAAATATTAATACAAATCTCTCACGTCTAATTACAAAATAACATCAATTCTAGAAAAAATGAGTAATTTCTTTAGATTGTGAATCCATTTTAACTACTGCTGTCGAAACTGTTAGTCTTAATTTTCAAATATTCAACAATCTCAAGTTCCTCACAGGCATTTAATTAATTTATTAACCCCGGATACACCGATAAAAGAAGTTAAAGTAAACAATTAATTAAGTGATCCAGTTTCCACATCTACAGAAAGAGTCCATCAAGAATGAGCATAAACGAAAAAAAAGTCTATACTTTCAGTTGTGGAAACCCCTCCAGTGGAGTAGGGAAGAACAAATGATCCTTTTTCGAATGGTCAGGCACTGAAGGCCACCTTGACAGGTAGATCTCATGACGCACTCTAATAGGAAGAAAAAGGAGGAACTTGAGATAATTACTATGGAGATATTTAAGCGAATAAATTCGGCTCTATGGCCTAATGGATAGGGCGTCGGCCTCCGGAGCCGAAGATTGCGGGTTCGAATCCCGTTAGAGTCAATATTTTTTCTAATTTCGTTACATTTTTATTGAAATATGGAATTCGCAACGTGCGGCCCGCGCAAAGGATAGTTTTGCAGTCGACGACATTGGTGCGCCAAGGTTAGTGTTGTTCTATTAGCTACACGAATTGAAGATTATTTGTTTGATTCTTCTTCCCTCCTCTTTCCTTTTGGCTCCAGGGAGCTTCAATTGTTTGCGTGCGTCATGTAGTTCACCATCTCTGGTGGCGCCAGATATAATCCTAAATTATATCTAAACGAAGAATGCTGAGGGAGGCCAAAGATCACTTAAATTTTTTTCAATCTGGCTATGACGGTGTTTTTGTTTCAATAAATTTAAAAATTAAATACAAGAACCATCGAGTCTGCGTTCGCCTGTCTGAATTTTTGCTTTTTACTAGAAATTATAACTTTTTTACTTATAAACAGAGATTGGCTCCTTTTCTGGTATATCACCCTTTAATTATATCCTGGCACAATTGTTGTCAATCAATATCTGTATGGAACATCAACGAGTATTCATGGGAACATCAACGACATGGTTTTCTTTAATTTTAAGGATTCACTAAAAATCGATTGTAAATCCTTGACTAAGTTAAGACGATATAAATATTTATTCGGAAATAAAAGCGAAGACTTTAAGCCAATAGTGATCGAGCTGCTGAGACATTGCTGATGATTTCAGGAAAACAGTCTTTAAACCAATTTACAAAAAATTGGAAAACAATCTTTGTTGACAGAGAATTGCATATTTGGCTTTTATAAACTGAATAAATTTACATTATCGCTACAAAGAAAATTTCAATCTGTTTTTATTTTGAACGACAAACTGATGGCCTTAAAACGGAAAATTGAATTTTGGCGGTCATACGTAAATAAAAATAACATTACATGCTTTGCCGTTTTGCAAGAGTATCTTGATGAATAAGAATGCACATTGGACAATACTTCAGGACAGCAAAGATCATTTGGTAATTTTGGATAACATTGGAAATATTTTCAAGATAAATTTGATGACAATTGGGTTCAAAATCCATTCAAAATAATACCAGCAAATCTAGCATCAATTGAATATGAACATATTATTGATTTAACATCAGAATCAACGTCAAATCAGATATTTAAAATGAATCCCTTCTTAATTTTTGAAAGCAAACATTTCAAAATATCCTGATACGTACAGTATATTTTTTCCAACGACTTAATTATGCGACTCGGAGATAGGTTCTTAATTATGCGAGTCGGAGTTTTCAATATATACATTACCAAAACAAAATATAGAGATAAACTCAATGCTTCCGCTGATATGACGATAAGTTGTCGACAAAAACTCCTAACGTTACAAGATGCTATGATAAAAAGTTACCCCAATGTCCACATTAAAATTGTTTTGGTTATTACAATTATTTTTAAGAGAAAACTTGCAGTGCTTCCTCAAGAACTTTATGTTGGTAAGCGATGCTTAATAATCAATCTCTTATTTTCCAACATTCACAATTCGAAATAAAAAATGTGCATAGCACACGGAAAAAATATGCCGTAGGACAGCCCGTATGGAACCGACCTTACAGGAAAGCGACCCGCAGTGCAATGGGCGGCAATCCAATAGACCCACTGCGTAAATGATAACAGTAGACCACGACCAGGTAAGTGAATTTTCTTGAAATAAGCTTCAGCGATAAATTTAGCTATATTGTTGAAATATTGCTGGTTAAACAATGCTTTTAAAATCAGGCAATTTAATTTATTTCAATTTTCGTATTATTTAAATTTACTTTTATATTTCAATATGTTTTTCAAAGCTTTTAAATTTATTATAACAAAAAGTTTTTTTAACAATTAAACAAATGTCAGTTGAGGAAGCCTGCTGCGTGGATTGCGAACGAGTTCCCTCGGAGTATGGCTATTCCTATCTTTTGTCTTAGCCATAACCTTTCTCGTTGATCCCTTTTCTTTCTGGCAAGCAATCCTCCGAGTTCTTGCAAGAATTCAGCCGTAATTGGACCAACGGCTCCCGATGATTCGGTCGCAACAGGAGTAAATCGGTAGCCATCCCCGAGCAAGAATATTTTTTAATTTATATAATGAATTAATTTTTTTCTCTATTATTATCCAGACATTTTTTCATTCCAACTATATTCCCAGGACTCAAAATTTAATAAGCCCATATTCGGTTTCATTAAAAATGAACTTGAATGGAATCTGCTTTTGTTCTCCTATGATTCCTTCTCCCAGTTTTTTGTAAAAGAAGCACAGAACCCCCACATTTAATAGCTGATTAATTAGCCAGAAGGTCAAGGTTGTGACGTACCCTATTGTAAGGAATGTCTGCTTAGCTTTATGAAGGATGAAGACACTTGTCTGCCCAATTGCTATTTGGTGGAAGACGTGGATTATTCCTTAGAAGGGTTCCCACAATTGTGCTTCTAGATGAACTTATTTAGTTGGAAGTACTTGTCTTTTTCCGACCACTACCATGGGAACCATATGCATTTAGTTAGTGGACCTTCTCCCTCCCTACTGAATCATTTCTCGTGATTCATAAATATTATTGGACTTTTATACATTTCCTTGAGGTGGATTTAGACAAAATCTACCCTTAGACGCACTTATCGGCTTATTTTTCCCTTTAAACGTGTCCGAACATAAAAGTAAATATTCCACTCGAATTAAAATAATGTATTGATGTCACGTTCTTCCTTGATGACATTTTTTATCTTAGTAGTTATGATGCTTTGCCTATAACAACGTTCTGTGT
>RDEW01000027.1:229947-332514 GCA_011109175.1 Dicyema japonicum | reverse complement strand
ATTGTTCGGCTTATAGCCTGTCCGAATTTTGTCCCAATATTGACTAGTTTTGTGTTCTTTATTGACGTTTTGACTATGATTCCGTTTTATTTACAGATTTTAATCCAACTGTTACATAACCGAGGATATTTGTCTTATCAACCATTCGCTGCGATCATCCGAATTCTCCTATTAATTCAAATTACCCGAGTTTTGAAGCTGGCAAGGTATTTTAAAATTTTCAAATTGTTAAAACACACTTTTCATGCGTCAATCAAGGAATTATCTTACGTCCTCATATATTTTGTAATCGGAGTGATATTTTTTTCCTCGTTCATTTATTTCGTTGAGTCTGGGTTTGATAGTATTCCGGCAGGTTTTTGGTGGGCCGTGATTACAATGACCACTATTGGATATGGAGATATGAAGCCAAGAGGAATATACGGAAAGATAGCAGGCACAATGTGCGCCATTTCAGGAATACTCATAATTTCATTCGCTTTTCCCATAATTATTGCAAATTTCAAATATTACTACAAACGGGAATCAATTAGTAATTCATTCCTGAACAAAAAAGAGAGCATCCAAAAAATTAATAAAAACAGTTTTTACGTCGATAAAATTGAAAAAATATTTTAAACTTCTAATCATTATTCTATCACCTAAAAGCGCTAAAAAGTAAAAACTTAATTCAAAACCACTTGTTGGTAAATTAACATGATTTTAAACGAAACACGTGGCCTTTCTGTCTTTAGTGAGCTAATGAGGCACATTTCAAGAACGTAGTTAGTTAACTAGTTAAAAATGCTTGTGAAGTTTCACTTGTGCTGTACTCCGACTATCATTTTTACTTTTTCTTTTGTCTTCTGAGTTTTCAAGTTTCTTTCCAATATCTCTCTGTTCTTGGTTCAAATAGATGGTAGTGTGGCTCCTAGTCTTCTACGGAACGCTCCTCCACATTACGTGAAGATATTTCCATTTCAATATTTGCAAGAGTATTTATTTCCTTTAGTAGGATATGACCAAAGAACAACTCGAAGATATCTATCGATAGTTCGTGAGATTTGCTACAGTTATATAAATCCGAGTTTTAGGTTTTCATTGGGTATCGTGATTTCGGTAGTTGTGATCTATGGTACCTGTTTAAACTATAGGTTTCTTGTTTTGAAAGTCTCCAGGTTCCACAGTTGTATGTCAGTATTGGTAGTAGGAATGAGTTTTACATCTTTACTTTCGATTTTCCGATAATTTCTTTTTTGTCTGCCAAATGGGCAATAACTTTTTATCTCCCTCACTGCATAATATGTCACATGGGCGGCGCGTAACGCATGGGCAGCCTGTTACATTTTTTCGACCTTGAAAAGGTCTTTTGATTATCCGACATTATTATTATTACCCCCAGGATCACTGGGTCAAAAAGAAAGAAATAAAAGTTCTCATCTAACTAAGTGATCCCAGACCGACAAAGGTGAAATTGAGTCCCTCATTGGATTATCCGACATTTAATTTTATATATCCGATTTATATCGTGATTTAATCCTGTTAAATTAGTTTTTTATTCATAAATGTTATGATTATAAAGATTTTATTTTTTATAGCGGTAAACCTAGATTTCTAGCGTGATTTATAGCATGGAAGATTATTTTGTTGCAATGGCTTCTTACAAGGGTTTTGTGAAAGATTGCGTTGAATATCAAACTTTAAAAGATTCTTTGCATGATAAATTTCCCGAAAATCTTCCGAGGCACCGAAAATATAGGCTTGTAAAGAAGATAGAGAATTTTTCTATTATCAATGACAGGTATTGTAAATTGCAATAATTTTAGACTGTATCTTAAATCAACTGATTCCAAGTTAGTCATATCCCTGGATAATGAAACCGAAATGGAGCATGTTGCGAAATCGTTGCACGAGTTTTCACACGGAGGAGTCAATAAAATTGAGTATGAATGTCGACAAAAATACTTCACTGTAAAGAATGAGATTATCAGAAAAGTTATTCGAAATTGTGAAGTCTGCAAATTTTCGCGTCCTTTAAAAGTTCGTGATTTTTTTAATTGGAGATATAAATCACCATATGTTTGCTTCTTCTCCAAATGAACGTTTTCAGGTAGATCTAATAGACCTGAAAAAATTTTCAACATTAAATGAAAATTTCAAATGAATTTTAGCGGTCATTGACATATATAGTATGTTGGTTTTTTTTTAATTTATAGATTCGCTTTTGTACGACCACTCTATAATAATTCTGGTAAAGAAGTATGTGAAAACTTAAGATCTTCGTTCCGCCTGAATGGGCCATGTAAATTTCTTCAGTCGGACAATGGTTCTGAATTTAAAAATCAAGAAATAACAAAACTTTGCGAAGATTTTAACATTAAGAAAATTCACGGAAGGCCTAACAATTCACGAGCACAAGGACTAAGATAATTTAAGTGATGAGTGTGCGATTCCAGAACAAATTGACGATTTGGTTAATTGTTCGACTCCAGAATCTATTGAAAATTCACGTAGTTTGATTTAAAAAATTTATATCTAGATAATTCCCAGTCAGATAATTTGTGTCCGAATGCGAAGAGATTCAATTTCGAAATTAAATCGATTGAAGAAAATTCTAATTATTACAAAGCTATGAACAGGAAAATGAATGTTCATAATAGTAAATATACTTTTAACATGGGAGATAAAGTATGAATCAAAAACATTAATAAATAGGTTCGGGCTAAAAAGGACTTTGGAACAAATCCCTCATTGCGACTGGATAAGTTTGAGTCTCAGTATTATCCAGTTGCAGAAATAATTAATTTGATAGATAAAAAATTCGAAAGGAGAAATATCGACTGTATTAATGAGTAGACTAAAAAAAGTTATTTAAATTTAATTTTTGTGGTTAATTTGATAATAAAATTTCAAAAAAAAAATAAATCATTTATAAAATTAATTGAAGTTAATCTTGGTTCAAGGTTAATGTAACAGGCAGCCCATAGGTATCGCTTGGCCCATGTGACATATTAAGGTTGTAGCCAACAAAAGTTCTTTCAGCAGATATAGGCCCCGTCCTTATTTCCAAAGTTTGTGGAAGATGGTCGCTTCCAATATCTTGCTCCACATATGGGTGCTCACAAATTTTGCTTAGATTCTGAGGCATCACAAAAACTCCGAGCTTGTCCCCACTCCTTGGTGCAAAGTGATTAATTTCTACTGAAGTTAAAATCTTTAACTCTCCAGACTTTATCCATTTTACAAGGCATTTTCCATCTTGATTGGTTGCTACACAACCATAGTCAGTATGTTTAGCGTTTATGTCCCAAACAAGGATTGGATATTCATTGTTTTCCATAAATTTGTCAACAATCCATGGATACTCTCTTAGTTTTTTAGAATAGATTCCTCCGATAGTTATCCATCCCATGGTTGTTTGTAGTTGAATGCTTGCTAGTTCACAAAGATTTTCTTCATTGATTGTGGGTAGTCTTGTATTTAAAGAATTTTTGTAGTAAATTGAAGTTCCTGTTCCAGAACAAGAACCAGTCTTCCAAAAAATATCTAATGAGCCATATCCATCAATTTTAAATGGTCTTTTCTTCAATTTAGTTTCGTTTATAATTAGAACATCCATCTGGATCGTGCTGGCTAGAGCAACCAGCACTGAGGCCCGTTTCCGAAGAGAACGGGCATTAATCAGGGTTATCCTGACTACTTCTGGTTTTTTTGGTGACTGCCCTCTCTTCTTAAGAGCGCCACCAAATCTAGTAAAAATTTAGAATCCTTTTTTGTTCTAGTCATATCTTTAATGCTTCTCTCCAACTTGTCAAGAATCGAGTTGGAAGCTACGAGTTGGAAGTTATTTAGTTGGAAGTACTTGTCTTTTTCCGACCATTACCATGGGGACCATATGCATTTAGTTAGTCGACTTTCTCCCTCCCTACTGGATCATTTCTCGTGATTCATAAATATTATTGGACTTTTATACATTTCCTTGAGGTGGATTTAGACAAGGTCGACCTTAGACGCACTTATCGGCTTATTTTTCCCTTTAAACGTGTCCGAATATAAAAGTAAATATTCCACTCGAATTAGAATAATGTATTGATGTCACGTTCTTCCTTGATGACATTTTTTAGCTTAGTAGTTATGATGCTTTGCCTATAACAACGTTCTGTGTTCTATTCCCTCCTTGTTACTTAGTCGAAGAATTCTGGTCCTTGCTATGTTCCATATTATAATGTTGTCATTGGAGTGTGTCATGAGATCCGGCTGTCCCAGGTTGGCATCATAAAAGGTCCATTCACTATCCTTCACATCACAGGATAATTTCTTGGATAGGTTCTTTCAACTGTTGTTCTGGCTGGACTTGTGTCCTTGGAAGGCGACCATTAGGAAGGGCGTTACTAAAACAAGTCACTTCCTGAAATTTTCCACTTTCATGTCAGTCCTGGTGGCTTAGGGAAAGCAAGGGGATCTCGAACATCTCTTCATTCAGAGCTGGACTTTTTCCACACCGTAGAAATGCGAGTCTCACTTTGACGGCTTTCTCAGGAAGTCTGTGGCCAAATATTCAGTTGTCTTAACGCACCACCTCGTTATGCCTCCACATATAGTCGTGGCAGAGCATGGATCCGCACCGAGTGGCTGAATGATCAACCGATATGCTTCTTGACTTACAATGGGGACATGTATTTGTTGATCGACCTCAAAAAATATTGCGGTCTTGCATATACGTGTACATCGCCTTCGATCGAGGTGAGTTGTCACCGTATTTTAGCGAAATTGTCGACTTAAGGTCGACATGTGGGTTGTCCAATGCTCTGAAGAGGATCTTATGAAGGCTTTTTAAGTTGATCTTTTCCATCAAATTATTATATTATAATTCGATCAACGCCTTCACATTTACTAGATAGTGCCTAGGTGGGTTGCCCGTGTTTTCTCGGTCGTTATTATGGAGTGCTTCCTAGCAGACACACTTGACCCAGCTAGTGTCGTGCATTCGCATAAGGATACGCTCACTTAGTTGGACTACTCCATACAGTCCACGGCCGAATTTATCACGGGGTAAATATAGTCTCTCCTTATTGGCTGCCAAGACATGGACATAATTCTTTCTGAGTATTCCACGGATCATAACATTTATCTCATCATACTCTTTGGGCTCAAACTCCACAACACCTATGTAGTAGTTTAGCAGCGAGACAGCATACTCATTTAATGATAGGAACAAATTCCTTGCATTTAGAGACGTCTTACACAATAACGGTGCTCTTTTCCGAATCCCTTCAGTAATTTGTCGTTTTGTTTCAGGCATTATTAGGGACTTTGGAGTTTTGGTAGCACCCAAAAACTTATCTCCATCGTGTTCCTCTATGACTCTTACTAACTCGCTACATACTTGCGTGTTAGTCGCAGACTTTGAATAATACAAATCTAGTCTATAATCTCAAATAATTCCCTGGCGCAGACCCCCATGAAGTAGAGCTCCTCGGCTGTTCGAGCATACATCTTCAGGTCATCGATAAAAAGAAGGTGATTTGTACTGAAACAAACCCCCTTTCACAATGAACTGGTATTTGTTCAACCCGGTCATTGAGGCGGCAACTCAATAGCTCCAAACAGAGAACAAAGAGCAGCGGAGACATGCTATCCCCCTTAAGGATCCCCCTCTTTATTTTTACCTTGCCTATCCGGTGCCTATTATAGTTCAGATGAATACTCCACCTATTCATCACAGCCACTACAAAGCTGATGAACTATACAGATGTACACAGACTGTGTAGGCACTCGACAAGGTAAGAATGATCAACTGAATCGTAAGTTTTCTTCACATACACCCACATAGACAAAAGTTAGTTTCCGTGAGACACAGAAAGGCACTTGTTGATCAAAGCCTGCTCTTTTGCCCCATGACAATTTCTCACAGTCCCAACTAATTCTCGAGAGAATCCCATTTGCTTCTACAAAGCTCCTGACCTCATTAGCCACAATTTGGTCATCAGCTTATACAGGGTTGGCATGCAGGTTATCGGTCGATAATCTGCGTGGTTTAGCCTCCCACATACTACCCCATGTAGAGAGCATTTCCGCGTCCTGTTGGGAACATGCACTATGGCTATTTTCGTGTAGGCGACGGTAAAATAATCTGCGATTAAACTCAAACAGATTATTTTCTCTCCTTCTCTTACACCGACTTTCATGTGTATAGAGTTTCCTCTTAGCACCATTATTGCCCTCTCTAACTCCACCTTTTCCTTTCTCAATTTTTTGAGGTCCCATTTGGGTTCACGGAGTAAACTAATTAGCCCCTTTATTATAGGCGGTACTTTTCCTTTAACCCCTCTCGCCACACTACTTATGCGCCCTCCAGTGCTTACAGCTCTGTCTGTCTCCAAGTAATCTTGGCACAGATCTGCTCCCTCCATTTACTGGGTAGTCTGGTCTTGTCCGTCAATTCCTCTTAGGTGATCTGTGCTGCATATAGCACTAAAGAGATGTCACCCAGTGACCCTACTGGCTTAGCCTCCACCGCATAAGCCACAGCCTTATTGATGCAGGTTAACACTACTCCATTAACCTTACCATGATGGATCTTTAGGGTAAATCTACGGTCCTCAAGTGGGACATATGTCGCTGCAGCGAGATACCGCGCGAAGACCTTATAAACATGCTTGAGCTGCAACGTATCACAGCTCTGGTGCTCGTGATCTCTTTGACAGTTGTGGTCATCTAATCCCCACTCCTTTAGACAAGTACCCTCTTTGCCTCCAGCCATTTTCTTGAGTTCTCTCACAGATATAGCAGTACTAAATCTGCCACTGCAGAACTCCGCCAAGTATGGCCAACCATTTCAGGGCATTCGGGATAGCCTGCTACATACCTTCAGGACTACCTTCCTCGCCCATTCTTTTGGGACTACTGCCACAACGCTCTCGGATATGACAAGGATTATATTCTTGCCATCTGGTAACGCAAGTGACCCTTCTCCTTTAACATTTTTACCAACTCGAGAGAGTTTTAGCGCCGCCGAATGCACGTTGCATGTTTTTTTTTAAATCAAAGACTAATAACTGTTGATAGAGGAAATACCCTGGCCGTTAAGCGTAAAATTAATTTGAATTATATTTCTTTAAAAAAAATTATATTGCTTCCACTTAAAAATCAAATAGATTTTTTGCTTTAAAATTTATTATTATCTTCTTTGATGATATTCCATGAAAAACAATCAGAAGGCCTAAAAAAGTTCAGAAGTTGAGTATGCGGAAGATTATTGTAAAGATCACTTCATTCTTCGGCGGAATAGTTTTCATAATGTAATCTTCATCAAAGGATTTGGTCTGAGAGAAGATATGAAAATCCCTTTCAACAACTGCTTCGTGTCAAAAAGACTCGCCGCCTCACGGATGGGATCCGTGACAAGAATTGACCTCCACATAAAAGTCAATCTATCAGATTCAAACCCACGACAAAAGTTCAGTTAAAAAAGGCCAGTATTACGGGTTTTGCGAAAAAGAAGGATACTAAATTAAGCAATCTTGATTCCTGTAGTTGTCTCAGTTTTTCTTGAATCCTCTTGAAAGATTCTGGCTTTTTTCTTAAAAATATGGCTGTCAGTCTAACTACCACGCCAACGGTGTGAACATAAGTATATCAGACAGTTTCCAGAAAACTTGCTATAGCCCCTTCCGTGGTTTCCAATGTAGTTTTCACCACTACGTCTAATTCTTGCTTTGAAATTCCAGTCTTCTGCGACAAAATTGGTCTGCATAAACAGAGTTGAAAGCATATTCCGGATAGACTCAAATACAAATCATCAATTCATATATTGAAGTGTTAATCTTCCATTGTGAGAAACATAGAAATTATTGACAGACAAATCGATTTCTTAATATCCATTGAATGCTAGCGATTCGATCAGTCAATTCGATAAATTACTTGATAATAGACAATTCAAGAGTAAATGTTCACATTTCCTTAATTAAGTTGGTGCTGGGCTTACTTGGAGTTAAATAAACAAAGCCATGATAGTCATAGCTTTTATGTAGGAATAACGTTAGAGTAATAATTAGTTTTTGAACGGGATGTGGTCTAATGGTATGATGTCTGCTTAGCATGCGGAGGTTCGAGTTCGATTCTCGCATCTCCACCATTTTTTTCTTAAAATTTTTTGGATTCATTCATTAATAGATGACAATTTTTTTAATTTTAATTTGAATCTATTTAAGTCTCAAATAGCCAAACGTCCGCAGCAATGCCCATTTTCTTAACACTTGAGTCTGATTTATTGCTAATGTTTGTGTTTTAATAATTTTTTTTACAAGCGATTATTTTTTTAAAAAAATTAAAGTTTTTTAAACCAAGAAGCCAGGATCGCGTGCTAACTCTGCACTCAAGGTAATTTAAGTTCTATAGTTCCTTTGACTAAACGAATATTTTTAGAAATGTAAGCAGGTATTACAACTTCCATGAGGACCTTAGCCCAATGCCCCTCCCCATCTTACAGGTGTTTACACATTGTCCATCCGAGCTCATCGAACTTGACGTGTTGCATTGACTCCGACTGTTTCAGGGTATTATTAGCTGATAGCAGTGAGTTCCGTTGCAATGCATTTCTTAAGGAAGAAAAAAGAAGCATGCGAATCCAGAGAAGATATTCTTTGTAGAAGCTACTTCTTTTCCTTAGTTCTGAAGGTAGTTTTCCAACTTTGCATCTCCAATTTGATATTACTACACCATTCTTAAGAGATAAAAAGGCCTGATAGTGCCTAGGTGGGTTGCTTTTGTTTTCTCGGTCGTTACAATGGTGTGTTTCCTCGTAGACACACTTGACTTAGCTAGGGGATGCCGTGCATTCTCATAATCATATACTCACTCAGTTAGTCTGCTCGTTAGATAGTCTATTTTATCATATTCTATAGCCAGTATATGGCTAAGATTCACCTTTTTTTATTAAAAAAACGGCTAAGAGTTTTTTTTCTTTTAAAATTCGTCCATAGTTGTTTTCGAATTGAAATTTTAAATTCAACACCAGCTACGATGTTCACTGTTCACCAGCTACGGATATTTTTTGTTCAGGTAATATTTTAATTTTTAAAAAAAATATAAATGAATCCTTTCAAATTCTAATAAATAGGCCGTGGTGCCACTGGTGAATAAGTGGTGCCACTGGTGCTACAAGAATAAATATACTACGAGTTTGAGAAACATACATCAGGCCTAATGGAGATGTGTTGAAAGATGCCTTGTTTGTTCTGATTCACATAGAAGATCGCAGTGTCCGGTTACAAACAATAATAAGTCCTTTAATTGTGGTTCATCCATCGACTTTGCAATTATGGAAGATGTCCCAAGGCTGTTGAAGCTAACATAGCGAAAAAAAACAAAATTGACCAAAAAAGGAAAGAATCGAATGGAAAATTATTTCTAAAAACGAGAAAATGCCCATAATGGAGAAAGTGAAGTTTCCAAAACTGGAACGAAATAGGAAATTAAAAACTGGCTGGAATAGGAACATATAGTAAGAAACATTCTAAAAAAGAGACAGTAGAAGCTTCATACAGAGAAGAGAGGGCAGCCACCGAAAAAAACCAGTAGTCAGGATAACCCTGATTAATGTCCATTCTCTTCGGAAACGGGCCTCAGTGCTGGTTGCTATAGCCAGCACGATCCAGATGGAAGTTCTAATTATAAACGAAACTAAATTGAAGCACATGAATTTGGATTTAGCATCTGAAATTGATGACGAAATACGAAAGAAAAACGAGAAGAATCGGTGATTTATTACATTGCTTGTGGAAACTCGCATTGTAATTGGGCTTTTTACGGAGAAGAGACATACGGTGTCTCATGAGAGTGCCCCGATATAGACGACCCCAAATTTTTGGTTTTTCCTCTTTAGTTAATGGCTCTTACCTTGTTTAGTTAGTTGGGGTTTTGCGAAATAAATTATGTTATGTTATCTAATAAATAGCCTTACAAGACATTTTATATTCATTTTTTTATATTTTATTAGAAAGTCTAAAAATGTTATCAATTCTCTCCTAGATGTTAAAATTTCTCCGATTGATGTGAAGTACTTCTCACTTAAGTCTTGAAAACCCTGTATATGTAATCCGAACCTAATTCCTGTAGAAGCACTAATTTATTTATTCAAAACCAAAAATCATTATTAAATCAATAAGAACTTTTTTGTTAATTCTGGCAAAAGTTCCCCGAGAAAAGCGAACTGAACTTGCGAGGCTTTAAACATTAATTAAAGGGATAAGGACTTGGTTTAAAAAGTGTTATTCGACAATTTCTCCGAAATAAAAAACTTACCATCCTAGTTCACGAAGGGAGTGTGCAACCTCAAAGACCTCCGAGTCTTGACATTTTGAGCTATGAGAGTTATCCACAATTGACAAAATAAAATGACTTCGGGCTTTGTTATTTTCATAAAAATCAAGGTTAAGCACCCTTTGTTATTTATATGCCAAAAGTTCAAAAAAATTAGAGTTGAGGACCCACAATGTATCGCTATTCCCTCTTGGGATTTTTTGGGAAGTAAACGATCTTGGAAGTCAAGTTTTTCGAGTCGCTCTACAAAAGCATAGGATGAATGTTCATGGATTCCGGAAGTTTCCACGGCAAGAAAAGCAAACAGCACCTCTTAGATACTTCTGGCACTTTGACGTTTCGGCATTGGAAAGTCACTGGGAACACTTTAGGTAGGGTTGTTCAAAGATAGTGTCCATACACGTGACGTCTCAGACTAGGGGTTTCCTAGGCAAGAACGGAAATGGTCATTCCATCTGGTCGTTATTCATTGCGTCTACATACAATGACAATTCGACTACACAGTGGAACTCATCTGTCCTCAAAACCCGTCTAAAGACCTCAGTTAAGGTAGTATCCCTGGGGACCTGCTCCTGCAAACGATAAGATTAAGTCCATAACATTAATGCTCACATGATGCAAATCTTTAGTCCAAGGCGAAGTAAAACTCCAACTTGAACGGATTCATCTAGAGAAGTTCCCAATACCCCACTTGGGATGGCGTTGAGCTATGCCTCAGGTTTCCACGGCAAAGGTTAAACTATACAAAAATCTGCCTAAAATCAAAACGAAAGCCCAGCAGACAATGAAATGTTAAACTTAGCCTACCATTCCATCAGTTGTCTATTAATGAATCACAATCTGTTTCATTACATAAAATATCAAGAAAAGTCTAAAACCTAAAGAATTAGGTAAATTTAGACCAAAAGTCCTATAATCGAAGTCAAATGCTGTATTTGTAATTCAGTAAACGATTCAGCCTAAATTTGACTCATATAATACCTTAGCCTGCAAAGTTGCCCTTTCCACGCTTTCTACACTTCACGGCAGCAAACAACCTTTCATAAACGTCTCCACTAAGCAACCAAGAAGAATTTTAGCATCATTTGTAACTGCAAAGTCAAAAATAGATTTACTCTTCGAATTCTGTTGTCCTAGAACTTCCTTCAGTTTTTCGTCAAGGTATTTCTAAGTTTACCAATTTGCCGTACTAGAAGATTCGCTTCAAAATTAGATTTGTTCATGTGACAGAGAAAAACAAAAATTTAAATCATTAAGAATATTAATTGATTAAATATATTTTTATTTTCTAATTTTCCGCATCCCCGGAAAAGATCCAATATATCATTTTTAACCGACCGGAGACAAAGGGATATGCTAGAAATCAAACCTTATGGGGAACTTATTCCCATACTGAGACATCCAAGAATCCTGGAGTGACCTTGAACCCTTGCTCTCATTTTCTCAAAATGTGAAAGACGTTCTGCCAAAGAGTCTTCGAAAACTCAACATTATAAAGACATTTTAGAGTCTACGCCAATTTCGATCTCCTACTTGTCGATCTGCGGGCACTTAGTTAGGTGGGACATTCTTACTTTTTTAGCTGTCTTTGGTTTTCAATTTTTAGTGAAAATAATGGCTTATCTGGTTAATGTTTTTTTAGTAAAATCCTATTTTTTTGAAAAAATAATAAATTTATCGATAGTAATAATCAATAATTAATTAACACAGCCATCCATCAAAGTGGACCCCGCCGACATTATCGACGTTGCGTTGTCTCTCACGATTGCACCAGAAATCAACTAAGAAGCCACACGTCGTCAAGTTTCTTTAAGGAAGCGAAGCGATTTTCCATTTATTCCTCCAGTTGTCTCGACCGCAATCGGATAGAACGCGAATCGGTCTCGTAGGGATTCGTGTTTCTTCTCCTTTACCCTCATTGATTTTTCCGCGGCAAAGAGTGTGTCTACCGCGCTCCCGACAATATTGGATGGGCTAAGTGGATCCACACTAGTAGCATCCCAGACCAAAGGTTTCCCCTCTTCGAATGGGAAAATTGTGATCTCGTCAGGACGTTTTCCGTCTCCTCTGTCCAGGCCAACAGGTTTAGGTATGGCGGGGTATCCAGTTAAAACGTTTTGTTATTTATTCGATAACCCCGGATATACTTGAAAGAGGCTAAGATTTAGTTAACATCTAATTAAGGTATATCATGTTCCCACGCTTGATTGAGACGCACCCTTTTTAAGCATAACATACATCCATATCAGTCATTGTTAGAACCCCTCTACTGGAGTAGGAAGAACAGAATCCTTTTGTACGTCGTCGAAGCACTGCGACTTTAATGAGTTAGGTGGACTTCATGACGCCTTTTGGAAAGTAAAGAAACCAAAGAACATAAAGGTATTCTTTGACCAAACAGGTAATGGTTTGGGAATCGAACTTAAAGATAATCACGACGCAGGCAACATCAAAAGTTGTTAAATTTTGGATAAAAGTTGAACTTTTTATAAAATAAATTTTGGGCCTTGGTGTCCCTCATGGATGTGAGGTCGCCATTCATTCAACACGGTAGTTTATTTCCTGTTATCTCAGAGAGCACAAACTACTTGTGAAACTAGATATCTACAATGTATTCAGGCTCAATCTCATGCTGGAGTTTTGGGTTTCTAGGACGAATGAAATAGCAAAATTTTTCCATCCGTCTTACGGATTTGAGAGTTAGCTTGTAATCGGAGATCACATTGTGCCCATCTTCTACAGATGTTCAGCTAGATGATCCCCTGGACCTCTTTTTTCCGTTACGAGTGAGAAGATCTCGGGCCCTTTTAATGTTCGGTACCTCGACGATTAAACGATTGGTGGAGATGCCTCGATTATCGGCGTTATTCCTGAATATGCGGAATTTAGAGATTGTAGATGTTAGCTTTCCAACGGACGAGTTTTCCATTTTCCAAACCCGCCTTGGGGCTTTGTTCCCTGACGAGAAGATAGTCGAGACTTTTGTTACGGTTTTCTTTGGATGCTCTCTATTCTTGTCCGGGATGGAGAGATTTATATGGAGAAAGGTCAACTTGTTCCGGTTCATGACCAATAAGTTAAAGGAATTTTTCGTGCCGGCCTGGCATTGGGCGCCTAGAGAGGTGGATTACATGACGCCTCTCTAATAGAAAGAGAGAAAAGGAACAAACGAACAAACAGAAACTTCACCAATTAGACACGAAGCACCATATGGCGCCAAGCGGCCATTAATTTTAGCAGGCCATAATGGAGACCTTAACATGGCAACTAACTTTGTTCTATTAAATACATAAAAATTTAAATTTATTATTTTAAATCAAATTTTAAAAATTATCTAAAACGCGTACATAATCTTGTTGCGATTATAAGTAATACTTAATGATATTATTTTCTTAGAAATAAGATGTCATCCTTTTGGTACAATATTTTCTCGAAGATAGGACAATGGGTTGTTCACAAGGTAATTTCTCTGGCATCTACCGTTCAGGAGAATCTCCAAAGCGGTGTGGTGACTGAAGTATTAGAAAATTTCAATGAATTTACCATTGGACTTATTTCGACCATAATTTCAACTCTTTTCGGACTTTTTCTCATAAAAACATGTTTAGTCGTTCCACGTGTACCGTTCTTAGTTATTTTTAGCTCTTCTCAAAACTGATCGACAATCGAAGATGTTGTGCTTTTGTTTATTTATTCCTAGTAAATTTTGTGGAGATTCAGAAGGCGCTGATCCACAATCAACAGGAATCTCTATATTTGAACGAAGAATTAAAAAACTTGACTAACAAGGTTGCCGAGTTGGAAGAAATTGTAAAACAGAAAATATAATTACAGAACTGTTCAAATAATGAAAATTTTAAAAATTTGGAGTCGGAAAAGGCCAATTTGGAGAATTCATTGAAACTGTTACAACAGGAAAAGGAATTAAGTGATAATTTGAATGAAAACTTAAAACTTCTCCTGCAAACTAGGGATTTTGAGATTGAACAGCTTTCCACAGAAAACAGTCATAACAGTTCGACTATTAAAAATATCTCTTCCGAGATCGCCTCAAAAGATGATGAGTATTTCTTATGTGGCATTCTAGAATTCTCTTGATGAGAAAGAATTTGGAGAGACTCAAGCTGATGGAAGAGACCTGTTCAGTTTGCCTTGTTGTTAACAGTCAGAGACAGGAAATCCTCATTGAGAACGTTCTTGCTCAATTTTTGATGGATTCCAACTTGGAGACCACTGATGACGTTTCTGTGATAAAGAAGATTGTGGAGGATCTGCAGTCCCCCAACGAACTGCGGTCAAACTACTTGTCATGCCTGAAAAAGCTGAGTCTAAGTGAGGATAAAGTTGTGGAGTTGAGATGTATTCTTCCTATAACCTCCAGCCCAGTTGGAAGTCGTCGAGGCTAAGGTTTCTGCCGGGGACAGCCAGATTGCAAGTATGAAGAAGGAAATAAACGACTTGGAGGGAAGAATCTCCCTTACTAACGACCTGCTAAATTCCACCATGAAGTACTTACAGTTTTAACTTGAATAGTCAAATTTACGAGGAAAAGGCGGAAATGTTGGTTTTAACACGTGAAAAGATTCAAGTGGAAAAGAAAATAACTGAGTATGAGACTAACGCCTGTCTTCATAGGTTCGCCGTCATAGACATCTTAGAGCGCATTTGAAGGAGTACGACAACCTAATTGACACAGTGAGACATGCCCGCAATTTGATGGAAGACAAGTACAGGACGGCACAGCTGGTGGTTGGGAGACACGAGCAAACAATTTCAGAATTGGAGGAGAAGTTTAATTTGTTAATTTTTTAGGATTGTCTCCTTAGAATGCTCGCTAAATATGGAAAGGAAGATCAACGAGTCAAATAGGCCCTTTGTTCAAAGTGGTCCCCCACGTGAGCTACATCCTTGCTTGTTGAGCTTTATGAACGAGTCCAATTTGTCGAAAAAGACCACCAATGCTGTTGTGGGGTCTTTGAATGAACTGAAAAGGTGATTTTATAATTATTACTGCAGAGGAGATGCTCTGAATATCTACGATTATAGATTACCCACTAATGAACAATCAGAACGCAGAATTCCTACGGATTTGTCTTCAGTTGGGAGTAACTTGACCAGAGGGTTTCCTATATCTACCATTCAGTCTTCAAATGGCCAAACATCTAGTTTACCTGTATCTGAGACTAATCCACTGATGTCTACCTTTGCCAATCAATCGACAAGCTCTTTACGTAGGGAAAAAGGACATGGGTCTGTTCGTTATTTGAATCCCAATTCTCAACCGAATTTTCAAAATGTTTACGAGGGACAAACACGTCCTAATAATCGTCTAATGGTAAACATTCCACAAAACTATGGAGCTCCTTCATCAGGCAAATATTCAGAGTCTATTGCCAGTAGTGCAAGGAGTGGGAGTTGCGAACCAACTTATCCTACGGTCAGCAGATTTGCGAATTTCCCGTTTGTGCTGGTTTTTAATTATACAGGGCTCCCGTTGTCTCTGTTGGTGACTTTTTTACCCCTCAGAGTGTAGAGAGTAATTTGTTTGAAGACCCATTTGCGACTATTGGGAATGTTGGAGATGTTCAATGTGAGGAAAGGTCGCTGTTTTGGTTATTTAGAATTTCAAATGTTTCTTCTACTGAATTAAAACGGACTTCTGGGGCTCCAAGTTCTAATGCTCATGTGGGGAATGTGGATTACTGATATATTTATAAATTTATTAGTGTTGCTCAATTTTCTATATATTATTGCTGACGTTTCTATTTTTGGTTTTAGTGGGAATTTTTAGTGTATTTGGTGGGTGAGTGCAGTTCTGTGTGTCTGTTCACAGTATTGTCTATGTTGGAAGAGGATGGTGATTGAGGTCTCGATATTAACAGTCATTTATCAGTTTCTTTATTTCAAACCAATCATTTTACTATTTTTAGATCTTCATCTTTCTGAAACGTCGATATTCTGCTATATTTATTTAAATTCGTTTTCCAATCGATAAAAAATATATTCCCGATCCCTGAAGGAGCTAAACATCTCTATATCATTTTATTCTTACCTCCGTATTTTACGATAGGGATATTTGGGGTGATACATCTCGATCTTTTTTTCAGGAAATTGTGCTGACATTTTCCTAATAATTTGCCTGCTGTCTCTTGAACAACGGTCTTATATACTTTATCCAGGACATGATATGTTCTTTAGACGAAAACTTTTGTATATCCTTTGACCAAATGTGCTTGGTATCGCCTTTTCCTCTTTTAAATACTCATTTTTACTTTTTCCGAGTTGTTAATGTTGCTGCTTCACTTCCCGAATGAGTAAACTGTATGAATATGTAGAAATTTCTTTAACATTCTTTGATTTTGGGGCAATCAGGTAGCGTAGTGCTGTAGCTGTGAAGCCGATTCCCACACCGCTATTTACTTTGTTGAATAATTTCTGTTCTGTGCCTTCTTAAATTCCTAGAGGCGTCATTGGATCTAACTCAGGAGACCTCAAATGCCTTGCCGGAATCCAAAAAAGATCTATCTCTTCCCTACTACAATGGAGGGTTCTCATAATGGCAAATACTTGAAAGGGAAGCATCCCACTCGACAAGGGGTAATGGAAAAACTTATTTCGAGTATATCTGGGGTTATTTAAAAAATTTTGATGGATTTACCAAGTCGATTGTATTGAACTAATCGGAATAGAGAAAGCATTAAGAAACTTTCAAAATCTTTTACTTTTCTGGTGGAATAGGAAGGGGGCAAGATGAGGTCTCCGCTTGAACGTGTCGAAAGTGAGTAGTTAGTTTGGTCCAGAGTCATGTAAATAAAAAATACTTTACAATCCTAACCAGCTTAGAGTTTGTCTCATTTATTCTCATCATTTTTTTCACTCGCCAAACAATCATAAACTCCAAAAAATAGTTAAAGGCAGAAATGATTCCTCAAAATTAGTTAGTAAAGTTAACCCAGGGCTCACTGACTGGTAGGAGAACAGCGAATATTAAATGGGAAGCAGCAACAGCCGGCTGCTCCTATAGAGCGGTCAACTTTGGCTGGCAAGCAATGTACAGTTAAAGACATTCAAAAAGTAGATTTACTGTCACCTCGGAGAAACTAAAAATGAACACAGGGTATCTTTCGCATCATCCAGTTTATGTTAGATTTTTTAGAATAGATTCCTCATCAAGCATACCAGAAAAATGAGTAAAAGTAATTTTATTCAGTAGTAAAAATATGCAGTGGATTTAATATTTATAATAAACGTCCCATGCTTATTTGGTTCATACGTCGATACTACAAGTTTATAGGAACCAGAAGAGATCCCAACAAGGTCTTCCACGAAATAACCTTGTCGGTAGACAGTAGGCAGTCTTTCAAATTCATCACACTTAAATTGAATGGAAACTGGCAAGGAACTAAAAATAAACCAAAAATAAACAAAGGAGCGCGTAGTTCAATCACCACATCAACTTTAGACTTTCCGTTAATATGAACGTTATATTTTGGATTAGACGAATATGACTGATACTTTGGACATCCCCCAGAGTTCTCCGGTCCCCATTCACCGACAATCTGCCATAACAAACCAAATTACTGTCTGCTTGTAAGTGTAAATGTCGTCAATTTTATGCAATGAAAAATTCACAGAAGAATAAACACGCAAAGTGAAGAAAATCGAGGATGATTTCTCAAACTCTGAGACCACCAAATTAAATGAATGATATCCGGCCTCCACCGTTAGTTGGCACAATAGTGGGGGCTGTTTATTCGTTTTCCTTGAATATACGGTATGGGCTCATCTATCGATAACAAAGAGGAGACTAACTAGTGTAGTACAATCGACGACCAAGTGGGGTCCTATAGACGTCAATGGTGACAAACCGCTTATTGTTAGCAAAGTCATCCTCTGGTAAAGATTAAATAATACAATTTCCGTGATATGCCGAGAAAGCAGAATCCACACAACTGATTTCGTTTTGGCGGTAAAACTTAAGTGATACTGAGGATTGGCTCCAATCGAAATCCTGTCCTTCTTTGGGCTCTCCTTCATTGACCAGAAGCTAGGTTGATCATAGAACTGACAAACTCATGTAGACATGTACTGTACGGGAACATCGACGGGGACCAATTTAAGTAGAGGACATCAAAAAATCTCTTCAAAGACATGAGATCAATCCAAAACTCTCCTGAAGATTAAAAATGTAAAAACCAGTTTTTTCATCATTGCACGTGTCTGGGTTGTAGTTGAGCTCGCGTTTGAGTCTTTCGGTCCACGTGGTTCGGTCATATTTACTGTAGCTTCCCCTCCAACATTTCTCGTCCCAAGGATTCTTCAACCTGAACATTTGAAGATTCATAGACTGAACTGAGGACCGAGCCAAACCTCAATCTCCACCAATCTGATGACTGAGTAGGAATGGAGTGAGACGATTCCGAGGGATTCTTCTTCCTTCAGATTCACGGAGGCGGCAGTTATGAGGCAATTTCCCGCGTTGTGGTGCTTTAAGATTCTTCGAAACTGAACATCTCCGAACGTTTCATTGCTGATGCTCAGTCTTTCAGGGATCCACCCTGTCAGAGCATGCAAATCGATTGACTAGAACAAATCACCTCATAATATCACCGAGTTGGACCCCGGAAAGTCATATCCGCCCATAACCTTCATGTAAGCCTTCTCCAGGATAGGGACCCAAAAATCATGGCCAGTATAAGCGCAGAGAAGCTTATCTCCGTTCATTACAGGAAGTCGATCATCGACTATAACCTACATTGAGACAAAGTGACCAACCTTTCTCCAAACTCCGTTAATATGAAGCTTTACCATGAATTTCCCGCCCTGGTTGTACACAGGTTGACCTTTCGACTTGGGGAACAGAATACTGCCCTAAAGATCAAAGACTACCTTGAAATCAGAGGACGTCGAAATTTTCTTTGATATTGTGAAGCTACA
Source organism: Dicyema japonicum (assembly GCA_011109175.1). Lineage (NCBI taxonomy): Eukaryota > Metazoa > Dicyemida > Rhombozoa > Dicyemidae > Dicyema > Dicyema japonicum. The sequence continues at coordinate 313,275 of RDEW01000027.1, read as the reverse complement.
ATCAACGAGGACACGAAAGAACAGTCAGAGACCACACTCTCAGGTAAATTAAAGAACTACCTGTCGAATATGCTCGTAATTGGCAGAACTCATCAACTGGGGACTCTTTACTAGCTGGAAAGGCCTTTTCCAAGTTGTGAACAGATTTATTTGATGTCTTGAGAGCTTCAAGTCTCCGTTTTTGTCACTATAAATGACATCTCTGTGTTACTGAAATAATTCTGCCCCGGAAAAGTCCTCTCTGTAATCTATGTTAAGAAATGGCACATAGTCGATCTTGTTGATGGAAGAAGTCGACCTGCCCGTCACTGATCCCTTACTTTAACACAAAGAGTTCATGTGGGGTGTAGGAATCTCCAGATTTAATCCCAGGACTGACACTTTCGAAATATTCCTTTTCTGTGGCAATTCTGAGATATTTAAAAACTCCACTTTTTGTTCAGAGTCATCAGCTGGTCAACCAGGGAGTCATTTTCCTTGGACATTGTCAACTTGAGACCGGCATTGTCGGATTCCATTATTTTCAGTGCGCTTTGAAGAATCTCTTCGGCATTGTTGAAGTCCATGAGGTCAATCATTTGGTTAATTTTTTCTATTTTTAGTTTTATTAGCGTCACAGTCTAAAATAAGTCATTTGGGGTAACCTCGAGTGATTTCTTAGCAACTAAGGTAAACTAAAAGATTTACCCGCTGGTTTGATCTTCTCTGCCATTTCTATGAGCTTTTTTACCTCCACTTTGATTTGTGGAGAGTTCTGCTGCTTGTTGATCGTCATAAGTTTATCGATCGCAGCCTAATGTAGTATTTAGGAAGATTGTACAATGTAGTGCTTGTAAGCATCACCGTAACATTGTTTGTGGTCATATTTAATGGCCAAATCAACGAGGTCATTGGCTTCTTTGTAGTCCTTATTATTTTTCATTGAAATGCCCACTCAATTATTTTATTTTAAATTTTCTATATTTTTTTGTAATTTTTTAAACATTTTTTAAGCAAAACTTATTTTAAATTACATATTTAGATTTTAAATTTTCTGAATTATTATTTTCTTACAGAAGATTGCGCCTACAAGCTTTGGCCCTCTGTAACCAATACATACAACCGACAATCAGCTATGGCTGTGCGGTATGGGGACAAACCTGTCCAATGTGAACCTGAAAAAAAATTTTCAAGCAACAGTCAATGGGTCCCTAAAAGATTATCCTCACCACTAATGCCAACTCCGTTCGAAGAACTTTTTAGGAGAACGGGAGCCGATTGCCATCTCCAAAATTCCGAAAAGTGTCTCATACATACAGTAAATGCGTCGGTTTTCGGGAAGAACACCGAGAAAGAATGAGACACGAGCTTAAGGAGGTCCAGATCACCTATCATTCCCTTTAATTTGTCGGTGATTCTTGGTTTTAAATAAATACAAATAAATTACGATGGAGGAATACTTCGTTGAGCGTGGGCCACGTTTTAGAAGTTCCACAAGTCACACTTTCTGGAATATTTGATGCTGATGTACGTCAAAAGAAAACTTAGATAGCGAGAACATCTTACGACTTGAGAGGTAGGAATACGGAATACGATATGGAATAGGAATATGGAACCGCTTACTTAGCTTGATTATTTCTAACACCGATGGGTAAAATTATACTAATGTGAATTTATGCATATCATCGTTACAACAGTCAATGATATTTCTGATAGGTTTCTCGACTATCTTGTTTTTGCAGTTGTTTCAGGAAACAGATAGTACAAGAACGAATGGAGAATGAGTTTTGGGGGTGAAATTCGATATTTGAAAGGTGAGATAAGATAAGGAAAGACGCCACATATACCTGACTGATTTCTGATAGTTACTTTTTTGTCAGCCATCTATTTCCTTCTATTAATAATAATAACGATTGGTTAACAAAAAAGTTAAGGAGTTTTCTGGATGGTATTACATCTGAGTCCTACCATAAGGCTCGGACTCAACACCTGAATCCTTCCTCCTTTTTAATTTTTTCAGAACTCCCAGTTTTATATATGTGTCCTGGATCTTTGAACCATTGATCCGATCCTCCATAATCCTGCTAATCGGTTCTAACAGCTTGTTTTCGTCCTCGTTTAGACAGTCATTCAGTTTCTTGCTTAAGGAGACCTTAATTGCAGCTCTCTTAGTCTTCTCTAGGAGGGATGAGATCTTCTCCCTCTTCGGAGAGAAGAACCACTCCTCGCACCCATAAAGTAGGCTAGGGAGAATAACTCCCTTGAAGATGAACATGTAGGTGTCACGGCTAACGTGTAACTTTCGTGTACATAGGATTTCCCTAGTACACTTAGTGTCTTTATCTCTTTGATGTTATCTTCGGATGCGTGGGTTCGAATCCCACTGTTGGTTTCCTTCTATTGAAGCGACTGGGGGTAAATAATTGAAAAAGGTTCAATCATTTACATAACGCAAATATCCGCAATCCATTCATTTAGTTTATTGGTAATTTTATTCCCAAATAGGGACTTAGCTCTTCCAAGGTAGAACTGTGATGTACTTTAAGTGCACTTTCAAATAACTCCAGTACACTCAATGTCTTTATCTCTTTGAGGAGACAGCTTCTCGTCTCCATTCCTAAACAACGGATGATTTTTAAGATATCTTACCAATCTTTATGTTAGTAAGGGTGTAACGGTAACAACGAGTTCCGGGCAAAAGGTTTGATGCCCCCAGTTCAATCTCGCTGCTGTACATTCCGGCTGAAGGTTCCACACATCTACGATGCTTTGGCTTGACGAGTGACGCCGTCATTAATGAAACCAGATCGTCTACAGAAGGATTTACATCAAACAAAAAAGTGAAGAGCATTCCTTGGTTCTGCCTCGTTGATTAGTTTGATAGCTATTTTTTATAAAATAAAGTGTGTGTCCTGTCTGGGAAGAGCTAAAGCTAATATGGCTCTTGAAGTACAGTATTATTATTATGTTAATCAATGACTCATTATCAAAGTGGTGATGCCGACTTGACATTCTGAAAGAGGAGGCTTCGGATGCATGTAGGATCTGAGTTTGAATGTCAATAACCTGTCAGAAGTCGAACAAATGCCCATCCTTTGAGAGTTATTGGAGGTCTAAAGTAGCCATATAGCTACGTGAAACTTTCTGCTGTCTTTCACGCTATGTGTTTGATCCGATCTATGGGCCTTCTTTTTGACTCCCGGTTAACGACCTTCTTGATTATTTCCTTAATAGTTATTCTATAACGGCGGTCATTGTCAATTATCGATCCACCATATGAACGAACATTAGTTACAATGATTTAGTCTTTATACCAGCATATTATTAGTCAATTTGGTTGTATATTTTGCTGACTTGGTCATCAGAACCGGTCTTGTGACCTATCACGTTGTTATATACCTGGCTGAGTGCTGAAAGCCATGTTGACTCACGTCAATATGAAATCCAATTTAAGTATTAATATTGATTTCCTTTTATTTAGAAAGATTTTAATTTATAAACGTGAAATCAGTAATAAATATTATTATTAAAATTGATTTATTTATTTAAATTGTAAAAATTAATTTTGTCGCGTTATGGAAGGTAATGTAAGTGGTGACGTTGTTGTTCAACAAGAAGAGGTATCTGGAACTGTTTTATACACTTAAGAACTCTTCTAGCGATCATATTAGTCTTAAAGTGTGTGACCAGAATGGATCTGTCGTGTGTTTTAAAATCAAACGAAATACGCCTTTCAGAAAACTTATGTCGGCCTACTGCAACAGATCTGTTACTCTATGGCCATAATTTTAGGGACACGATTCTAAGGAACTCCGATTTATTTTTGAGGGAGACACTATTATGGAAGATATGACTCCTGATGACGTTGGATAGTATTTTACTCATTATTAGCTTAATCTCGAGGAAAACGACTCCATTGACGTCTTCCAGAAGCAGACTGGGGGATCTTTTTAATTAGTTGTGACTTCTTATGTTGTTTCGTATAAACTACCTTTTTTATTACTTTTTTATTTAATAAAGTTATTCAGGAATTGGTGCCCTTATCTACATGACGAAGTAACCAACTTAGAATACGCGTTATATCCCCGGGAGTTTATTTCCACTTGGCACGCCTCCACCACTGTCACTATATGGATTTACAAGACTATTTGGACAAATTAGGACGATCGACTAAGTCACTTTCTGCCTTCTTGTCCTAGTACGTGCGCCACGTCATATACGCCTGATAGTTATCTGGGAGCGTCTGGTTTAGGTAGCTACCGTTTTTTTTCACTTGAAAGGACCGAGGGTAAATAATAAGCAATAACGGCGACTTGACGAGTTCGAATCCTATTTGAGAAACAAATAGCATCAGATTAAAATATGAGACTCCTTTGTTGTTGGCCTAATAATTAAAGAATTGGTATTTGAAGGTTTAATTAAAACTGATCTTGTTTTTTCAGTTAAACGTGGCTGAGTGTGGTTTTTGAGTTGTTAGGTTTCAGTCCTTCCATCGATTATCTAAGAATACGTGATATATTCCGTTTGTTGGTCGTTAACGTCTTCTCGGTTAAATAGACACTAATTTAAGAAGTCTCGTTTTGTTGGCAACACGTGCTTTACATTATTAAATTGGTCTTTCTTTGGAAGTTGAATCAAGTTAACTTGTATATTATTTCCGATCATTGCTTGTGGCGAGACATCAAAAAAACGTCGCAGATTCTGACGGAAGGATCGATTTATCGTTTGCATAACTTCAAGCAACATCAAAGACGTGACTGTCAAGCGATTATGGAATTTCTCAAAAAGTGAACGAAACAAAATGATCCAAGTTTTTAGTTTCATCCACCATTCATTTTTAATATTGGTGAACTTTGTAAGTATAATAATATCGAATTTGGATAAAACTCTAAAGACAATTGAATTTAGTTGAAAGAACTATATTAGAGTACATTTGACGTTAATGCTTTGTATCTTCAAGTTGATACGATTTATCAGACTTACAAAGTATTATAAACTAGTAAGCAGCTCTCGTGATTGAGATCGCATTTTCTCTTAAAATTTGTATGGAATTCAATCAGCCATCTCTCTTATCGGCTGTCCCTCCTCCTTTATGTTATTAACGATCCTGGGACGTAGAACGGAAAGGGATTTTGGTCGTAGAATTTCGACGTTTCAGCTGCGATGAGCTTGAAGAAGAAATGTCCCCCGATATTTTTTCTTAAGGATTTCGGCTCTCGCTGAGGCCAATAGTGGGTGATTGGCTGTCTCCGTGAGGTACAAAAAAAGAAACTACCTACACAAGTTGATTTTTATTATGCACATGGGGGTTCAACCTTTTGGTTGAGGTGGTATCGTCCCTGACTTGAAGACACTATGACCTCGACTGTTCATCAATGTCTCAAGTAGATTTATTTGCCTTTTAAGTAACTTTATCAGCAAAACTTTAATTTCGTTTTCCTTTACCTAGAAGTCTGATCTTAGTTCTCTCTGGTAACCTTCGAGAACGCTGCTAACTGGTCCTTAGAGGTCCATAGAGGGAGTTGTTATTTTATCTCATCAGCCTCGAGTATGGAATAACTGTTACCTCAATGAAAAGGTGCGACCAACTTGAAAATCAGCATTCCACTTCTTTGAAGTGAGCCAAATTGAAACTTATTAACAAGATTGGGGATGCACTCATGGCATGACTCAAAGACCCCAATGAGTAATCATAGTGTCCACCGTACGCGAAATTTATACTGTATTTTGGCACCTGGATGGTTAGACTAATCTTAGTCCTCCATTTTTCCCATCAAAGAGATGCCTTCACTATAACCACATAGCAACTCCACAAACTGACTATAAAACACAGATGAACTCCATATTTGAATCAACCACAATACCCACCAGAGTTTTCTTCAGATAACTGATCGGATTTAAGTACTCGTTGCTTTTTTTAAAGCTAGCTTATCCCCATAATTCTTGGGCAATTGGAGACAACTCACAGCAGTAAATTAATCTACAGTTGGGAGTCGTAAAGAATTAAAAGTTCTCCTGTGACTTTCTGTTGTCTTTCACGTTTTCAACTTTAACTTGTTTGAGGTAGTCTTAGGAGGTAATTGAACTCAGATAAGAATTATTCCAATCTTAAAATCATAAATTATCATTAAACACTTTCACGAGAGTCATATACTAATATCCCCTCATGTGCAGCGAAAGAAACAATTTTGAATGTCAACCTCTTCCACACACTTCGATTATTAACTAGGGCTCTCAATGACTCAAAATTGTAAACTCATAATAACTAACGTTTTTAAATAATCGTATACTTTCCAGTCAAAAAATGAGATATGTATTAATAATGATATGAAAAAATATTTTAGTAAAAATTAACTTAATTTTATTTATTATTTTAAATAAAAATTAAAATTAACATAAAAATATTTGAATACAACACGTGTTTGTCGTTACATGTCTCAAGCTTCGGGATCAGATGTAATCTCTTATGGGAGAGTAGTCCTAATGCTTTCTGGGAAATATGCGGGAAAGAAAGGGATAATAATTCAGGTAATCTAGCATAAATATGTCAAGACATACAGTGAATCTAAGACTCGTAAGTATCCCAATGCCTGGTGGTTGGACTTGCCAAGAACCCTCGTAGAGTCCTCTCTGCAATGTCCACTAAAAAGATCATGAAGAGGACACAAATCAAGCCATTTGTTAAACTAACAAACATCAACCACGTGCTCGCTACAAGGTAGATTCTTGTAATTATCCCAGATACTGTGTCAAGCCTTCGTTTTCTGCACAAGAGATTAACCTGAACAGGTACAAGGATGCTGATGGGAGGAAGGAGATGAGACAGGCGGCGAGGAAGTCGTTGGAAGCTCAGTAAGACGTAGTGCTTAAGTTTTAGTTATCGAAAAGGCGAACATCGCTGGTTTTTCAAACGCTTAGAAATGTAGTCATTAATTTTCATTCTGATTATTTGTTTTAACTGATTTCTGTGTTTTTTGAAGTTTGTTGTTTTTAGGCTATATTAACCACGTGTTATTGATGTTCTGAGTTTTATTTATGATATTTATGCCTTTTTGATAATTTATTTACCTTTGGTATGTAGTACTGTGACTCTTCATCTTAATTGCTCTCTTTGGTTATTCTTACTCAGCCTCTCCTCATCCGAATCTATCTCCTATACTCTGTCAATTTATCTAATATCTCGTTATCAGAATGCAGAAAAGTTCATAGTTAGCAACTAATTAGATATATATCCCCCACAATACAGAAGTGAGGGACTTCTAATATCACACATAAGTCTATCCAGAATCAACGGAAATGAAAGAAAGCTATAGTCCTTGCAGTTGTGAAAGTCTCTTAATGGAGTGGAGGATAGTAAGTGATCCCTTTTCATACCATCCCGGTACTGAGAGTAACCTGATACAGGTGGATTGAACAGAGAAGAGGATAATCACCACCAAATTGGTAGATGCTAAGTGTCTCTTGGCAGCTGGTGGTTGAATTGTTTCTATTGTTTAACATGTCTTTTTCTAAGATCACGAAAGATCGCTTCAAAGAGGAGAGAACCCAGAGAAGGAGTTTGGTTTAAATAGAGACTCGAAGTGGCAGTGATCAAAGCAAACGATCACTCGATCCTCGTCGCTTAGTTAAGGATTTTGATTGTTTTAAAAATGAACGCGTTGAATTAAAAAAAGTTAATAAATATTTCCGTTTTTTTTAATTGTTAGGTTGGTATTTGTGATTTTTTGTCATAACAAGGCTTTTGATTCTATTTCGAGAAAAATATTATCAAAGAAAATTTTCCAGTCGGAGATCTTTGGGAAGCTTACACTCTCGATAACAAATTTCTTAAGTGGAAGGAGGGAGGTGTATGCCTCGGAGGACTTAAGTCAGTCTCGCGTCTTCTCCCAAACGGGGTCCCCCAAGGATCTCCTTTATCCCCCGACTTATTCAATTTATACCTGGCTGACATTTCGACATCGGAATTCAATAACAATGTTGTACTCTCATATGCGGATGACATTGTTTTCGCCTCGCGTGATCGGGATATCCAAAATGCTACAAAAAGATTACAAATTAACCTGGACCGACTCAACGCCTGGGTAATAGAACGGTCACGACTATGTTTAATTCTGACAAAAGGTTGGAGAAGATGACTGTCAAGTTAAAATTGGACAACGTTGGAATCCCCCTTCAGTAAATGTCAGAAAATCCTGAGTGTGACACTGGATGCTCACTTATGTTTGTCACCACACGTGGCAAACATTGTTCTGAAGTACGAGAAGAGGATCAAGTTCTACCGATCTGCCCTCTATTCCAAATACAATTGAATTATCTACAATAATACAGAAATTTTGAGCCGATGCCATGTCCAATGAGAAGAGTTGTTCAGGATTCTCGACCCCGCCGGACTCGTCTTCACCTTTGTCGGTCTGGGATCACTTAGTTAGATGAGAACTTTTATTTATTTCTCTTTGACCCAGTGATCCTGGGGGTAATAATAATAAGACAGGTACCCACCCGGTCTTGATGAACATTTACAAGCAATACATCGAACCATGCTTCTCGTACGCGTGTGCTTCTTGGGGATCTTCATTATCATGGACGAATACTAAAAAATCGAGGACGTTAAAAAGAAGGCTTTCAGAGTCACGGAGCGGTGGACTTGTGGGATACGAGTATTGCATGCCTGTTTTCTCAATTACGAAAAAAATCTTGGTGACCTTCCTACTGAACTAATTGAAGAAGATAAACTCCCAGAGTATACAGATTGCCTCCCTAAAATCTTCGAAATGATGATCCAGTTTTATAATCTGCCATCATCTTTACTTTTCAGAGACTACCTAATCCTTTTGTCTTTTGAAGCGCAACATATAGATTCCTTGGACTCCTGTTATTCTTTCCCTGCGATCGAAAGAATCACCAAACTTTCCCGCTTTCCTTTCAACTTATGGCAGTTCTCAGATGACCCCAGATACTGCCTTCCACGATTTGAATATGTTGATTTCAACCCTGCTAGAAGCTGCTTTGAATTAATTATGATAGATGATAAAATATCCAAATGCGGACTTTCTAGTGATTAGTTATAGGAAGTTGTCATCTTTACTGCCAGTGAGTTTTTTTACCCCTGACGAAGACTTTATATTCCTAGGATCCCCAATCAATGTATGTGCAATGGCAACTACTTGAAGGAGCTTTGGATTGCTTATGCTTACTGATCTATATCCGTCATTATTCCTCCTAAAAAACAGCCTTAACATACAGAGGCTTGCATATTTCCTGAGGACTGACTCTTATTTCATCCAATATGATCAACTCACACACATTGACGGGATCTTCCGTTCAACAACGGAGCGTATCTTCAATATTGGTTTGAGGTGATCATGGTAGCAAGCCACAATACTTGTCAGATTCGGCGGACTTGAAATTCGCAGCCTATAAATATTGCATATCTCTAGTCACTAATGATATGTGATACTCTTGTCAAAAAGATTCTGCACTCCTTCCCCGAATTCTCTACTGACCAGGACGTCGATCATGCATGTGATGGCTGGAGCCGTACTTATCTGTTTTTCCCGCCTTCATTGAACTCTCAGTGGGGTCTGGACGATGACGTATGTTTAAAGTCATTGGAAGATCTACTGATGTCATCTAACCAACACCGCTGTACTTGCTTGTTGTCGGAGGTGTCTTCCCAAAATGGAGCATGGCTCAACGCCATTCCAAGTGGAGTTTTGGTATTTTTCTAGATAAATGCGTTCGTATAAGGATCTCATTACAACTCGGATTGAAAGTCTGTGTGCCGCATCCATGCAGATGTGGGGACCAGATTGATTGCTTTTGCACCCACTCTCTTGCATGAAGAGTACTGGAAAATCTCTTAGACACATGACTTTGAACGAAGTCGTTAGACCAGCTTTGAATACAACATCTTGTCTGGGACGTCAGCTGCACCGACACATTCGCTCCTAACAACCTACTTCAGAGTTCCTATAAACCATGCTCGGCCGTATAAAAGCCAAAGTTTAAAAAAAAATATGCTGACTTACCAAATGGAATGCAATTTATTCCACTCACTGTTGAGACTTTCAGTGTCATAAGACCCTCGGGAGTAGAATTTCTGAATAGATTTGGTGGTCAGATTTCCGCGAGTTTGGACGATCTTCGTGAACGCCGCTGGCTATACGAGCGAGTTTCGCTCGATATTGTGAGAGGGAATAGCCATGGGGTGAGAGCTTCCTAACTTATTTAATCTTAAGATAGTATGTCCTGTTTAAAATTATTTTAATTTACTTTATTTACATTTTTTATTAACAGAAAACGAAATTTAAATAATTAATCCTTTGCAGATAGGATTGCGTATGCGTTTCCACTTAACACGGCAATTCCATGCGAGAACCCCCTTCAGGGAGTCAGACCAACTAACTTCTCCAGACATCACGTCTTTGTTCTCCCGCCCTGGCGGCAATATCGATCTGGTCAGTCACTTACAACTCAAGAAGTGATCACAATGCCATCCTTTTGAAGATCAAGAGAGAAACGTTAACTAGGAGGAGGTCCCTAGAACAATTCAACTACAAACGCGCAGACTGGAGACTGTACCGGTACACTTACTGACAACCTACTGCAGTACCTGGATGGCATTACCTCCATGGAAAAAGTAGTCGCTTATGTAAACCGCACTATCTTGGATGCGAGATCACTATCTGTACCTAATCACCACCTTAACTACACCAGGGGATATGGCAGGTCGGCATTAATCAAGGAAAGAAACGAAATCAAAAAGTCTGGCCGATTAACTACTGAGGATAAGCTTAGAGTGAAAGTGAAAAAAGACCCGGCTTCGTACAGACCGGTCACGTTATTGTGTTCGGTGTCGAAAATTCTGGAAAGGCTGGTTCTTGCGAAAATCAAAAATTTCCTCCCGGATTTGTCATTTCAACATGGTTTTAAAAAAGAGAGGTCTACTTCGACCCACTTATCTGGATTGACTAACTTTATGGCTTTTCACACAGGCCGGGACACATGAAGACTGTACTTTGCTCCATAGACGTACACAAAGCTTTTGACTCTTTCAAGGAGGATTCTTACTTGGAAAATTTACCAAAGATCCCTGGAAAGCTCAAACTCTGGCTAGCTAACTTCCTTAGTAGTCGGAGTGGATGCGTCTGCATTGGCCAGTCAAGCTTCTTCCTAATGGTATTCCCCAAAGATCTTGTTGTCTCCAGTTTTATTACCTATTCATGGCGGACCTCCTCATTCCAGACGCCGAAAATGATATTATTCTAACTTATGCCGACGACATCGTCATTGCGTCACGCGATCAGGACATCCAAATTGCCACTTCGAGATTGCAAGAAAATCTGGACCGTCATGACGAATGACTATCGAAGAATCGCCTAACTGCCAGCAGTGAGAAGTCCGTCACAACTCTATTTACTTCAGACAAGAGACTGGGAAGAGGGACGGTCGAACTGTAGGCAAACAATGAAGCTATTTTTTTCAAAAATTCTCAAAGGATCCTTGAGGTGAATTTTGACATGCACATGTCATTCTCGCCCCATGTTGAGAGCGTCATTACAAAATGCGAACACCTCTTGTCTGAGACGTCACCTGCACCGACACGTTGCCTCTTGCAACCTACTCCAGAGTGCCTCTGGAGCCTGTTCTGCCGCTGAAAAGGCCGAGAAGTTGAAACGGGAAAAGTACGCGGTCCACCCAAGGATTTTTTGTTTGTCCCACTCGCCTTTGAGACGCCAGTTCCCTTACGTTTGCGACGCTGGAATTCTTGAGTCGTCTAGGTAATCGGATCGCTACACGATCATGAGAACCTCGTGAGCGCTGCTGGTTATTTAAGCGAATCTCGCTCGCCATCCTGAGAGGAAATAGCCACGCAGTCAGGGCAGCCGCTATATGACCATTTACTTTCTTTACCAAATAAAATAAAAGTTTTTTTTGAAAAAAATGCGCAAAGAAAACTAATTTTTTAAAATGCCTCACAGGTTTCTGGAAGAACGGAAATCATGTTTTGAGCAATGTGTTTATAAACAATTCACTGAACCATGCATCTCTTACGCAAGTGGTATATGGGGCTCATTCATCTCTTGGACAAATGTCTTGAAGATCGAGGCTAGCCGGAAAAAAGCCTCCTAAACCACGGAACGCTGGATTTCTGGAGAGTTCCAGCCACCAATGCCTCTTAAAGCCTTGATACGAATGAACCATGGAACGCGCCGTCGTGACTGCGAAGATCCAGTCACTCGACGGATACGTGCTTGTGTGGGGTCGAGAAAAGAGCATCGGGCCAAGATGAGGTTCCTGCTAGAGCGTGCTGAGATCACGTGATTAGTTAGTTTGTGTAACCGTGGTCTCTTGTGTTATTATTATTAATTCTGATTCATTGTCTTAGCCAGAACGATTCGAGGGGTTCTTTATTTCGACTCGCTAGTTTCCCTCCTATTTTTTTCAGAAAGGCCGCAGTGAGAGATTTTACGGCTCTCGACGTTTCTATAGCCACTGGCGTGAATCGGAATCGGTCTCCAATGGCCGAGCATTTCTGGATTTTGGCCAATTCTGCTGCGTTTCTGAGCAGATCTCAGAAGGAGCGAAGTGGAGAAGGTATCTACACAGGTTACATCCCAGACAATGATTTTCCGTGTGAATATGGGAAAAGAGTCATTCCTTCTGGCCTCTTGCCATCTCCACGATCCAGTCAGACAGGCTCAAGCTGACCTGGGAAGCCTGCTGCCTCGAGGATTTGCAGAATAACATTATTCAATCCGGTGTGAGAGGTGAGCGACCTGCACTCCTTTTGTAAGACAATGGATGTGATCCTTTGGTGTCCACTGTTCCTCCACAACGGCATCTGTGTTTCTGGCAGACGTCAAGCCCGAATCGTTTTGCTATTCTGATTCTCACACAGTCGTCCTCCATAAGATTTCCAAAAGAAGCGCATGGAAATACGTGGAGCAATGCACCACTCCCATGTTGTGCAGCAGATAGCAATCAGGCAAGTCGGTGTTGGTTCGACTCTTGCTTTAGGCTATCAATTGCGTCCCATTTGTTCTGATTCGAGACATTATCTGGGATTGGAAATCCTGCTTCCCTCCACTGCAAGCTTCGTCAAATACTGTCTCCAAGGAAAGTTCAGTAGGGTGACGTAAGATTTCCCATTCGAGCATAATTTCGAAAACATTGATGCATTTTTGGTTTGCAATCTTTAGTGTTTTCAACGTATGCCTTACGGTCATGCTAGAACAATCCATAATAGAGACAAAGTCTTTAAAATTTTTGTATTCTTGGAATCGGTTTCTACATATCTTTTTTGGTTTATATATTTTGGATATTTTTTTAAAGTCTCAAGGAGTCAACGTCAAGATATTTATTAATCTGTTCGCATTTCCCCGTGTAACGATAGGAGGAAGATACTGGGAAGTGCGTCCTCTTGTGATTCCGGGGTTAATAAAATTAAATCAATGCATTCAACTTGTTCAACACATGGCTAATACTTTCACTGTGGACCGTGTAAATAAAATCTGGGAGAAGTCGCAATCACTTAACTGAAGGAAGTAAATATTAATTCATCATCTCGAATCTATCCGAAAGGACTAAGATGGAAATGTTTATAATCTCTAAAGAGCTATGGAAATGCTTTAAACTTGATGTAAATCACTATGTTCGCTAAAACAGGTAGATTTTATTAAATACCCCTTTAAATGATGTGGATAGGTGCTAACACAATTGTGGATTGGGGGATGTTTTTACTAGAATCAGAATGGACTATCTTGTAAAGCAAACATATGGGTTCGTATTTTGCTGGTATATCGATTGAAAACTATTAGAATTTATAATACTGGACTATTGCTCCTCCAAGGCAGGACACACACTTTATTTAAGTAGAGAGTAGCAATCATAGCTAATCGATGAGGGAGAACCAAGGAATGCTCTTCACTTCTTTTTTCTTTTTGTTGGATGTAAGTTTTTTTTTGTAGACGATACGGTTACGCAGTGAGATGTTCACTGATGACGGAGTCACTCGTCGAGTCATTAGAATTTACGTAGATAATTTACGCATTAAGAGAGATCTTAGAGGCCATTGCTTTGTTTATTTAAATTGAAAACAACATTTTTATAAGTTTTAAAAAATTTAAAAAAACATGTGAATTTTGGACTTTATTGACAAAAATCGCTCTAGTTATCATTCTTACAAATCCAAGACTTACTATCAGAGATGTTCAAAATTTAATATTGATAGCAACATTTAAAGACACCAAAAATTGATTAGAAATAACAAAAGTAAGAGCAGTCAGACTGCTTAATTCATCAAAATCTTTAATTTGTCCATTTTAATCCTGGATCTCTTCAATCCACCAAGCTTTAATGAAATAAAGATTTTACTCGTTTCTTTAGAAATTTTTGAGCCTTTTTTGTCCTATTCTGGTTCATAAATTCAAAGACTCGCTTCTCGTAGGGAGCAAGGCCAACCATTTCTCTAACGAGACTACGCCTGAACTCAGATATTTTGGTGATTCTCTAAATCAGGTAAAAATACAAAAATACCCCCTTCTTTCTGGAAGGTCTAGGCTCTCTCTTTAACTTTGATGTTTTGTAATTTTTGATCGGAAAAAGGACATGACTATTAGGTCCAGGCATCACCACAAAAACTAATCAACGTGATTTTTTAAATAAATATTTAAATAATTATAACTTTAATATTTATTTAATCAATAATATATTATTTGCTCGAGGTCATTAAATATGAATGTGCTTGATGTCCAAAATCTTAAAGAGACTGGTACTTTTGCTAATAGTCGGAACCTGGTTTTGGATGCTACGTGTATTGATACATACTCTCAGAAAAATCTGGCCACTTAAGTCTCGGACCCAGATCATGCTTCTAAACAATCCGAGGATCAGAAGAGAAGAAGTACCGAAGCATTTCGGAGGATCACTTGTTTGTCCCATTTGCTGTTGAGATATCAGGAATCCATGCCCCTCAAGTGGACCATGCAATCCGTCGGATCGGCTCAATTATCTAAAGGGTCACCAAGGATCCACGTGAGACTGGATGGCTTCGAGAGCGTATCTCGATAGCTATTGTCAGAAGAAACAGCATGGACATTCAAGCTCCCTAAATTAGATGTTCTTTTAAGTGTTTAATTTTAATGAAATAATTAATTACCAAAAAATAAGAATCCCTGCAAAGTGCAAACTCTGCATGGCTAACATCCAGTCAAGGTTTGTTTCCGGGCTTCTTCCTAATGGTGTTCCCAAAGATTTTCATTATATTTTTATTCAATATATACCTGACCTGGTTGAGGTGGTGACGTCCCTCTTTGAAAATATGTCTTCTTCGCGCTTAATTTCTTTGGTTGAGGTGGTGACGTCCCTCTTTGAAAATATGTCTTCTTCGCGCTTAATTACCCGTTGCCATTCTCTCTTGGTACTTTCAACACTCGAGGCTTAAAGTTCATCACCAAAAAACATCAACTCGCACGTGATTTATCTATCCATGCAACTGAAGTTTGGAACAAAGCCCAACTCTGTTATTTCTATCATCAATGTTTATGCTTCGACCGCTGTCCGGGCTGATGCCAATCCTGAAGAACTTGGTGCGTTTTACTCATGTTTGACAGGGACATATGACTCACTTTCGTCGTCATATCTGACGTGACTGGAATGCCAGAGTTGGTAAAGTACGGAATGAGGAGACTTGTATTGGATCACATGCTCGGAATCGTCGAAATTCCTCTGGTGTCTCATTGGTGCAATTCTGCGAATCCTACAACTTATTTATTACGAACACTGCTTTTGAACACCCAGCAAGACATAAAACTACCTGTACTGGATCACGAAAGGACAAAAATGGCAACTTGATTAAAATATATAATCAAATTGATTATATCTTGTGCAGAAGAAGGAACAAAAACCTAATACGAAACTCGAGATCATACGATGGGCTTGAAACATCAAGTGATCACAAATTGGTGATCACTCGGTTCTCTTTGGGAAGTTTGTACAAACCTAGAAGATATGGAAAAACGGAATTCGAAAGATTGGATACAGAAACTCTAATAAGCAATGAAATAAAGATGAAAGAGTATGGCGAAAAACTCAGAAAGGAATTAAGCAAGATGAATACAAACAATAGTGCACAGGATTTGTGGAATGACGTTGGAGTTGCAATGAAGAATACCGCGTCGTTGGTTTTGGGGACTACTCACAAAAACAAATTCAAATATAACAACGAAGAAATATCATACTTATCTTCAGAACAAAAGAATTTGAGGATTAGAATTAATAATTCAAATATACCGAGTCTAAAAAAAGAGCTAAGGATAGTTCGTAACTCAATTTTAACAAAAATCAAAAAACTTCAAAAATATCAAGTAAAAAAGGAAGTGGAGGAACAGGTCGATGAAATCAAGAAATATAAGAACGGATCCAAAATGTTCAAAGCCATTCGGATTATTAGCAAAAAGAAACGACCAGGGAATATTGTTATTCACGACCAACATGGACGATCAGTATTGAATGTTATTGAAAAGGCGAACATAGTCTCTTCACACTACTATGACATCTTTAACAATCAAGAAATTGAAAACAAATCTCCAATAACATCAACGGCTCCTCTTAACTGCCCATTATTATCGCGGAAACTATCAAGGCAATAGGAAAACTAAACTACAGGAAAGCGGCTGGTCCTGATAATATACCTGCAGAGTTAATAAAATGTGGACCCACTGAATTGGGTGAAATAATCACCATCATACTCAATAAAGCATTTGAAGACAAAAACGATCTTGGAATTGGGAGAGGATGGCTAATTCCAATACCAAAACCTGGGAAACCTAGAGGTCCCGCAAACAGTCTAAGACCAATAATTCTATTATCGGTCTTACGGAAAACCCTCTCTATCATTGTATTAAATCGAATCAAAGGGAAAGTCGACAAATTCTTATCGCCTGGACAAAGCGGTTTCAGGGAAAAAAGATCAACCGCCGACATAGTATGGACGCACAGATGGTCTGGCGCTATATGTCAGAAATACAAAAAATGCATAGAAGTTCTGGGGATCGACATGAGTCGTGCATTCGACTCTGTACACAGGGGACTACTTATTAACATTCTGAATACATTTCTAGACACGGATGATGTTAGAATTATTTCCTTGCTCCTAGAAGATACTCACCTAACTGTCAAAATCGGAAATACCGCTTCCAATTTTTTTAAAACCACTCGGGGAGTTCCACAAGGGGATTCGTTGTCTCCTATTCTATTTATTATTTATCTTGAGGCTGCACTGAGGGATTTCAGATTATCCATTAAAGGACAATATTATGAGTTGATGTACGCAGACGATCTGGACTTTGTATCGGATGATTCTGAATTTCTCAAGCACATAAACGAACATCTTCCTAACATTTTCCAAAAATGGTTCTTGAAGATAAACACAGACAAAACGGAATTTACATCATTCAGCCGTGCAGAGAGGATATCCGAAGAGACGTGGAGAAGACATAAGAAGGTCGGATCGCTCTTGGGAAGATGTAGCTCGACGGAAAATCCTTGCATCTGGTGCTTTCAGAAGCCTACCTAAAATATGGAGTTCGGAAAGAAGACTTTGTGGAAAAATAAAGCTTATGATATACAAATACTTTGTTGTGCCCATCCTAATATATAACTGTGGAACATGGGGTTTGTCTAAACAGGCAATGGAGTCTATTGACAGTTTCGACCGCAGTATGCTTTGGAAGGCACTTAATATTCACTACAAAATGAAGATCAAAAACGAACAATTATATAAGTTGAGCAAAACAGAACCATTATCCATGGAAATCAGAAGATCGAGATGGAGACTGTTCGGTCACATTCTGAGGATGGACCTGGATGTCCCGGCAAATCACGTAATAGATGAATATTTCATGGAAAAAACAAAATCATTCTGAGAAAGGCCTAGAGCAACCTTACCTATCACGCTAAATGAGGACCTAAAAGCCATAGGCAGGGAGTTGAAAACAATGGATGACCTCGATGAACTAAGAGATCTTGCGAAACGGAGAGGCCTTTGGATGCGATTGGTGCAAAGGGTGGCCGGCGCGGCACAAGGGAACCTTAATTGACTTTTGTTTTTTTATGTGTTCTCGGCAGTGCTGATAATAATAATAATAATGTACCTGACCAATCCCCTACGCAGTTGGGGTAACAATTGACTTCTAAGGCTGTGGTGGTGTGATTTGGCCAGTAATGATTTTTGTAATATTCAATTTTTATAAGATTTATAAAAGATGACTTTTTTACCTAAAGATGTCGAGGACCTTGGTAAAATGTTCCACTTACCCATAGGACCCCTTAAAATCAATTTTTATAAAGATTTAAAAAAGATGACTTTTTTACCTAAAGATGTCGAGGACCTTGGTAAAATGTTCCACTTACCCATAGGACCCCTTAAAATCAATTTTTATAAGATTTAAATAGATGACTTTTTTACCTAAAGATGTCGAGGACCTTGGTAAAATATCTCGTGATGTTTATTGATGAACTTATCCAAAACCTGAAAAAATTTTCGGAGGCCATTTTGAAAGAGGCCATTTTGAATGGGAACCGGATAACACGCTAAAATAAAATATCTTTTGCAAAGATTAATAATCAAATTTTTATAAATATATTTTTTTAAAGAAAAAAACAATTTATTACGAAACAAGACAATCAAAATTATCCAACTGATAGGATGGAATGTCTGTTTCCCCTGACAACTACCAGAGAACTCAACTCGTCTCGACAACAAAGGGCTGAACATGAAATATAATTTTATTTTTTGAATTTAAAATGGACCAAATTGAGAAAAGATGATATAAGCGTTTGACTATATTTTGTATTTTTTCTTGATGCCCCAGGGGTCCTAAATAAATATGAAATTTTGAATTTCCAAAGACATTTTTTATTATTGACATTTCCAAGGAACTCTGTGATATCTTTAAGAGCATGTAAGAAAAGTACAGACGTTTGTTTGAGCAAAAATCACTTATTTAGTTGGTCAATCTTTCTCAGATACTTATTTTAGTGATCATTAAAGTTACTTTATTTTTCGTCGTTAATATCCTCAAAAATATTCCAAAAAATAGAGAAACTTAGAAAACCATAATCTATTGTCTAAATCAATTGCCTTTTTAATAGCTGAGGCTTGACGAGTGACGCCGTCATCAGTGGATACTCACTGCGGAACTGGATTGTCTAGAAAGGACCCACACACAAGAAAAAGAAAAAGAAGTGAAGCTCATTCCTTGGTTCTACGATTAGTTAAAATTAACTGTTTTTTACTTAAATAAAGTGTGTGTCCTGCCTATGCGGAGCTGTAAATAATATGGCTCTCGTGAAAAAGCTTTTAAAAAATAGCTGACTCATTGAGCGCATTTCTTTACTGATCGTCAAGAGAAATGCGTTCTCAACTCTAAGGCCAGCTAGTAGCAGTTAACTGTTTGTGTTTTAAATAAATAAAAATTAAAAAATTAAAAGTACCAGCAAAATTAATTATTCTCTTAGCTAATTTATATCTATCTAAATAAATAAATAAAAATCTACTAATTAAAGCTCAATGTTGCATGTATATATGTGACACGATAACTCGCGGAAAAATGGGCGGATTTTAAATTAAAAGTTTTGAACAAATGAGAACATTTCCGAAAATGTGAGTGAATCTTCACAATGTTGGGAGTCAATTGGTTCCTTGGTTACAAATGAAACACAAATGGTTAATATTTGATATCTCATTTAAGCACTTATTACGTATATTACGTTAGAATCTATATTAGGCTATTAAGCACATTAATTCTTTATTAGGAGATAATTAAGTCACCAAACATTATCAAACACAAAACATTTTTTTTAATTTGATTTTTTTATTAAAGAAAGAAAAGAACATTATCAAACACAAAACATTATCAAACACACAAAACCACATCCAGCATTATCAAACACACAAAACATTATCAAACTCACCGGACCGAGCGAAGCTCGCGACAGGTTCTCTGAATGAGCTAGGGCCAGCGAACTAATCAAAAATTCCTAATTGCAGTAGCAAAAAATATATTTCCCACCAAAAAATATTTTTGAATCTACCAAGAAAGACACTATAAGAGTAGAAGAAATGTCCATAGATTTAAATTTCTCTTTAAGCAACATTTTTGGGAATTTTGAATATTTTTCAATCGCATTGGATACTATTACTGACAGAAGAGATACTTATCAGCTTGCCGTATTTTTAAGAGGGATAACTGAAACATTCCAAATTTTTGAAGAATTTGTCAGAGTCATTCCAATGATGGTACAGTGACAGGAACCGACGTTTCGGGCATTTAATGCAATTTTTAACAGAATCAAATCTCCCAGTTTCAAAATTTGTTGGAATTACGACAGATGGGGTCCTTCTATGTTGGGAACAAAAAGGGAATTATTACATTACTTCAAAAAGAAATGGAAAATTTTTGTATTCAGCACAATTTGACCAAGAATACTGTATTATTCATCAAGAAACGTTAGTTGTCAAATCAGTCAAATTACGCGAGGGAATGGATGCTGTTGTTAATGCATTTAATTTTATTTTATCTCGTGGCTTAAATCATTGGAAGTTCAGATCTCTTATATTTTTGTAATGTCAGATAGCTTAGCAGAGGGTCAATGCTCAAGAGACTATTTCATATACTGGATGATGTTATACTTTTTTTTGAGGAAAAAAATTATGATGCTCCATATTTCCAAAATACTGTTAACATTTCCAAATTGGCATTTTTCGTGGATATAACTTCTAAATGACCAAAATTTGAAACTCAGGGAGGTAGTCAATTTATACACCAAATGTATGCCCAAGTCACTGCTTTTGAAAAGAAATTGAAGTTGTGTGAATTACAGTTACAGAAAGGAAATATGACGCATTTTGATTATTTTCTTTCTACAAATCCTACCGATTTTCTTGAATATACAAACATAATTTTAAATTGAGATTAAAATTTTCACGTTTTATGGATTTAAGAATGTTTATATATTTTTTAGGTTTATTTAAATCTTTCAACATTTTTTCAATCCTTTTTGATGTTGAAATTGAGACAGTACCAGGTTCTTATCAAATGGAATTACTTGAAATTCTATATTTTGAATCACATTTTTATGTGAACATTTATTCTCCAAAATAAATAATGTAAAAAAATTGTCTAAGAACGAGGATGACTGATTCGCATATTAACGATATTTTACTTTTAGCAACTAGTGAGAATAATGTAGACATTAATCCTTTATCAAAAAAATAAATTCACTTTTTTGAAAATTTAATAATTTTTCTCGTTTGGCCCGCGTCTCATAAAAAAATAAAATTTTGGCCTGCGAAACCAAAAAGCCTGTCGACCCGTGTTGGTTTATATGCATCCACTCTTAAAAAAAATTCGGCAAATTCACCGAACCCGCCATCTCTATGGAAAAAGTCGGTTTATGGGGAACAAGAGTGCATAACGACAGTTTTTTGATCTCTCAACATCACATTGTTTTCAATAATAATACCACCAAAGATTTGCCTTTATTCTGCTAAAATCGTTAGATTTGATTATTATTAAAGGTGCACTTTAAATTATAGTTCTCATGATAGTCAGAATCTCTGGGTAACGATGATTGCAAATAATCGAATATAATTGATTTTCCTTAATTTAACCGCATTTGCGATGAGTTATTTGTTGGTAATTATAGATGACTATGGACATTTCCTACTTTGAGAATCTACTGTACTATGATTCTATTTTAGTCTGCAATATGACTACTGCCACAATTTTGAGAGCAGAAACAAGCACAAATCAATTTATTATACAGTTAATCAATAATCCTAATTATAGTCAACTTTTATATTTTTAGAGACTCCTAAAATTCATTTCCTAGTTATTTTCTGATCATCCTTCTATTAACGTCGAATATACCACGCGAGACAATTCTGATAATTTATTATAAACATTATTATTAAAAAAAATAATTTATTAAATATTATTTAAATTAAAATATAAATAAAAAAATATAAAAACCACACTATTTAAATTAATTTAATATATTCTTCCTTATTTACGATGAAGAAAACAATTAAAAAACATTTCAATGAATTTCTGAATAAAAATAAAGCAGACTTGGACGATGAAAGGCGGAGTAAATACTTTTCCGATAGGTCAAACTCTTCTCATGCTGAATCCAGTTGTATTTAAATTTTATTTTGTAGATAATATTTTGTCCGACATGAAAAGTAAAAGAATTTCTTTTTCGAGTGTTTTGACACAATATCGTTGGAGAGGATCTTCACAGACAGAATTCCACAATTCATACAAATGTAGTGATGTTCGAATTTTGAATAATTTTAAGCCGCTTTCCTACTTGTCTCTGAATGGCAAGACCATCGAGATCCCTAAGCCTTTATTTGTACAATTTTATTTGCAACCTAGTCCTTATGGTTCGAATTGTGCAAAAGAGGATTTCACCGAGTTTACATTTTCCGTGCACACGGACCTAATACCGAGATTGACAAATTACAGTCTATTTTGGATAACTGCGGGAATAAAAGCATCAATTGTTCTGAATTCGACATTTTATCAGTCGCGACAGTTTTCAAAGTTAAACACAATATTTATTTTAGAGATATTTTCGACTTCTTCCCGAATCTTTCATAAATGAGAAACATTTTAGATATTGGAATAAAGCCAACAAAATCAGAGAAAACATAAAATTAAAAAACAGTTTATTTACAAAGTAAAACAGTCTATTTGAATAATTTGCGGCTTCTTTTCATTAATTTATGCACATTTTAATATACCGCAAATATTTCTTATAGAGCTATCGGAAAACTCACAGAGGAGAACTATCACATGCTTCGATACATTTTGTGTCTCCTTCAGAAGATTTTGTTACACGAGGATGAGAACTTTATGTCATCCGGATCTCTATCAGTTTGTATTACCCCCTCACTGTTTTTATCAAAAAACACGTTAAAATTAAAAACCGTAAATGACAATTTTACCGGTAGATGATTGATTGCATAGAATATCTCATAGAGAACTGCGACTCGATCTTTCCAATAGAAGACATTCCTTGGATGCTTTACAAAGAGCACATTAAGAACGCAAAATCAAATTATGTAATTTTAAATTTCACGCTTTAGTCATCTAATGACAGCCCAAGTGACCGGTCTAGCCTATTATCTCAGGATTCAACCTTTTATTCGTCGAAATTTAATAAGAAAAAATCCGCCAAATTCAGTTTAGCATCAAGCTCGCAATTATATTCAGGATCTCCACATAGTTCACTATCTTCTTTGAACTGCAATCAGTTTAAGAATCCAGATTTAGACAAATCAGATGCCAAAACTGAAAAATACAACGTGGAAAGCACATCTTTAAAAACTGGAAAACAAAATAAAACCAAGCAAAGTCGTTCTTTGATAATTATCAAGAAAATAAATTCGAATGACGGAATGGTATTCAAAAGACACTTAAAGAAACGTGATGGATCTCTTTTGTTAATAAAATGCGGCGGGAGCGATCCTTACTTATCAAAGAACAACCACAAAATGTCGAGTGAATATTATATTCTTCAATTACAAAGAAGAATTAGTTCAACGTCTAATAAAAGTTCGGGATCAGACTGTACCATCAAAAAAGTGACGGTTAATCAATTGAAAAAAATTACAGAAATTTGAATTTTAACAAATAATAAAATTTATTTTCAAATTTACAAATTGAGCCGTTTTGGAGAATCCTCTAGAAGTATCAGTGATTTTATTGAACCACTTCTCTTTACTAACTCCACTTTTTCAAGTGGAAAACGAATAAGACTTTCTTTTGCTTAGAATGTCTCGTCTAACGTTAACCAAAGCACAAGTCAATGCTATATTTCAAGAATAAATAATAGTAGCAGTTATTTTGCTCTCAGCATGAAACTATTGCGGTTTTTTAAGACTGCTCATCCAAATATTTTTATTTCTTTTTGACTTCTTTTTCAATTGAGGAACAATACTTACTTCGATTTTATCTCAAAAATATCGTTTTATCGATTTTAAAATAATGATTTTCGATCTAACTTAGGAACTGATCCTTTGTGATCACTAATCTTGCTTTGTTCAATAAAACATTGGAAATTGTTTTAAGAAAAATCAATACTTTTAAATTCAACAACGTATAAAAATATTTGTTTTATTTTCCAGGTTCACTGGACTAAAAGAAAAAGTTTGTTCTCATTTAGTGATCCCAGAAAAAGAAGAGGTCGATACCAGATATTCTGTACTACTCTTCTCATTGACATATTGGTCATTCTGTACTACTCTTCTTATTGGCAAATTGTCAGCTTATATTTTGGGGGTTTATATGGTATCTTGAGGATTTTATATAGAAGGTTGTTTGAAGGTTGGCAGTCATTAGAAATTTTCGTAGTCGTTTGAGCAGATGTGTAAATAAAAAATAAGTATCGTTAATGTCTATATAATTAATATCTGGCTTCATCATTATACTTTACGCGTGAAAATCCTGCCATGGTGACTGTTTTGATGTTTTTATTGATGGCAATAATTCTTTTCATAATAAATTGATTATATTTATTACATTCTAAAGTTCAATAAAAAAAAGTTACTTTATCCTGCAAAAATTTAAAAAAATACGATGAATTATTATTTTATTTGTTAAAAAACGTGCATATCGAGAATCATTTTAAAAATATTTTTTAAATAATAATTATATTAAAAATTAAATTTAATATTTTAAATATTAATTTTATTATATAAAATTTAATTTGGCAAACCTTATCCAACTAATATTAATATCAAAAGTTTCTTAATCAGAAATGGTATGTTAGGAAATTAAAACTATTTTAGACAAACAGGTTAACGGAGGAACAAATATTAGGTTGAGATATTAATTTATAAAATTTAGAATTTAAAGAAGCATTTTCCTTGTTCGATAAAGACGGAGACGGTACTATCTCGACTAAAGAATTGGGGACGGTAATGAGGTCCTTAGGACAAAACCCAACAGAAGCTGAAATTCAAGCTACAATCAACGACTATGATTTGGATGGTGTAATCTAAGTATGAGAAAATAGGAAACGGACTGATTGATTTTCCAGAATTTTTGGAACTAATGTCTAAGAAAATTTTGACAG
Source organism: Dicyema japonicum (assembly GCA_011109175.1). Lineage (NCBI taxonomy): Eukaryota > Metazoa > Dicyemida > Rhombozoa > Dicyemidae > Dicyema > Dicyema japonicum. Next base: position 288,147 of record RDEW01000027.1, on the reverse strand, counting down.
TAGACTATGAAGAAGATATCCGGGAAGCTTTTAAAGTGTTTGACAAGGACGGAGACGGTAAAATAAATGCAGACGAACTAAGAAATGTCCTCACTAATTTGGGAGAAAAAATGACTGAAGAAGAAGTCAACGATATGATTAAGGAGGTAGATATTGACGGGGACGGTACTGTCGACTTTGAGGGTATTACCCCATATTACATATAGAATTTGTTGCTATGTTATCGGGAAACTAATCGATAAGAAGATTTTAATCTCACTAATAATATTAGCATTCATTGATTCAAATAATTTGCCTTACTTGCGCATAATTTTAATCTCATGCTTTATTACCTCACCACAGACTATGCTGACCTATTAAGAAATCTGGAAGCTACCATCTTATACGTCCCTATTCTGACGGAGGATCTTTTTGGGCACTTCAACTGTTCGGAGTCAATAACTTCTTCCATGCTCACAAGGAGAAAAAAGACATGAACTTTCGTCCATTGTAAAACGAGATATGTAACCGCCTCAACCTTCTATTAACTAGTTGGTTAATTATCAACATGGAGGTGGAAAAGAAACAAAAGTACGTTCTTCTCGTTAAAAAAATTGGGACTACCGCATCGATTTAAAGTCAATGTTATTCTCGTCTGAGATGACATGGGATGGCATCGTTACTCAGTTCTACATAAAGTACTCGAGACTGACTGAAGTCTTAGCTAGAGTGGGGGTAATTCAGATAAATTTTTCCTTAAAATTTAAAACTTGGGTCAATGATTTCTAAAGTCAAAAACGAGCGTCGAGGAACCGAATGGTTATTCCAAAGGATTTCTCTGATAGTTGTTAATGGGAACAGCCATTCCAATATATCAGCTGGATTATTTTGATTGTCTCGTTTTTACTTTTATTATTAACAAATTTGTATTTAAATACCAAAAAAATTAAAACTTTATTTATTTTCTGTTGATATAAAAATTGTGACTCAGAATAATTTTCCTAGGAATCATCTAAGAAACATAACTGGAATGTCCTGGCCATCCAAGATCTCGCGGAAAAGACTGTACAATATGTGTGACTGTACACCATTAAGTCTCGAGATCATTAGCTCTTGTTGAGGACTTTTTGGACACGTCCGAGGTTGGACCCGATATCCCCCCGAATATCGCAATGGAAGATTACTCCTCCTCCAATGTAAAACGCTCTGAAAGCCGTGAAAAAAACATTGCCATCTGGTAACGATCTGGACACACTGAGGGACCTAGCTACGAACAGAAGAGCTTGGAGCAACTAATTCTCTTATATTTTTTGCTGCAATTCTCATATTTTTGCGGGGCTATAAATATTATGGCTTTCGTGAAAGTGCTAATAATGATAAATATTGTACTAGGGATACCTAACCTCCTCCTATTATATCACATTAAAAGAATTCAGCTGGATTGTTGATGTCTGAAGGACCAGATATTTAGTTTTGCTTTCACAATGAGTAAAATAATTGTAAGAGAAAAAAATCTTTATCTAAGAAAGTAATCCCGGACAGACCAAAAAGAGGCCCAATCCCGCAAGGATGAACATGCCAGTTTACGTTTTGGGGAGGTTTTAAGGTATCTGAGAGGCTAACCTTAAGAACTTTTTGTCGTTTAAATAGAAATGTTTCAGAGGCATAGACTAGAAATTAGTTTACAGTAAGCGGTTTCCTGAGTGGTGGATTATTTGTGCAGGAAAAATGGGAGATGCAATTGACCACAACGCACTTGTGTATATCAGCATTAAATGGATAAACTGGCGGTAGACGGTGGAAAGGCACCCACCACTGTCTCCGATAACTTTTTGAGGTGATCTTCAGAACTGTCATTTTTTCTGCTGCCATTCTGGTTTCCATATATGAGTTATTATTAAACTAATAATACTGCACTTTATGAAGAGCCAAATTAGCCATAGCTCCTCCCAACAGGAAACACACCTTATTTATAAAAGAACAGTCAATTAATCGTAGAACCTGAAATACTCATAATTCTTTTGTCTTTTTGTTGCGTGTGAGTCGTTTTTTGTTCCGCAGTGAGATTATAACTGATGACGGTGTCACTCGTAAAACCAGTAAACACTAGTAATTGAGTCGAAGTAATACGAAACGGTAGAGTTTGTAAACCGACTTCTACACAGAAAATTTCTCAAAGAAATTGACAAAATACACGGTAATTTTTGAGGATAAGTCCCAGATACTTTTTGTGCGGCTTTTGAAACAACGAATAAGATTTTCGATAGTCCGCCAACCTTACTGATTTTCAGCCTAACCATTGAGAATCGGCTTATGAGGATTTGTCTCGTAAGAAGCTTCGAAACAAAATTCCGCTTTTTCTTAAATTTCTTGAAAGTAAAGCCCTTCTTTTTTAGCCGTAACATCCCTCAAGACTGAATAACATCCCAGGAAGTATTATTAACTCAAAAACATAAACAAATGTCTCCGGCTCGAGCTTTAAGAACGCTTGTGGCTTTTTCGTGTTTTCGCATGTTCCATAAATCACCAATAAGGAAACCAAAGTATTTCATAGTCTTCTTCCGAGGTATTCTCCCAGTTACTTAGGTTAGCCAGCATTCTGCTCCCAGTTACCCTTACCGACCTGACTTTTCGATCTGGTCCATGTATGTCTTCAACTGTTTCTCAGATAACATAGGATTTAGAGATGTTATAAGTTATGACGTCTTCACTGTATCTCAAAATTTCTGTACGTGGGTTTTCTGATAAAAGCCATTCACTCATGGGTTTCCAATATCTGGAGACACTACATCTTAAAAATTCAAGAATATTAATTCAACTAAGTTGGGCATCTTCACAACCTAAAACATCCAAGGTTTATGAAAAGGTAACTTAGAGTTTCCAAGGTTTTCTGTAGCTACAGGTCATTCATTCCTTGAGGTGGGATTGTAAATGAATGACGATACATTGACGTCAAGAGCTTATTGACTTTTAAGGCTAATGATTATCGTTGATCAAAAGTTGACAAAACAACTTATTTCTTACAGCCAAGTCATTTCAGATAATCCAGGACCAATCTGTTGCTTCACCTACTCAGCTATTCTGATTATTGATTTGTTCACATAACATCCTGAACCAGCATAAAAGGTACAAAAAACGTCCATTCCTTGTAGTCGTGTAAACTTCTCCAGTGGAGTGGGGGAGCCAGCCTGCCACTAGGCGCCACCTGAGAAAAATGGACACATGACGCCACTCTAGTAGGAAGGGGAAGAGAAGGAACAGACATAAAGTGAATTTACTGATAGTTCAAAAAACAACAAATAGTAGGTTAGTTAAGTAATTTTAGATTATTATTACCCCCCGGATCACCGGGTCAAAAGAAAAAGTTCCCAACTAACTAAGTGACCCTAGACCGACATAGGGGAGGTTTCATTGAAATGGACACAGTTGTCTAGGACTCACTTGCGTAGGTCAAAACCGGTTGTACAAATTGACGACAGACAGCGGAAAGGGCCCCAGAGTTTTTTCCGAAAGGTTTTGAGATCATCTTCAGGTCTCAAAGTCCTTAGTCAAACGTCACTCCCAGGATGGTTGGTGTGGCCATAAAAAAGATTGGCACATCGTGGTCTTAGGCCTCCTAGTGTAATGTTGTCTGCAAGATGTAAAGAGGGTCACAAATTATTTTGTAGATGACACCTCCAGACGTACTCCTTCTAACAATTGGGCTAAGGAATTGAGCGTTCATTGAACCATTTGAGCGGCAACTCCGTAGTCCATGTCGTTGCAAAAATGACTATGTTGTCCGTATATGAAAGAGGAGACAGTTTTCGTCCGTTGGTTGTGGAGTGTCGTGTATATACAAATTGAACAGTGTTGGTGATAGTAGTGATCCTTGGGGCACCAATTTGAAAGAAATCGTGTCCTCAATTTAACTTTGTTGCAGATTACCTACCCACGCCTTCCGCTCAGAAAGTTAGAGAGCCATCTTTTCAGGTTAGAGTGGGTATCCGTTTCAAATATCTTTTTCGTTAGAGACTTTCTTGAGACTGAATCAAATGTCTCTGGTAATGTCCAGAAAAACAAGAACAACCCTACATGTGATTTCTGCGTATTGAATTCTGAAATAAATTGGGAGAACGTCGTCTAGTGTGTAAAAGTTGAATGGTTAGCTCAGACGTTGAATGCCATCTCGAATACAATCGAGGACCATACTTTCGAGAATTCTTGAAATTGGTCTATATGATGAAGGTTCCTCTGCGGTTTCCACGAGATCTCTATCGCTAGAGGACCCAGATGCCTCACTTCCATAGTCGAGATGGAATCCAGTCCTCTGGCTCTGGGGTTCCACGTCATAGATATTTAGACATCAGTTCCGGAGAATACGATCCTAATACGATCTGGAGGTTTGTGGTCTTTAAAAATCCTTGTGCAAGACTGAGGAATAATCGTTAATAAAAATGTTGGGAATAACGTGGATTTCTTCAAGATGTCGTGCAGTGGGGTTTCGATGGATTTGATTGTATTGCAGACTCTTCTAACAGATTTGGTCTACAGAGAGATCTTGGGATAGCTTCGTCCAACGTTTTGTGCTCGTGTTTTTGATTTGTTTGTCTATTTCTCTGTTTAGTGCATACATTCTGATAATGTCTTCATTTTTGAGAGGATTCTTCTTCAAGAAGTTCCGTTCTTTGATCAGGAGCTTTGTCCGCGTACCATAACTTTTTGATGAAGAAAGACGTCGAAACATTGGGATGAATAACTTTCTTGCTTTACGGACAATCGTGTTGAACCATTCAGCTGAGGATGTCACCAACATCATTTGTACGTAATGTTGAATATTTTCCAGTTCGCAAGGTTGTAATTAATTATCGTCGGACAGTTTTCCCATCCATGATGGTGTCACGATCAAGTCAATAAGAGGGGCCAGGGATGGAGATGACAGTGAGATGTCATGAATGAGGGTTTATCGTTACGTTGAGTTGGTTTTCTTGTATGGAAAGCCGATTATTGAGTATGCAGATACTGTGAAGGTCCTCAATTAATATCTTCCCCCTTTTGTCACAGACCTGCCATACCAGCCATCATGGATGCTTCGCATTGCAGTCACCTAGATAATCAAATTCTTTAGTGAGGTGGGACAATCTGGGAGCACGAGAGGAGCAGGAACTTAAAGGTGGACGATATGCGTTAACAAATGTTAGAGAAAGTCCGGGGAATCGAATTTTTGTTATCACAAGTTAGAGTTTCCACAGTCATGGAGCATAGTGAAGACATTCAGTGATATCCCCGTAATTCCGTTACAAATGACAGTAAGAAAGCCTCTACCAAGTTTCCCACCTCTGTCATGGCAAATGACTGTGAATCCAGAGAACCTTGGTGTTGTACTGCTGGTGGAAAGTTTAGATTCTTGAAGTATACTATGTCGATGCGGCGTCTCTTCAAAAAGGTTCCAAGTTCAAGTATCTTACTCTTGATTCATTTACATTCAGTTGAACTATCAGATCTGATCCAAGTGATTTTTGATAGCCAAAGCTGTCAGGTTAATTATTTTATATATTAAATTTTATTTAAAATAAAAGAAATTTAATAAAAGTAATTGAATTAATTAACATAAATTCTAGATTTTTTGTTATGATTGCTTCATTTTGGATTTTACATAAAGACGGGTTTTAAGGATCAAATAACCTTACTAGGAATGTGCTATTTGAGCAATATTTCATGCCAACCAAAACATTTAGCGTTCTTCCAGCAGCCAGTGAAGTCTGCAGGGTAAAAATTTACTGACTGCTCAGGTCCTCGACATGAAACAAGTACAGCCGATAATAGAATGCAACACTCACTTGCTGATCAACGTCCCTGTCAGTTCTAAAATTTGCTTCTCCGTGGCGATCACCAACGAGGGTTATGCTACCTCATTACTTTAGTTGACCCCCTCACCGTTATCAGCTTTATGACTTCATGCCATTACACCATTCTCAACATCTCCAACATTTCTCGTTTAACTGAAAGGTATATCAAAGCCAATAACGTCCTCATTTCTGAGGTAATCCTTGGGGGGATATCAGATTATTTCCCATTTGGCTGACGGTGGACTGTTCAACTCCTACGACAGTACGTTTGTGAATTCTCTGATCAAGCACGACCACATTTCCATCAATACCGCCAAAAAGAACTTGGGGTTTTCTTGGACTAACATTTGTAGGGTGAACTCACTAAACGAGCAGATAAAGGAGGTTCCATGGCGACCACGCAATCTTGTTTACCCAGGAGAGGAGGTTTTTGTGGACGTCATAGAAAAAGTCCGCATGTGCATGGACATTAACGGTCACATCTCCAGTGGAGACGTCACTGGAAGGGTTTTCAGTGTCAAACAGACTCTTAGATCGACGTGTCTTGTAGTCTCTCCAAAATGCCCAAAGTGATTCTATCACTGTCGAACTCTGCCGCTCTGAAGTGCAGCACGTTCCATCCCTGTGTTGATATCTCCAGCTGGAAGCAGGTAACATACAATTTAACTCAGAACTCCAAAAATTTGTGTTTTATTCCACCGGACGGGAGGTTTATACTGGCAAAGTACTCGGCGACCTCAGATACGTTGGGTTTTGTGTTATTTGTGAGGGACATAAGAAAACTGTTTAACGTGCTTTATCTCCCGTCGATTTCTGGGAACTTCGTTAACTTTAAGATCGAAATTAGCTCGCCATTCTTTTCACGTGCTGTAAAATTGTAGTTTTATGTTTTGCAGCAAATTTATTCTATGTCAGCTACTGTTGATGCCTCAATCCATGCCAGCTCGATCTCTGTATCAACTACCAGTGTGGGGACTCTTACATTCAATCCTGAATGCACTAAATTTAAATGTGATCAAATTCATAAATATAAGTTTCCCTACATAATAACAGGACAGGTATTTGAATTTCATTTATTTTTATTTTAAAATATAATTTATTTTATTGTATTATTTTTGTTTTTATATTAAATTTATATTAAGATTTCGCCTTTGGATGGTCTAAGTCCAAATGACGTCCATCCTTTGATAACTCTTGAATTTGAAATGGAGAATGTTTTATGTTCGTGTCTACGAGTTAGTAGTCTGTTTATAAACGGAAAGGTGTGCTGTATGCTTATTTTTAGAAAAGGAGCACTCAGTATGCTGGTGTAAAATATACCGTTACATCATCTTGCTATGTTGTGAGAGTTTAAGTGATATATTTATACTAATGGATTTTCTTTGAATAAAAACGAGTTTTAAATAATAAGCACTTTTACGGGAATTATAGTACATATGTGCAGCCAAGATATGAATTAAATGTATGTCTCTTCCGCGCTTTCGGATGCTGACAGGTGATCTTAGAGAGTCAAGGTTGTCCGCAGTCTTCAACTACATTTTCTGCGTTTTAGGTCATTGGTTTAGTACAACTGAGAGAGTTAATGGCTTTTTACGATTAAGTCATTTTGGTAAACATAATATCATTTTATGATACATTTGCTGGGAAGGTTTCGTCGTTTTCAAGATATGTCAAAACAGTCCCTATCCAGATTTCGTGATTTCCAGGCTTACATCTGCACTTTTTTGGATTGCATTATTCGAAATTCTGGTAAGCCAATCTGTCTAGTAAGTTTCCTCAGGTTACTCCTATGGAAAGAGTCCTCATTTCTGCTTCATCATTATTTTCATCTAATCCAGGCGTTTTATAACAGTATGGAATTAACAGAAGAGTTGTATAATTCTATCTTGAATTTAACACTAAATCCTTTAGGCTTCAACTATCAAAGGTTTGGGAGAGGAACTCTAGAGCTCTCATTTCCAGATATATGTTGATTTAAGACATCCAGATGATTTGAAAAAATTCGTTTTTATTTGATTAAAGTCTTCCCTGTCTCCCATGAGAGATCTGAGTTTTTTAACGTCTTCACTGCTCCTCTAAAGTGTTATTTATTTTTTTACTTCTGTGAACTCTGTTTAGCAACACTGAGGAACCATTTCCCAAGTAGATCTGGAGTATTTTCCAATAGATGTTCTAATACTACCCAGTCTTCAAAGGTTAGGTCGACATCGTTTGTATATCCCTTCTATGTTTCATGGTATAGTGTTCCGAGTTCTCTCATGGTTGCTTTTAAATATAGGATTAACATGAGTGAAGAGAGAAAGTCTATCTGAAGGATGAACGTGTTTGTCGTTAAATTTTGTAGGTAGGTTTTGCTCATTTTCACGGAGAGCCCTGTACTTGACAGTAAAATTTGGACAATTCTTAACTGAACATGTCCAAGTCTTGTTCGTCCGTCAAATGAAGAAGTACTGTGGTGTATTAACGCTAAATAATTTTTGAAATGGGTCGAGATTATCTCAACTTATTCTTTCGGAACAAGGAAATAACTGAGTAATGGCAAAGGTGAGTTTCTCATCTGAGGTATTTTTAACTCCGTTTTTTACAGGCTCCAGGCAATAGGTACCAGAACACCGATCCTGTCACTCAAAAGCCTAATTAAGTGTAATCCAGAGTTCAATATTAAATAAACAGCAAATCTGAGTTTATGAGTTCGAATCGCTGAGTGAGCATATTAGTCAATAATTTCAGTGGTTCTCAACGAGGCTACCTGCAATCTTCGTCTCTTTTTGGGAGTAAGTTTTTTTCAGGCGACCTAGTTCCGCAGTGAAGCACTGATGACGGAATCATTCGTCATATCCAAAGCATCATAGATGCGTGGAACCTTCTGTCGGAATGTACAGAACCGAGATTCGAACCCGGGACCATCAGGACTTAACCCAGCACTTAAGACACTAACAGTCTCAGTTTCAAAATAATAATATTTTTGATGTGGCCTCCTTAAATTTATTATCATTAAAAATAAATTAGTTGTTTTATTTAAAATATTTAATAAATTATTTAAAATAGCTGTCTAGTGGATGGGTTTGGGGAAGTTAATTTCTAAGTACAATATTGACCCAACATCGGTATTTTTATTTAATTCTTTTACAGGTCAAATATGTTGACCTTACCTTCATTAGATTTGACTTCAGACAACTTGGGAACTACGATTTGCCTCAATTAAAGGAGCTCAAACTAACCCTATGTGGAATTACCTCAATATCGGGACTCCCGATGTACCCAAAATTGGAAAAAGTAGAATTTAGTTAGTTACCCCCAGTTGTCCCTCGTTTTAAACAATCTCTCCGATGGAATGAATATTCTTACTAAGAATTGTCCTCGTCTCCAATTTTTGGATATTAGCTACACATTTTATACCTTGGAGTCCCTTGGTGATTTGGTAAAGAGTCTACTTACCTTTACAGGCCAAGCTGTCTTCCCTCATCAGACTGGACTTAAAATCAACCCCCGCGTCTAAGGAGGAGAATTATGTGGAAAAAATCTTCAAAATGATCCCCCAGCTTAAAATTGTCGACAATTTCGACGTGAACGGAGAATATGTGTTCTCTGGTTGTCCTGTTTTATAAATTTGAGATGATGTCATTGACTTTGATGATTTTGAGGACGCAATTGCCTCGGAAAATGATGCCAGTGACGAATCTAATCGTTCTTCGTGTTCAGAGTCGGAGGAATCTGAGAATGAGCCGACAGTTAGTGATAAGGAGTCAGAAGACAGATATATTTGTTATGATAGTGAAGCTGATGAGAATGTATATGTCTGTGAGGATTGCTCTGATAGCGATGAGGATTCTGATCATCCTCCCAAAAGAACTTGTCTTTAATTTTTTATGTTGAATTATTCTTTTTTAGCTTATTTACTATGCTTTAGTCCAATATTTGGAAATTGATGATTAGTCGAGTTTGGACTGCAGTTGATCCCCATCTCTAAGCTAAAGAAAAATCATTATGACAACTCGTGACATGTCTCAAATACTATCCCTCATCCTATCTAACCCTCATCTAGCTATTGATCTTAGTTCTCACCGTCAAAAGGAGATGGATCCTTTCCAATCATCACGTCCATCCATGTTCACCAGTATGGGAACCCCAAGTAGCAAGATATTTTTGTATACCGGCCAGGCACTGGGCTTCTCTTTGGACATATATATTACATGAAGTCCCTGAAAGAGGATTCTGGCTTTAATCTTGGTGGAGGATCTTAGATGAACGTGTGCAAGATTGAAGGTAATATGATTCTACGGTAATTTATATAGGAGTCATTCTTCAACTCAAAATCATCTCGAATTGGCATATTTTAAAGTTTTTTATCAGCATCTTTAGTATTTCAGGCATATTGGTTAGGTTTTTTGGTTGAGGTGCCTCTCTTATACGAATATCTTTTTCACATTTGATACCAGCCAGTTCTCTCTAGACACCCTAAATGGCAGAGGACTCAATCCTATGTATAAAAAAACTTCAGCTCGCACGAGATCTGGAGCGATGCAAGTTATCCATATGTTGCCCACAGTCTCGAGAAAATGTTAAAAGCCACCAAAAATTTTTGAATAACTTCCCAAATAAAGGAATTGACTTTATTTCATTAACACAGTAGTTTTTTAAAAAACGAAAAGAATTTAAAAAAAAACATTTCATTTTTAAATCGAAATTGCAATTTTACCAAATTCAAAAATTCAAAAATTTCAGTCTAGCATATGTTAAAAGCCACCACCGTTTATTTCCTATAAATATAATTGATTCAACTTTTTTTTATTTACTAAAAAAACTCCTAACTGGAATATGAAAATGATTTAATAGAAATTGATAAAGTAAATCACAACTTGACAAATGTAATAAAAATTTAAAAATTAATAGATATTTGATCAAAGAAAAAATGCCAATGATGCTAAAAGTGAGATGAACAAAGTACAAATGCAGAAAAAAAAGAGTCATGAATCTATACAAACAAAAAATATTCGCCAAGAAAATTAAAGACCCCGGAAGCAGTTGACAAGAACTCAAGATATTGAAGAAAGAAAAATTATCCGTCAAGAAACATACAGAATAAGAATAGCTCTTGCAGCAGATGCAGAACTTGCAGCACAATTCCTCAGATTTGCATATTCTGCTGGTGGGAGACTTTTATTGGAATATTGTAGTATTTCCAAATCCAGTCATTTGTAGTTTTTTGAAATATATTCATTAAATTGTAGTATTTCCAAAATCCCAGTATTGTAGTTTTTTGAAATATATTCATTGAACTTACAAAGATCTGTTGTAGTACATGTCGAACATAGTACTGATTTTTTTGCCTAAATAATTTTTAAATCCTTACGTTGTTTACAATAATTCCGTCTGCTCTAAGTTCTGTAACGATTCTAACTATTTCAGGAAGATTCAAAAGAGTAATACTTAGCCAAATACCCCATCTTGCGACAACCACGACAGGTGGCTGTCCAATTATAGAAAAGAATTTTTTACAACCGAGGCCATTATTACCGATATAATTCGTCAACATCTCCATAATGTGTTTAAAGGACAATTGTGCAATAAATGGGATACACATTTCACATGAAATAGATTATCATAAAGTAAATTTCCGGCTAAAAATTGCCACTAGTCATATACTGTGCAGAATCACTGATCAAGAGGACAAATTTGTAGCGTTGATCTCCATCTTTTTTATGATTTCATCTATTTCAACACATATAGATGCAGTAGGGGAAGAATCAAAAGTAGAATTCACAAATCTTGGTTGGGTCTAAAGAAAACGAGGAGTTATCTTATATCTTGGATGGTTTTTGAGGTATTTGGTGCTAGTTTCGTAGAGGAGGAAGAAGAAACTGAGTAACTAGGTAGAGTAACTACCATCACCTTCTATTGTCGTCAATCAAAACTGCTCCAGAGAGTACAAAGTTGCGGATAATTACTCTTTTGACAACTTCTTGGATTGCGGACTGTTTTTTAAAGAGAAAAGTTAGCATATCTAACACTTTTTGGTTTGTTGACCTCATAGTCCTAAGTCCTTGAGTTCTTTATTTCATCCATAAACATATAAAGGGAACAACATATTAAATCTGTCATGACAGCCATTTAATTGAGAAAATCCGTCATCTCCTAGTTCCGACTAGGTAAGCTACTAACCTCAACTTCGCCAAGATCTAAGAAATTGGCGATCAGTATAAAGCGCGGTTCTAAGGTATGCCACTCCTAGAAATTTCCCACTTCGAGTCCTGGTAAAGATATCTCGAACGTTTACTACCCTCTGATCAGTTAATCAATTACTAACTGAATTATATTAAGAGAATATACTGAGAGACTAGAAAATATCAAACATTTTTGGAAATCTGGCGAATACGAGAGGCAAATTAAATGGGTCGAAGTTGATATTATTATTTAATTTTTTTATTAAAACCCTTAAACCACAAAAAAGAAATGGTAAACTTACTTATTAAATGATCCCAGTCTCCAATATCTCTTAAACTCTTTTTGAATTTTCCTCCGGAAGTGCCTTCTTTAAATTTTAAATATTAATTTAAAAGGAAAACAATTATCTATCAATTATCTTAGTTTTTGTTTTAAATTTTTTGCTTTCATTTTCAAGATCAAATTAACTTTATTTCATCCTACAGCTTAAAATATTTTCGCAGAGTATTTATGGCCTTCACCTCATCACTGTCGGAAATCTTTATTTTCAATGCATTCTTTGTCTAAGTCATCTCCAACAAAATGTTCTAAAATTTTTGCATTTTCGGTATATTCATGAAGAAACTCTTCTTTGGTAATTTTCCTATGGAAAATTTACATTTCAATAAAATTAGTGGATTCGAATGGTTCCATTGTATGTTGTTACAAAGATCGCAGACGTAAAGACAAGTCCTCCGAGAATAATTGAATTAGTCAATAATCAGAGCAAAAAGAACTCGCTAATAAAAGTTGGGAAAATAGTGGAGGCAACACAAAAATAGAATAAACTGACAATATGCGCTCTTTAATTAGTGATTCTCCAAGTTTTTCAATCTTGGGTCAGACAAGATTTGAACCCTATGTGCATCATGGACTCATTTGTTAAGAATTTCTGGTTTCCGATGATTTCTGAGTCTATAACCTCGACCATGCTCACAAAAAAAAAAACAAAGTTATTCATATACCATGAAGTAGAGAATTTGTGAGAGAGGTACGTCACCCTTTAACCATCTGCCAAACTAACAACTTGGCTTACTGCTCGAATTAATAGTCTAATAAAAAAAGATCTTGCATATAAGATAATCACAGCTATATGGAACCAATTGGATTAAATGCTTATTAATTTGATGATTCCATTCAAAAATCAGTATTTATGCGCCACGTGAAGATAATCTTGTAATGAAGTCATCATAAAAAATAACTCAATAAAACAACTATACGTGAATTTTAAAGAACAACAGTAAACTAAACTCCTTTTTTAAATATATAACTCCAATTAACAATAAAATATTATTTATTAACTATGGGGGAGAGCGGCTGCTGACATTACGGAGTAAGCGTTTCCGCGGACAACTGCGATCCCAATTCGTTGCCTAAGCCAGACCGCTTCCCGCACGTCTTTCTTGCGGTGAGCCAATTTCCCTCCGATTTCCTTCAGGAAAGAGGCTGTAATACTTAAACTCCTAATTAACGTTTTATTGTCATTAATTATGAATTTTTTAACTACGAACTCTTCATTCTCTCTGTTTTCTATGTTTGAACCTACTCTTCTTAATAATCGATTTCTGCAAGTATTCGTCAATTGCGACTCCACACGTAAAGGCCTTTGCCCTTCAATTTGTTAGTAAAGCTTTAATAAATAACTAGTCCCTTCCCATGAGTAGATAACGATTCCATTACTTAAACCTACCTTAGGCAGAACTCGCTTTATTTTAAGAAGCAAGAACAGTAATGTAAATTAATTCAAGGCATATCTAATATTGAAAGTTTTCTTAACTTCTCGTTCTTTTTGTTTGTTGCAGTGCCCAGAAGACAATCCAGTTCGCAGTAATGAAATACTGATGATGGCGTCACTCGTCAACCACAAATCATCGTAGATGCGTGGAACCTTAAACCGAATGGACAGCAAGATTCAAACAGAGGATCTCATGATTTTTGGTACGGAGCTTATTTTCAGTTCACTTATAAACAATTTTTCGGTTTCTTCGATTTTTTCAAGATTTATTATTTCTGACGGTTATAGAGAGGATAACTCACTATGATCTTATTATAGCTGTCATGTGCTATACTGTCTTCAGCATTCATATGGTGGAATTATCAAGGAACGAGAAGAAAAAAGCTACCGTATGAGAAAGTTAGGCAGAGACATTAACCATAAACGAACTTTATTACCAATGGAAAGTAAACAGGGTATTTTTGTAACACAAGTCCTGACACAGCTTGGACTCTCCTGCGACCTCAGATCCTTTTATGATTAATTTTACGCTGCGATGTATGAGTCAAGGATCGCATTTCTTTCATTAAGTTTGCTATGCTTGGCAGACACGAGATCACAATCCTTTAAATATGCAATTTTTTTGAAAAACATTAAAAATACATTAAAATTTGATAGATTTCAAATTAAGCAAAAAACGAAGCAAACAAAAAACAAAATTATAAAAGTACATTTTGAATGTTTCAAGATCAAGGAATAAAATGCCGAAATCAATTAATATGCAATGGAACAATTGGAGGATCGTAACTTTCCCATATTTTGCTAATAATCCATAACGTATCTCTTCAAAGAAACATCGATTAAGCCTTTAAAATAAAAAATGAAAAGTAGACCAAAAATTAACGCAAAATCAATTTTTGTACGAAAGTGAATTTATTTTCAAATCAATGCGTATTTGATATTAACCAACTCAAAGTTGATTTAAATTTATAATCTTATATCAAAATAATTAAAGTAGGATTATATTTTGCGGTTACTATAATATTTAACAATTCGCTTTTGATATTTTTAAGAGTGGTAAAACTTCATGGATTCGTCCTCGGGAAACAAAAATCTCACCAAAAAAGAAAAAATGTGCATTTTTGGTTACTACTACTGAATTATTCTGTTATGCCGATTCTGTGACCATCAGTCAGTCAACGATGTATGTTATGATTTTACTGTTAGAGAGATCACTACAACCACCTGGCTGAGAAGCATTTGAGGACGAATCGTCTAAACCGATGTCCTCATTGCAACTTTGTAACGGATTTGAAACACCCATTTTAAATATCACATGAAATCTAAGCACACCAAGGTAAAGGACTTTAAATGTGATGAGTGTGAATACGCTTGTATAAACAAGGCAATGCTAAAAAGTCACAAACAATCTCACTTAAGACAAAAAAGGAAGTGATTTTAGTAATGATAGATTGCGGGAGGAAAATCAGATAAGTCGCGGAATTCTCCCCGATTCATTTTTTCATGAAAACGTAATTTTATGACACAGTTTAGCCTTTCTTCCCATTCCATAGTACCAATGTTTTCCCTCCACCGTTTTTATTCCCCCCATTTTCATTCTTGAATGCGTAAACTGATTTTTACATTTGATAGAACAAATTTGAATGATTTTTTTGGGTTCATGAATACTCCAAAATTTAAACTAACTTCGGTAACGGAAGAGTATTTTAATGGTCACTTTTAGCCCCAACATAAAGTGCAAATATTGCGATTTGAGCTTTTCCAATGAACGAGATTTACTGTTACACCAACAAAAGCATCAAAAGTGATATTCCAATACTTTTGAAAAATTTATATTAACTACCTTATTTTAATTTTCATAATTAAAAAAAACGAATCCTAGTAAAAATATTAACATTACAGTTTCCTATTTTCATCGCACGTCCTATCATCGCGAACATCTTTTCATTCTTAGGCGGAAGAGTTTTCATTATGGGAATCTTCATCAGTGGAGTCGGTCAAGGAGGAGATTGGATGGTTCCTTTTAACAACTGTGTCGTGAGAGAATCTCTCGTCTTCTTATGGCTGGAATCTGGTTGACGAGAATTGGCCTCGTTGAAAAGTCCATCTTTCGGATTCGAACGACGGTCAGATCAAATGTCATCCGAACGTCTTTACAGACATTTGTTGGAAAAAGATATTCAATCCTTAATTTTTTTAATTCATGAATAAAAATATAAAAACTTTTAATTTCGTTAATCCCAATTACTGTTTAATTTACTAAGGGTATTGGCTTGGACTACCTAAAAGAAAAAGTGGAGAGGCTGGACTTTTACCACAAAAATCATCTGAGAAAAATTATAGAAACAGGCTGGCCGATCAGAATATCAAGTAAAACAGTTTATAAGAAATGTGGAGGTAAGCCAATAAGACTGAAGATAAGGGAGTCTCACTAGAGACTATTCGAAAACATATCCTAAGATGAAATTAGTACCCTAACCTAACAAAACAATGGAAAACTACTGTCTATCAAGAGGGCCATTTTCGAGGAAGGCAGAGGATAACTCCGACGGTCATCCTACAAAAGGACTTGAGAAACTTCTAGTTATAAGTATTATAGCTTTCGTGAAAGTACTGTAGTTATTTTTGTCGTGTAGTTGACTGGTAAAAACCTCGTGTAAAATGTGTGCAGTTTTATAAGTTAAAAGGTTCTTTAATAACAATGGCTTGTGGTTGGGCTTAATGTTTGCGAATCTCACGTGTATCTTTGTGAGACCATGGTTGACCGAGAGTGGATTCATCTTTTTTCTTCAGAAGGAACGTTGAGAAGTACCCAGACATGCCATTCTTAAACGAGATTATTAAATGTTGTCTGGAGTCAGCATCTAGGTTTCCTTTACTGATCAAGGAGCCGAGGCTTGACCGTGAGATAGGAAGAGATATGATGGGATCAAAATTTTCACATGGGTGATCTCTTGTTTGAAACGTGACGTACTTCATCTCATTCACCCTTTAAATCTTTGTATTTTCTTGTCATTCTGACCGCCCTAATGCCGACTCTTTAACATAGCAAATTGAAGAAGCACTCAAAAATTTGCTAACTTAAGAATTTATTATAAAGAGGCTCGCACTTCACAGTTTCTGGATAGTCCTTCCCTGAATGGGAGGGAATTTCGACGTCTTTTTGTCTGGTCTGGAGCCTCAGTAGGATCTCTGGTGTGACCATTCTTGATGGAGCATTTCTCAGTTGTCGCCAAATTCACAAAGCTGGGATTAAAATTTGATGTGTTACTGTCTAACAGCTTGTGCAAAAATATTTCAATGATAATTACTGGCCATTCAAGCTTCCGTAAATTAAGTGCTCTTTCAACTGTTTAATTTTCTATTCTTAATAAATTGATTTAAATTTTAATTACTGGTGATATTTTGATAAAGACCTTGCTTCTCACGA
Organism: Dicyema japonicum; assembly: GCA_011109175.1. Lineage (NCBI taxonomy): Eukaryota > Metazoa > Dicyemida > Rhombozoa > Dicyemidae > Dicyema > Dicyema japonicum. The sequence continues at coordinate 270,971 of RDEW01000027.1, read as the reverse complement.
GCGTGAACTAGGTCACGGACTCTAGAGACATCGGAAACCCAAAGTTATGAACAAAGAAAGTGTGGGATCCATGTTAGAATCTAGACCGACCAAAATTAAAAGAACTCAGATTACGGCTTTATTACATGATTTGCTATCGATAATTGCCAAAATTAATCGATCGAATATCGATAAAATTAGCCAATTAAACCATCTATAGTTTGATGTTTGGAAATCTATTTCGTATGATTTTACAATCCCCTTTATGAAGGATACAAGGACACAAAAAATTCTTAGCTTCTGAATACCAAAATAGACGAGAACCTTAAATTTCACTAAATTTTCCAAACTGATATTTAATTTACTCTAATTAGAGTATTAATAATTTATTTAATCCAATTAAGAATCGAATTTCTAATTTAACTTAGCTAAGAATCGATCAATTCACCAAGTAATAGCAGAAATATATAGAATTCTGGGTGTTTCTTAGTAAATAAACAAAAATATACTCGCTTCTTTCAGAATTCTAAGTTAAATTGATTTCGAAAATATTTTATTTTTCTACTAATAAGTCGAAAATTGAGAAAATTTTGTAATTTTATTTTTTTATAAAAAATAATTAATTGTTATTAAAATAAAAAATATTTTTAAAATTAAAAAAAAATATAATAAAATTCCATCAATTCGGACGCTTCTTTATGATTTTCACTCAGTTATTTTTTTGTCAAACGAGTCATTAAATATATAACTTTAGTGATTGCTTTGGATTCTAAAAATCTTGTGGTCTGGGTGTATTAATTTTCTAAGAATTTCTGCGACATTGAAAATCGTGATCAAGAAGAATTGGAGTTTAGAGCGATTCTCAATATTTATGAGCAAATCGACGAACATCAAAATTTTGAGTTTGAGAAAACTCTGGAAGTGGATATTTTTCATTATTTTAGTTTTTCAAAAATATGAGCCTTGCAAACACCTCAAAACAGCATTCCTTGGTTTATGATTCCAGCGTACACAACGCTGGCTTTGAATTGTGGCGAGATTGGAAGTCTTCGGCTGGTCGTGTGCTCGTATTAATTTTAGCTCACAACTGGACCAACAAACAGATGTTACATTGGCTTAATCGATTTGTAAAATTGCCACAATATCAAGTAATTTTTGAAAAATGCCGTATTTCCGGAAGAGACATGCTAAAGTTTCCAGTCATAACTTGACTTACAACAGATTGGCCACAAATGTGAGTTTCAAGTCAAAGGTTCTCGGAATCGCTGATCCAATTGAAAGAAAAAAAATACAGCTAATGGCATTGCGAGTTATTCTGTTTGGCACTCCTTCTTGTAAATTTAATGCAAAATCTAATAGTTAGAGATCATGTGCTAAAAGACTGCGTACTTGGATTTTCTATCATTTTGGCTTTAGTTGGAGTGTTTTTTTCTTACAAACAAAACGCCAAATTCAAAGAAGATCGCTCAGTCGCTCTGAGATTAACCAAGGAAATGGAGAAAAGTATCGCTGATATCGAAAGACTTTATGCTCAGATAGATATTGGGAGGTATCGCGAATGTCTAAACAAAGTGATCTTTCGAATTCTTCAAAGGACTCTGGCTATATGAACGAATTAGATGTTGATGTTCTTAATATTTGTAGTTTGGGATTCGGGCTCATTTGGAGCATTTGCTCCACCAAACTTACAAAGTTGAGCAGAAATATATAAGACACCTTCAAAACTCCATAAACGATCAAATTGTTGTTATGAAGGATAAGGTGATACAAACTCATCCTAGGGTTTAGAAAAACTTTCAAAGAAAATCTGAATCATTTTTTTCCATTTTAAAATATAAGACTTCATTTTCCAAAATAACCAATGAGGTTCTAACAGTCAGGTAATGCGGCTAGGAATGTTATAGGAATGCAATGTACGAGGTCAACAGACTTTCGGATGAATCCAATGATCGTTGGAGAAAGATTAAGGAGCTGTGCAAAATCCAAAATGGCTTTAAAGACTCGAAAACAGCTGAATTTAATTGGGAAAGCTCATTACTTAAGAAAATAATAAACGGCGGACTTTACCTTAGCGACAATGATGATTTTTTTAGTGATTCAAATTTACAAGTTAAACGTAGATATTCAAAAAAGCTAACAAGAAATTGAATATTTTTTATTTAAAAATATAATTATTTTTAAACAACAAAATTAATTAATGGAATAATTAAGATAATTAATTAACACGGCCATCCATTCAAAGTAGACCCCGCAGACAGACGTTGCGTTGCCTCACACGATTGCAACAGAGATCAACTGGAGAAGCCACCGGGTCTCACGTTCGCCGTGGCTTTTTAGTGTAGCTAAGCTTTAGAAAGCGAAGCGATTTTCCAGTTATTCCAGTTGTCTCGACCACAATCGGATAAAACGCGAATCGTCGCGTAGCGTTTCGAATTTCTTCTCCTTTGCCCTCATCGTTTTTTCCGCGGTAAACAGTGTGTCCACAGCGCTCCCGACAATGTTGGACGGGCAAAGTGGGTCGACACAAGTAGCGCCCCAGAGCAAAGTTTCCCTTTTCAAATGGGAATATTGTGATCCGTCGGGACGTTTTCCAACTTAACTACTCTGTCCAGGCCAACAGGTTCTAGTATGGCTGGGTATCCCGCAGACTCCAGGGCTCGCTTGACAATTCCGTTGATCGCCTTGTGTCTTGGGAATCGTCCAGCACTTCTTCGACAAGAGAGGGCATTGTGTCCATAACAATCTACGGTGGCGCCACACCGGCATTTGTGAGTCGGCAAATCTCCAGTCCAAGTCTGGTGGAGATGCGGACAGTATCGTCATCAAGGTGGGTCCCGACACTACCAACGGGGAGTGCATTGATCTATGCGCCATCCGATTCGCATATTTCAGTGACTAGACAGGCACGTCTTTTGTTGGTTTGATTGGTTAAAAGCCTCTCATATTTATCCTCGCAGATAGTCCTGGAACGGTCTTTCTGCTCAGGCATCATCCCCTTCAAATGTTCCATATCTGTGATTTCAGATGATTCTGTATGGAATTGGAAAATCATCCTAATCGGCATTCGGCTCCTCGATCGGGTTGTGAATAACGACTTTGGAGTATTTCGTATTTAGTACCCTGCCCAGAAAATCAATTACAAGCTCAATGATATGCGATGATAAAGAGTCACCATGCAATATCCCCCTCTTAATTCTGATTTCCTCAATTTTATGATTAAATTCAACTTAATTTTTCATTCTACAATCCAGTAAGGAAGTCCAGTTTTATCGAGTACCCTAAACTTCAGTTGATGTTCTTTTGTTCTTAGAGTGTTACTGATTCCAGCTTCAGTAAGAGGGCATCCAAGTGTTTCCAGTTGTTTTGATTTGGTTTCTGTGGCTTTCGGAATGATCTCTCTGAACATATCAAAGATCAATTTCCATTCAGGCTGCGGAAATTCAAAATTGCTAACTTCACACTAAATGGTGTTTAGAGTTAAACATAGGGATTCCAGTTGGACTATCAGACTTTTCAAACAATCTAGTACATCCTTCGGATGGCCGCCCATGGTGCAATAATCCAAGTACCATACTCTCAGAGGAGTGGAACAATATCCTGTGATACTGGTAATTCCCAGGCTGAACAAAGCAGGCCCCAGTGGGTCTCCTTGTTGGACTCCAGAAGAATGAAATGTAATATTGGCCGTGTAACATATTCGATGGTTTTCCGTACGAGCTATGAATATAGCTGTACACTGATGGGTAGTATGTGAAGCAATCCTCCAGAATTGTATCACGTCGTATCGAGTTGAAGGCATTGTTAATGTCAATTTTGACGATTACGTGAGGAATGTTCTCGTTCTTTTCGGTGAATGTTCGGACAGCATGAACTGCCGCTTCACAACCCCCGGTGTGCCGACCCTCTATTTGGGTTGGTTGTAGCTGTTTCAGCGTAGGCTGGATTATTCTGCATACTAGTTTGAGGCCAACCGACGAAAGACCAGGCCGACAGCAATAAGGCGTATTCTCCCTCCTTTTTCGTCGAATGCGATTAACTTGGCGGAGAACATTACGTGTCGAATTGTTTCTGGTAGTGTCCCTGATAGCATCCTGTTCATTAGTTTGGTAATAGCTTCATGAGCCGGACCCCAGAGTTGTCCGTGTTATGACAATGAAATCTTTGAGGTGACCCGGACGGAGCCCATCTAGTCCTCCACTGCTGCTCGGAACGAAAGAGAGAATCCGATCTTTTACATCTTCTTCAGAGACAAGAAGATTGGGTAATTGTCCTGGGCAAGGAGGAATCCGGTGGTCGTTGGGTAGAATTGGATGTCGCTCAACAAGTGATGCGTAGGACTGTTCAGCCGGCTCAATTATACTGTGTTAATCTGCAAGGATCCTCACGGCAGCACGGATACTACCTTCCGAAAGTTTTCGACGGATCGCACTTTTTAATCTCTGAGTGTCCGAGATAGTCGATGTTGGCTTCTCATGGTTTTGGGATTTATAGGTTAGCTTTTCTATTTTCGCAAGAAATCTGAAGCGGTAGTGAGACGTCTTCCTGATTAGAAAACGACTGGAGTCGATAAAGTGTATAATTTCTTTATCAAAAGATGCACTTCATTGCACGAGTCTATGTGTCGTGTAATACAGAAAAGCATCACTAAACCGGAAACGATTCCTGATTGGGCCTGCAACCTGGACAACTTATTTGATCTCAAAGCTGGACAACCTCAGTCTGCTGCAGATTATTTACCGATAGCCTGCATGCCCCTGTATAAGCGGATGACCAAATTTGTTGCTAATGAAGTCAGGAGCTTTGTAGAGGCCAATGAAAATTTCTCCGAGAATCAGGGGGCAAAAGAGCAGGCTTTTATCAACAAGTGCCTTTCTGTGTCTCATGGAAACTCACTTTTGTCTACGTGGGTGGATATGAAGAAGGCTTATGATTCACTTGATCATTCTTACTTTGTCGAGTGCCTACAGGGTGTGTATATCTGCATAGTTCATCAGCTATGTAGTGGCTGTGATGAATAGGTGGACTATCAATCTGAACTATAATAGCCACCAGATAGGTGAGGCAAAACTCTAGAGGGGATTTTTCAGGGAGATAGCATGTCTCCATTGCTCTTTGTTCTCTGTTTGGAGCCATTGAGTCGCCGCCTCAACGACCGGTTTGAGCAAATACCAGTTCATTGTGAGGGTGTTTGTTTCAGTATAAATCACCTTTTTATCCATGACCTGAAGATGTATGCTCGATCAGCCGAGGAGCTCTACTCCATGGGGGTATGTGCTAGAGAATTCTTTGAGAGTATATGACTAGATTTGAATTATTCCAAGTCTGTGATTAACACGCAAGTATGTAGCGAGTTAGTAAGATTCCTAGAGGAACACGAAGGATATAAGTATCTGGGTGTTACCGAAACTCCAAAGTCCCTTATCATTCCTGAGACAAAGCGATAAATCACTGAAGGCATTCGTAAAAGAGCACATTATTATGTAAGATATCTCTAAATGCAATGAATTTGTTCCTAATATTAAATGAGTATGCTATCTCGCTGCAAGGCTACATAGGTGTTGTGGAATTTGAGCCCAAAGACGCCATAGTGACGACCGAGTAAACACGGGCAACTCACCTAGGCACTATCAGACCTTTTTGTCTGCTAAGTATTGTGTTGATGATGGTGACTAGTAAATGTGAAGGTGTTGATCGAATTATAATATAATAATTTGATGGAAAAAATCAACTTAAAAGCCTTCATGAGGTCCACTGGAGTATAGGAAGCAGAGCCCAGAGATACCATATGGGCAGAGGGTTCAATTGGACAAAGAGGTCTCGGAGTTGTTTCATCAACCAGAATCAACCTGCCTAAGGAGGCTGGCGAACATGCAAACAAGGAAGGTTGTTGATTATTAAATATTAACTTTTTTATTGTTGGTTAAATAAAGTGGGTTATCGATTTATAAGTTTGATTAATTAATTAAAATAAAATTAAAATTGATTTAAAAATATGTTTAATTTGACAAAAAATGCACGTTTATTAATAAATTCTAAAACTTTTGAATTACGGCACTTTGGTTTATTTTATTTGATATATTTTAGGGAGAATGACAACATCTACCGAAAATGCATAATAAATAACTAATTTTTAGTTAGTTTCTGCTGTTCTTGTAGCTTCGAGGGATTCTAAAGAATCCTCTTTCAAACTTTCAAAAATAGGACAACAACTGGATAATGAATCCAATGGAATGATTTCTAGCCAAATGAGCTGGTTCGAGAGGAATTTATTTCAGCTTTGGAAAAATAGAGTCGGAGACGAGTCGCTTAATTTATGGAGCCCATGAAAAGTACAAAGTCATTGCAATCAGCTTCACTGAAAGCAAAGGTTTACAGCAAAACCTGGATGAAATAATGGATTTGAACAGAGAGAATGTTCGCCGTGCGATTGGTGATGGAATTGGAAAACTTAAAGAAATCAAGGTTAACGATATATTTGTTGATTCCACGTTTGAAACTTCCGGTAAAATTGGTTCACTCATTGACTAGCCACTGCAGAGGCCGCGTTTTTGAGGAATTACAAATTTAATTCTCTTAAAGAATCAGATTTATGTCAAATTCACCCCCTCAACGAGGATAATAGGTTAGTTGATTAATTATATTCAGTTCTACTGGGTTATGGGACAGAGGGAAAATCTTTTCCGAGTCTCAGAACTGGGCTCGATATCTTACCGAACTTCCAGCCAATCATCTGCATCCTCACTATTTCTGCGAATTAATAGAAAAAGAGCTTTCTGCAGAATGTACGGTGATAATTCAGTTAGAAACTTTACTTAAATATGCCAGTGATGAAAATTGGATAAATAACCAAAAAATGGGTTGCTTCAGCTCAGTTGCACGTGGGTCCTCATATCCTCCTTATTTTGCTGAGGTTCGTTATAATGGTCGTCAAAATGAGACACTGGACTGCATACTTATTGGAAAGGGAATTACTTTTGACACGTGATTAGTATTATTTAAAAACAGAGGTGGTGTGTCCCTGAAGCCGGCTAAAAGCATGGGGGATATGAGAGGTGATATGGGAGGAGCTGCCACTGCAGTTGCTACAATGAAGGCAATCTCCCAACTAAAACTTGAACTAAATGTCATCGCCTTCGTTCCCATATGTGAGAATGCTATTGGAAGTAATGCTACTCGTCCAAGTGATGTAGTCACCTCCTATAATGGGAAAACTGTTCAGGTATTCACTATTCCTCATTTTAGGTAGATAACACTGATGCTGAGGGACGTCTGATTTTGGCTGATTCTCTTGCCTATGCTTCCATGAATTACGATCCAAAGTTGGTGGTTACTATCGCCACTCTTACTGGTTAGCTTAAATTGGAGTATTTTAGGGGCAATTGGAGTTGCGCTGGGACCGGTCTGTGCTGGTGCTTATACTACCTCAGAAAACTATTGGAAGCAACTCCAGAGAGTAAAGGTCGTTGTTATAATTAAGGCGTCTGAAATAACTGGAGACCGAGTATGGAGAATGCCTCATTTTGAGTGGTATTCCACTGAAATGAAGAACAGTCGTTTAGCTGATCTCAATAATATTTCTGGATCAAGCGAAGGAGGTGCAAACACTGCTGCGGCCTTTATTAGAGTTTATTTGAACTTAATTAATTAGCAATTCAACGAGAAAAAATGTCTCCCATATCTACATTTGGACATTGCTTCAGTTGCCTTCAGTAATGACTCTCAGTCGAAGTATTTAGTCAAAGGAATGACTGGTATTTTTAGCATTTATTTTCTAGGTCGGCCAACTAGGACGTTGATTGAGTTTTTGTCTGGTTTTTGAAAATTTAGACTATTGGGTTGCTTGACTAATTATTTCTCGGATTTTAATTGATTAATGATAATTTGTCGTGAGCCCCAGTGGCAATCTAGGCCTACGCTATTCGTCAATGTCAAAAATAAAATTATATCAAAGATACCTAGGACTAAAATATTAATTTGTTGTTGTTGAGCATGTTTGTTTCTCAGAATGAGTTAGAAACATTACCAGAGGACCTATCTACGAATGGATATGAAAGAGAAACCAACACTAGCAAAGACATGGTGGTCCATGGAGTGCTAACGGAACAGGGAATTTCGCATGATAATATGACTTCTACAATCACGTCACTGCGGACGATGGCTGAATCGGTTGACCAAGATGACAAAGCTGAATAGATCGCACAAGTTGTTGGAACTGCCAAGTCGAGATTTGGAAGGATTCCTTGAGGTGGGTGGCCGTTAATCGCAGGTATCTTCAATATGCGGTTTGGTACCAGCAAATCTGTGGCAAACGTAAAATTACTTCTCAAAACTCATGTAAAGAATATTACGTGTCACCAAGAAGGAAATCGGCAGAGCGTCGAGAAGTCGGAGATTGCATGTTTCACTAAATGCTTGGAAGAGTTTTCATGCCGGATTCAAGAGATCAAGTCGATGCCCCGGGATAAACGAAAACCATTCCTTATCAGTTTCTCAAAAAGGATATATTATCCGGATTGAACAATGCTGTGGAATACTATACCAATAGTATGCTCCCGAATACAATGGAAGATATTACAGATATTCTGTATGCAACACAATGCTCATATGAAAGACTTACTACTACTGTCCATAAGGAGAGCAACTGTCTGCAATCAATGAATAGGCAACTTACAAAACTAAAGAATCACGCTGAACAAATCAGCGCACTTAGTTGGGTCATCGGGAAATCAGAAGTATGATGATTCGACGAAAGAAGCTTTGTGTGCTTAAGCATACAAGAAGTCAAAAAAAGGAGATCTTGAGAGAGTGTTGTGTACAATCAATGAAGAGATTAGAATTGTTAAAAAAAATTAAGATGCACAAGTCCAGAAAGGAATTTCAAAGAGACAATTTATGCTTCGAGCTTAATAGAAGGCGCTTTTATAAGAAAATGAGAGAGGAAGGCCGCTGTTCTGTGTACAATTTTGAGATCGAGGAATGTTCAGCTTTTTAGAAAAACATGTGGAATGAAAAGGATAAGACGAGTGAACAACTCACTCGAAGAAAAATAGAGACACATAAAGAAACTTGGCTCTCTACTAGGAGATAGCGAAAACATCATACGGAGAAAAACATTGGCAAATGCGCTATTACACAGGCTGAAAAATCTTTGGCTAAAACGGAAAGGGTACAACATAAAACAAAGGATTATGTTATACGACACCTTCATCAAACCAATCCTACTATACAACTCTGGGACCTGGGCCACCTCTAAAGAGGAATTGGAGAGGCTAGACTCATTTCACAGGAATCATCTAAGAAACATAACTGGAATGTCCTGGCCATCCAAGATCTCGCGGAATGAACTGTACAATAAGTGTGACTGTACACCAATAAGCCACGAGATCATTAGTTCTCTTTGGAGACTATTTGGACATGTCCTGAGGTTGGACCCGATATCCCCTCCGAATATCGCAATGGAAGATTACTACTCCTCCAATGTAAAACGCTTTCGTGGAAGACCGAGAATTACCCTCCCGGTCGTTCTACAAAACGATCTGAAAGCCATGAAGAAAACATTGGCATCTGGTGACGATCTGGACTCACTGAGGGACCTAGCAAAGAACAGAAGAGCTTGGAGCAACCTAGCTAATTCTCATATTTTTTGCTGCACATGCGGGGCTATAAATATTATGGCTCTCGTGAAAGTGCTAATAATAACGTGTCCATTCAAAATGGCCTCTTTCAAAATGTCCTCCAATTAATTTTTTCAGGTTTTGGATAAGTTCATCAATAAACATCACGAGATATTAGCGAAACGACATATTTAGGTAAAAAGGTCATCTTTTTTAAATCTTATAAAAATTGATTTTACCGGGTCCTATGGGTAAGTGGAACATTTTGCTAAGGTCCTTGACATCTTTAGATAAAAAAGTCATCTTTTTTAAATCTTATAAAATTTATTTTAAGAGGTCCTATGGGTAAGTGGAACATTTTACCATGGTCTTCCGAACCCTATGATTTTAAGATTCTAAGTGACTTCGAGGTAAAAATTAATTATATTTATCAAAACTAAATTTAATGAGTTATTATTTCTTTTAATTTCTTTTATTATAATAAAACTTTTGAATAATTTAATTAATCAATTGATTCACTATTGCATGCCGTTTCTCGTTAACCGAAAGGGAAATAGAAGTTTAGAACATGATGAAAATCTGTACCATTTAAAATACAAGAAGGGACAAAGCACATATTAGAGGTGCTCAGGTCGTACCTGTTTTGGATCTGTAAAAACCATTCAATCGTGTGATGAAGTTTGGAGTCTGAAGCAATCATCTTCCAAGGAGTGAATTTGTCAAGAGAGCTTAATACGGAAAACATAAAGCTTCCTTGGAAGCAGTTATTCACAATATCGGTAATAATTAATCACCATGTAATTCAATAATATTCTGTCTTTTAACATCAAAAAGTGAAAATGAATATGACACAATGCTTCAATTATAAGATTTAAAAAAGATGACTTTTTCACCTAAAGATGTCGAGCACCTTGGTAAAATCAATTTTTATAAGATTTAAAAAAGATGACTTTTTTACCTAAAGATGTCGAGGACCTTGGTAAAATATCTCGTGATGTCTATTGATGAACTTATCCAAAACCTGAGAAATTTAATTGGAGGCCATTTTGAAAGAGGCCATTTTGAATGGGAACCAATAATAATGAAAAGATAAGAAGGATGTGGGATTCTTTATATCCAAAAGGATTACTGGGGAAGAGGAGACGTATGCTGAGTTCTCGAAAGAAGGATTGTTGGAAATAATCAAACTATTGCCTAATTGGAGAACGTGCGGATGTGATGGGATCTACAATTTCTTTATTAAGAAGATTTCGTCACTCCATGAACATTTATACAAAGAAGTAGAAAAGGTGATAAAGGAAACATCGACTCCTGAGGCTTGGTTTTCACGGTGTCACTTACCTTATCCCGAAGAAAGAGGTTTGTGACTCTCCGAAGGACCTTAGTCAGATCACGTCTAACCTCCATAAATTGACAACAAAGTGGGTGAATAGCAAGCTGAGCAAATAAATTGAAGCATTCGATCTAATCAGTGATAACCAGTTGAACTCGTAGAATGTGCCATGGCGCAAAGGAACAAGCCTTGGTCAACCAATGCATTAACAAACAGTCTGCCATTTACGCTCGACTTGGATCGATGTAAAGAAAACGTTCGATTCTGTGGATCATGGCTTTTGTACGAAGTTTTAGAAAACTCTGGATTACCTATATGGATTATTACGTTTATAAAAAAACTTGAAAATGTGGACACTCCAACTAAAATTTAATGGAAAATTACAAGAAGATTCCTTATCTCCACAGTTATTTGTATTATTGATTAATCCGTTGAATCGACTATTAAATGGTAAATACTCTAAAGTGACCATGGATGCTGAGGGAAATACTCTACCTATGCTACTAACCACTTGTGTTTATGGATGATCTTAAATTGATATCCTATGAGGATGACACAATGCTAAGAATGATGAACGAAGTTGGAAAATTTTTTGATGTGGCTGGACTGGAGCCTAATATCGACAAATCAGCCACAAATGTTGAATGTTTGGTTGAAAAAAGCTATGTTACTTGACGGTCTTGGAGGATATCGATATCTTGGCGTATTAGAAGACAAATATAGTGACGTCATGAAGACTAATGGGATGAAGTCTATTTATGCAGAAGCGGAGAATAGGATCGTGAACCTAACGAAGACTAAACTGAATAGTGTTAACTTCTTCAAGGCAATCAATGAGCATGCGACTTCTATATAATTATTATATAGGACTCATTGAAATTGAACCTGATGAGTTTGAGGCAATTGACAAGTGTATACGTAGATACTTTTAAATTCTCGGATTCACTTTAAACCTGCAAATAAAGAAAGATTATATTTACAGAGATTTTCTTGGAGAGGATTGACTTTGTTGTATGTAAAAGTGAAATAATACTTTTTCATTTTTACAATGACCTGCAACACAAGTCCAACAAATGTTTGAGAAGAGCAGGAATTTTACGGGTCTTGAACGCAAAGAAAAATCATATGGCCACTGCTGGAAAATACCGCGTAGACACAAGCACTTAAATCTAAAAAAACTAAAGGATATACAACAAAAGGAACTGTTAAAAAAATAAAAAGAAACCTATGCATGCTATGATGTTTGATTCAACATAAGATCAGAATGTTGATATCAAACAATCTAGCCAATGGTTAATCGCCAGAATAACTTCCCAAGGACCGAGGGAATGCTATGCTATGTCCAAGATCGGAATGTTTTCTTCGATGAAAATGGCGCAAAATGCAGCCATTGCAATTCAGCGAAAAAAAACAGTTGATCATCTGGCCAACAAGGTGTGGAAGAATGCTCAATAGTGACTACCTACGTCGTCATAATGAGGTCGTCAGCTGCATACACTTACACCTGTGCAGGCAGTATGGAATAAAGAAATCGAAAAGACTGAAGACTCATTCAGTGCAATCAACGGTTGTAACTGAATTTGTGGAAATTCACGTTGACAACAATAGCTACGGACACGAGAATAGAAAATAACAAGCCGGATATTTTCGTGTATGACAAAATCAAGAACATAATAACGCTAATAGAAGTGGGAATAACCTCCCAAGATTCTTTGAAACATGTAGAAGTATGATTTTCTCGCAAGTGAGCTGGGGATAATGCACAAAGCAAAAGTATACGTGGTCCCAGTAGTCCTCACTTGGGATGGAGTCGTAAGCAAATTTTATAAACACCACTTGAGCCACTTAAATTTGGAATGCTTTGTAGGAGCCTACATGCAGACGGTAACGATCAAAAAACGATGGAAAGCGGGCGGTCACGTTTGTATGTCGGAGTACTAGTTGAAATGAAAATGGAATTTGATGTTAACTATTAACTATTGTTGTTTGTTTACAAATAAACTAATCAAAGATACCTAGGACTAATATTACCTCCCTTTATCTGAACAATCCATCCCCCTATATTCTGAATATCCTGTTCCGCTTATCCATCTGCCGAAATTGGAAACCTTTTGGATGATGAGGCTGTGAGAATAGCTACCTCACTTCGTCTTGGTCTTAAATTGTGTGCCGAAAGTAAATGCCGCTGTGGACGTTGGATCGATTTTTTTGGTTATCATCCCTTGTCATGCAAGATGAGTGCGGGTCGTTTCCTCAGGCACTCCTGTCTTAACATGACACTAAAGAATTCCCTTGCCTCTGCTGGACACCATTGCCTGTTAGAACCTGCTGGTCTTTCCGAAACGATGGAAAACGCCCTGATGGGATGACGACTTTTCCATTCACCAACAGACGAAACCTGATCTGGGACGCGACGTGTGTTGATACTTATTCCCCGTCTAATTTTGGTTGCTTCTGCTTCAGACCAGGACATGCTTCAAAGCAGGCCGAGAACGAAAGAGGAGGAAGTACCAGAGAATTTCGGAGGAGTAATCTTTTTGTTCCATTCGCGTTGAAACGTCAGAAATCCTTGGCCCCCAAGCAGATGCGTTGGTTCGTAAGATCGGCTCCATGATTTAAGCTGTGACCAAGGATCCGCGAGAGACTGGTTGGTTCCGAGAACGTATCTCGTTGGCTATTGTTCGCTGCGGAAACCCTTTCCAATACGAACGAAAATGCTATCCGAACGAACGCAATACAAAACGGGGGTACATCTACTCAGTTTTGCTCCTTCGGCAATGTGACTTAATCGGAAAGGAGTCTCTTGCTGCCATCATGAGGACCAACATTCGATCTTTTCTAGGCGAAACCCATATCCCCAGATTCCTTACATTTTCTAACCATACATGGGAGACAAATAGTCAGAACAAGAAAGTGGAAGTCGTCCGTTTTAAGGGAACTGTTGTTCAAAGTTAATTGAAGGTGATACGCAACCATCTTGGCACTTTCTTCAAGTTGGCCACGAAAACCGACGCCTACAGCATTTTTATGAGCAAGCATTTTCTGCCTCCTCGCAACCTACTCCCATTCATTCCTCCAGTCGGAGTGAGTCCCTGACTGCATCAAAAGATGAAGTACTTCTCGCAATACAGAATTTTTCCCCTAGTAGCAGTGATGAGTTCGACGGAATGAGACCTAGCTATCTGAAATATTTAATTTCTTTGTCCGTAAAAGATCCAGGACTTCGTCTTACGAATTCAATTACCTCACATATTAACTGGATTATGTCTGAGTACTTCCTGAAGTTATCCGCCATGTTCTGTTCTCCACAAATTCTCAAACTTTTTTTCATTAATAATGCACGACTGTGGCCATTTATGGGAAACAAGGATAAGGGTAGCGTCTAGAAATGCTAATAGGACAAAACCTGTCTGTCAGGTCCATCTGAGGTGAAACACAGAAAATGACTATTATTCTTCGAGTATACGTTTATCAGAAAAAAATCTTGACACAGCTTGAGCCAACTTCAATGATAACTGGACTACTAGCGTCATAATTATATTGAGCATACGTGTAGCTTTTTAAAGACTATTTACCAATTTTGGGCAGAACAAGACTCGAACCCAGATCCTGCTAAATCCGGCATTTCCTTTGTTCAGAAGTTCGGGTTTCCAATGTCTTCTTAATATGTCACTTCGCCCATGCTCACAAAGTAAGACAGTTGCTTTCATCCATCGTAAATTGAAGACACTTATATAGAGGCGCCACACCACTTCAGTTACAATCAAAATTCTCCGATGCCTCGTGCATTTTTAGCAAAATTTCTTCAACCCTTTATCAAGACTTCAATTCAAATAAGGTACGGTTCTTAGACAGACTGGGTATATAGAGAAAGGAAAAGATGAGAGGGTGGGTTTCAGAATCACGATATGAGTGAAACTAATATTGCTACGATTAACTTCCCAAAATAAATTAATGTCAAATACTAACTAGTCAATTTCAATTTCGAGTCGGAATTTATAGTCACGGACGGGGGTTAATACTACAGTGTATGTATCCCACTGTGGTTTCAAACAAGTCACCATTATTCAGATACCCCACAAAACCCCCACTCCATAACTCTGTGACTTTGTATCGTGAGAATCCACCATTGATTTTCAAGTATGTCCCGTACGTTATAGATTCGTATCTAGTCCTCTTAATGAACATCACAGCAATTTTGTCCCCCTCCAAGCGTCTCATCCACACAGAAATAGACTTGTCCTACCCAATAAACAAATCCCCAACCTTGTAATAAACAAATCCCGGCAATCCAAGCTTGTCTTGGTTCAGACCAACCAAATTCTCATTTTTGTACATATCAATAACCGATGACTCCATTTCCGTAACGTCCGCGGATATAAATAACGGAGAAGGCATCATCGACCAGATCACTAGTTGAGATTTGACTTGTTGAGGTAATCCATCGATTATCTGAGTGTACAAAATTCTTTACCGGACCAGCGTCAGTAAAACCACCGGGACCAATACTTTCCGTGAAATTGTATTGCTCGTACAAGTCAACAACGTCCATTATATCCGACCATTTGGTGACGGTAAAATTGAATGCTCTGAAAACATTGCAGAACAAATTCATGTAGTAAATCTGAATGTCACAGAAAGCCTACATTGAGAGATCCCCAGCCACAAGAAAATATCATCGGTCTCTCCGTGGAATTAAGGAAGTAGCTCATCGTAGGAAATCCTAATCCTTATAGTTTAAGACAACCCACATCTCTGTTGGGAAGGTCAGATGAGTAATCATCAAGATTTACATAATCTACCTTCCAATAAGAAAATTGAAGGGAATCTTCACTGAAGAATTCTACAGTGCCAGGACCTCCAGAAGAAGTCTTTTTTCCAATGCTCCCAGATAGACCAAGAGAGTACCCCATGTTGTGAATCTACGTTATCTCTGATTCAATACGTAATTGCTTAGATCATTCATTCCTCTTGGAAATTTTTTTGGGTCAGGAATTAGGTTATTTTTCAACCTATTTTTGGCCATCCAACAGTTCTCAAGAAGAACAAACTTATAACCAGCGTCACCAAGGCCTGATTCGGCCAAATAATTAACTGTTTTTCTTACAAAGTGGTCACTTTGCTGATGATTTTAAAGTTACCTTATAGCAGATTGGTCGAGGTTTACCTTCGAACAGTACTTCCTACTAGTCCAACCCATTGGAGGAGTGAGACCGAGACCATTATCAAGCGAAGTGACGTAATGGAATATTAGAATAAATAACATTTCAATTATTACAACAAATAGGAATAATGATAATATATTTGAATTTTATTTATTATTATTATTTATTTTAAAACCACAAGATACCAAGAAAGAAATAATTAACTTGCTAAATTAAGTCATCCCAGCTTCCAACATCTTTCGAATTCTCTTCGAATGCTCCGCCAGTAAACCAACAGCGTTTCTGAAATGTCTTCTTTTATTTCTGCAGAGGAATTCTATCGGAGAGCACTTTTTTTAATGCCGATCTGAACTCCTCATGAACCACCCTCTCTCTGAATGGGTTTCCTCGCTCATTGCACATACGTAGGAAGCCCAGACCATTTTTCACCAGAGGAGACAGAGGGGAGCCTTGTGGGACCCCATTATGCAGTAGTCTTGATTTGAAGTAATTTTTCCAATCCGGACTCTTTCACCATTTAAGAAATTTTCCAGCCACATCATGATGCTTGGATGTAAATTTGAGTTAAAGATCTTCTTCGTTAGGAGAGTCCTCGAAACCGAGTCGAAGGCTTTCTATATATCTATACAGAGCCGTTCGTAAGTGCGTGTTGAAGCCGTCTATGATGAACTGTGAGACAGACTCCAAATGCGTCGTTGTAGAACGGCCTGATCTGAAGCCATGTTGAAAATCAGGAAATTGTAGAACAGGGGTGATTAACATTAGTACAAGCTTCTCCAACACTTTTGACAAGGCGCAAGTTATAAAGACAGAGCGGTAAGAGGATGGAATGTCTTTTGATTTTCCAGGCTTGAGGTTTGGAGTAATCAATGAGTTCTTCCATATGTTTGGTATTGTATAGGGCTATATAGACTGGTTGTATAGTCTTGATAACACAATATGATTTTGAATTTTATTTCGATATAATTTCACCTTTTACGCAATTGCTAGTTGTGGTCGTTGTGGTGCTAAGAGAAAAGAAGAGAAAAAAAAAGGAAAATCAAAAAAAACATGCAGAAAACTGCAAAAGAAGATGAGATCTGCAAAAAATGCAACATAATGCACAAAAGAAAGCGGATGATCCATTTCACAGCCTGTTCGTGTGGCTTCCACATATCCTGTGCCGGAATGACTAAAAGAGCTTTGGCTGCCAATTCCGATTGGCACTGTCGGTCTTGTCTCCTTTCAAATAATACGACAAACTCTTCCCTACGGCTACCATTATGAACATGGTCCACTAGATCATCAGGAAATACTTGAATTGATCTCAAACCTGACAAACACTCGAAGACTCCTGATCAGGATCCCCAAAGCTACCCGTATATCTGTCGCGGACTGCCTATGTGAGTGTATTGAAAGGGTAGTTTCTTCGGACGACTCTGAGGATCGGGTACGATTATTTTGCTTCGCTCCATTCACACTATGCATACCCCATAAAAGGGAGAAAGAAGAGAAATCACTTACGTCATTAGTAAAAAAGTGTCCACACATTCTTCTCAAAGAACAGACTCAGAAAAGCTCACCTATAAATCCCAAAACCATGGGAAGCCAACATCGACTATCTCGGACACTCAGAGATTAAGAAGTGCGATCCGTCGAAAACTTTCGGAAGGTGGAATTTGTGCTGTCGTGAGGATCCTTGCAGATCAACACCGTATAATTGAGACCTCTGAACATTCCTACGCATCACTTGTTGAGTGACACCCAAGTCTCCCCAACGACTACCGGATTTTTTCTTGCCCAGGACAATTACCCAATCTACTTGTCTCTAAAGAGGACGTAAAAGATGGGATTCTCTCTTTCGTCCCGAACAGCAGTGAGGACCGTCCGGGTCACCTCAAAGATCTCATTGCTCATAACACGGGCAACTCTTGGGTCCGGCTTGTGTTGCCAAAGCTAGTATGCAGAATAATCCTGCCTACGCTGATAACAGCTACAAACAACCCAAATAGGGGTCGGCACGCCGGGGGGTTGTGAAGCGGCAGTTCATGCTGTCCGAACATTCACCGAAAAGAACGAGAACATTCCTCACGTAATCGTCAAAATTGACATTAAAAATGCCTTCAACTCGATACGACGTGATACAATTCTGGAAGATCGATTCACATACTACCCATCAGTGTACAGTTATAATCATAGCTCGTACAGAAAACCATCCAGTCTGGTACACGGCCAATATTACATTCAATCGACTTCTGGAGTCCAACAAGGAGACTCACTGGGGCCTGCCTTGTTCATCCTGGGAATGCCCGTATCACAGGATATTGTTCCACTCCTCTGAGAGTATGGTACTTGGATTATTGCACCATGGGCGCCATCCGAAGGATATACTAGATTGTTTGAAAAGTCTGATAGTCCAATTGGAATGCCTATGCCTATCTCTAGACTACAATAAGTGTGAAGTCATCAATTTTAGATTTCCGCAGCTTGAATGGGACTTGATCCTTGATATGTTCAGAGAAATCATTCCGAAAGCCACAGAAACCAAATCAGAACAACTGGAAATACTTGGATGCCCTCTTATTGATGCTGGAATCAGTAACACTCTAAGAACAAAAGAACATCAACTGAAGTTTAGGGTACTCGATAAAACTGGACTTCCTTACTGGATTGTAGAATGAAAAATTAAGTTGAATTTAATCATAAAATTGAGGAAATCAGAATTAAGAGGGGGATATTGCATGGTGACTCTTTATCATCGCATATCATTGAGCTTGTAATTGATTTTCTGGGCAGGGTACTAAATACGAAATACTCCAAAGTCGTTATTCACAACCCCGATCGAGGATCTTATAGTTATGCAAGAAACCACCTGCTGTTTATGGACGACCTAAACATATTTTCTATAAAGCAAAACACTACCATTATGAACGTGATAATCGACTAAAAATAGAATTCGTTTACAAAATCAGAATCATTTGAAGCCTGGAAACGAAGATATACTCTATCTGACAAGAGACTAGTTTGGAAGAGGATTGGTACCCATTAACATAAAGTGAAGACCAGCCGCCAAGGCAGAATATCTAAGCCAGAGATATTACATTACTAAGTTATACTCATTTTTTCTCGATGTTGTTTCATCATAGATAAGATCAACTGATAGTGATCACCGTGTTGTTTTGACAGCGCTAAAGACTTCGAGCGCATTGGTTTTAATCTACGGCATATGTGTGTTCGCAGTGAAATCGCTCTTCGTCAGTGACCATCTCCTATTTATGACGACGATGTCACTATTTACAGCATAACATGCGAGGCGACGGTTGTTTTTTTGCAACAGTCTTTTTTTTTTGATTTCTTGTGTGCATTTATTCACATGAAAGAATTCCTGATTGCAATCCGTGAATATTTGGATTTTGCAGCAACACTTTAAAAATCATCACGATTGATTACTACTTCCAAAAGCATATTTTGAGTGAGAAAAAGAAATGGCGACTGTTGAACGAATTTTTGATGAAGTTTTTCTCCTTACAAGACAGCAATTTACATTCGTTTCTCTTAAATTTTTGGTGCCCTGCTCTGTCATCAGTACAGAGAGTGACAAAACGTTTAAAAGATGTTGTAGAACATAAATATCGGGGAAAACAGATATCGACATTGGAAGTGTCTATAGTGTGAGTTGGCCAGCTTTAAGAAGATGCGAATTATTGAGGCAGATTTAACAATTCACTTAAGTTCCTAAATAATTTCGTTGCGTTAATGAATTTAGTATAAAATTCAAATATCGCCGATTTTTGGTTAATGATTCCATTTATAATTTCATTTTTTATATTGCTTACTGCAGTTTACTGTGATCAAGATCAATGCTGTGAACAAGATTGTTTAAATTCGATTAATAGATAGGTTTCGGTTCTAGGACGAAGACAGAATTTTCATACAATTTACTGTCAAAGTTGATTTCCTTGACAATTAATCTTGCTAACATCTTCATGAAATGATCAGCGACTTGATTGATTAACACTTTTATTCAATGATCTGAATGATTTAATTTTATTACTTTTTTAAAATATGCCTTTTAAAGGTTTATCGATTTTTGTAAGCAAATTATTGGGGGTACTGGTGCAATTGTGCCCCGCCACTAGGCAGTTATAGTACTCATTAGGCAATTATTGTACCCCATTAAAAATAATATTTTTTTTCATTATAGAACAAAAAAACATTAAGAGTTTATAAATTTAACAAATTTTATTAACCTATTTTTATTTTTTATTTATTTTTCTATAAAAATCTAGCCCCTGCGCGCCATGTGGTGCTATGTGGCCCTTTGGTTAAAAATTTATGTTCTTTCCGTCTGATGGCGTTATTGGATCCACCTCACTTAGGTCACCTTCGAATTCGGATGTACAACTCCTTTATGGAACCATTTATACTTTACATTGCGGGGACTTTGGACCAAACCACCAAAAAACTGGAAAAGCTCAACTCTTTCCACAGAAAACAGTTAACCAATCTGTAGGAAAATGCTTCTCAATGAGCCAGTTGCTTTCACTCTCATCTTTTTTTCTGTGCGATAAGCGATCCGATACGGTTCAGCAGGGTCAGTAATTTGCTTCCTAAGAGTCCTGATATTTCCACAGCGACATTTTCAAAATTAACTGTCGTCCGAGAGAATCGTTACAACTTCATAGAAAGATCTGCTCTACTTCAATCTTGATTTTCACATGAAGATGTAGTTTACTTTAAAGTGATAAAAATGGAAATTCACGCATTCCTGACCTCTTAGTTAAGAGATTTTAGTCGTTTTTTAATTTTTGATTGTTAAAAAAATTAAAGCCTTTATTGATTAAAATTAAAAATTTGTGCACTGTTATTATTATAATTGAACAAGAAAACCACCGTCATAACCAAAATTAACAAAATTCAGGTGATCCCGGCCTCCCGTAACGGTCTTCGAATCTTTTCTCGTTGTTCCGACTGCGTTCCTGGTCATTTCCGATATGGACGTGGTCCACATACTCGAATCCTTCACAAGGGCATTGTTCCAGTCGCCTCTATCATATTTTTAAGCACAGTTGAAATATATTTTTAATTTGCTTTGACATATATATTAATTATTTTAAAACTACTGGTAATATTTTCGGTATTATTTTGTGCATCCAAGAAATCCTATAATTTTGGATCCAAATCTCTACAGTCTAGTTATCTAATTTGTTGGAGGATTCCTTTTTGATCTTAGCATTTTCATGAAAGTAAAGTTGTTTTGTGGGAGGTGGGCCATTATTTGATTCTGTTTTTCAGAAAATTAAAACTAGCAATTTGAGAATGAATAATAAATCCCCTGTTAGGACTATATACCAGAAATGGTTTTTAAAGGTAGACAAGTCTCTCTGCAGTGGATTGTTCTTTCTAATTCCTTCACGACAATGNGGATTTTGATTCTGTTGACTATGAATTTTATTTCATGTATTGGACTGTTCAGGAATACCCCGTTGGATTGTTAACTTTGTAAAAACCATAGTCAAGAAGTGGACTGTAAATCTCCTCTTAGATAGAAGAAGAATTGATTCTGTAAAACTGGGACGTGGAATTCTGCAAGGAGATTTATTATCCCCTCAACTTTTTGTTATGGTAATCGAACCCTTGAGCAGGATTTTTAACTCTATGTTCCCAAGACTCCTAATAAATTAGGAAGATCTTAATACTCTGGCTTATTCTACTAATCATTTGTTGTTCATTGATGACCTAAATAATATTTGGACTAAAAGAAGGTATTGTTATTAAAATGATGAAAGTTGTTCGCGATTTCTTTCATGTTGCCGGCTTGGAGATGAATTCGGAAAAGTGCAAATAAAGAAAGGCTGGTCGAATGACAGGACCTTCGCATTCACGACGGCGCGTTCCGTGGTTCATTCTTATCAAGGCTTCAAGAGAGATTGGTGGTTGGAGTTCTCCAGGAATCCAGCGTCCCGTGATTTTGGAGACTTTTCTACGGCTAGCCTTGATCTTCAAGACATTCTCCAAGAGATGAGTGAACCCCATAGACCACATGCATAAGAGATCCATGGTTCAATGAATTGTTTATATACATTGCTCAAAACAAAATGCTTTCCGAAATGTTTATTTTTTTAATAACCCAGGGAACACCAAGAAAGAAAGACAAAAGAGTCAAACAGTTATGTGATCCCAGTCCTCGCAATCAATTGTGCCATTCGACGTCTGTGATCTTCCATTGTCCCCACTACTTTCCGGAAAAGCCTTCTCTCGGTCTTGCAGAGGAATCCGATCGGGGAACGGAATTTCTTATCCAATCGGTTTTCTCTTGCCATGTAAAGGATCAGGCGAAGCGGGTTTCCATCTTCCTCACAGACGAGAAGAAATCCGGAGCCACGACTACGGATCTTAGCTTCCATGAGTAGTGGAGGCATACTCAACGGCTGGCGAATCTCCATGCAACGGAGGCATACTCAACGGCTGGCGCGATTGTTTGTTGGTAGAGGGTAGAAACAGAAAAGTCCATATTCCTCGGGGGACTCCGGACAAGGGCGCGTAAAACGTTAATTTTCTGGAGGCCCCTGCTGGCGCGATTGTTTGTTGGTAGAGGGTAGAAACAGAAAAGTCCATATTCCTCGGGGGACTCCGGACAAGGGCGCGTAAAACGTTAATTTTCTGGAGGCCCCTGGTAATCATGTCTTTTGCGTGGGAGTTAAATTTGAATAGACTGTCGTACTTGACTGCAAGAACAGTGGGGGACCTTGTCACTGGAATCCGAGTGGGACCAATAAAGATACTCGGTTCATTCTTAGAACGACGGTCCAAAGTGGAACAGATAGACTTGGTTGCAGAAATCGTAAGTCGATTGCCAACAATCCAATCGTGGAGAATGTTCAATTTTGCCTGAGTTTTAAAGGATGCGACGAGCGGTTCCGTATTGCAATGATTACATCGTCTGCGTAGGATAATAGCAGGGAATCTTCGTCTCCATCATTAGGTAGGTCGTGCAGGAATAAGTTGAATAGAATTGGTGAAAGTGGAGACCCCTGGGGTACCCCGTTTGGTAGTAATCGTGATCTAGATCTGAGATCATCACTGATCACTCTTCCACGTCTTTCAGACAAAAAGTTGGCCAGCCATAATTTCACATTCGGACGAATATTAGTAGAAAATATTTTTCCAACCAGGATTTTCCTCGAAACAGTGTCAAAGGCTTTGTTGATGATGTCAATAGAAACCAAGATTGTGCGTTGTGAGGCGGGGGATGGGTGTTCAGTCAAGTTTATCTATAGTTTATCTTTGATCAGAATTGAAAATAAATTCCTGACAATCGAGGTGAAAGAAGCTTTTGTAAAGACTTTTGTTGACAGCAATGAATCGATTGGGCATGGAACTAAGTGACTTTTTGTTTATTGTTCATAAATTAAATAATGATACACCTCATATTACTTGATCTTGCATTCATTCTCATTTATGACAACATAATTTATTTAGTACGGTTTCTTAAGTTTGTTTTAAGGGGCATCATGATTATATACTCATCCAGGCAGCAAAAAACTTGGCACGCCCCTGAGTACAGCCACTGTAATTCTGCTAGGAAAAGTTTCGACAACTTAGCGACAAGGTGTGGTCTTATGTTAAACGGCAACTGCATGAGATGGCAAACTGAGGTGTTCATACGTCTACACCTTTCGTCAATATGGAATTAAGAAGACAGAGACTCAAAGAGACATACTCCATGCAGCCTATTATTTCAAACGCCTCTGTAGAGATTCGATTGAATACAGCAGTTGCCACAGATTCGAAGCTACGGACTAACAAACCGGATTTTTATTCTGCTTGATAAAAGTAACACCAACGCTGATTGAAGTAGGAATCTTTTTCCAACATGCATAATAACATGTCAAAGTAGAAAAACTGCATAAATACGATCTGTTTGCCAGCGAATAGTCATTAATTCAAAATGCTATGGTAAAACATAAATATGAGTTAATCACGCCAGACGGTGGAAACTGATATCGACATCGGAACGATCGGCGAATGACGTGCTTTTAAAGGATGATGTTTGCTTGAAATTCTGAATGATGAAATTGAGGTCAAATAAACTATCCGGACCCTCTTTGATAAGTTTTATTGATGTGTGGTCATATCCAGGTACATTGACCTTGCATTCCATGATTACCGTCATCACTTTTAAGATGCTGACAGTGCCATCAACAATTAGCAGATCCTCGACGGAGTGATTAAATATATCGGCGGACACCTTCTTTATATCATCCAGGATCAAGCTAATTCATAAGAATGCTACATTAACTAAGGTCCCATTTGTGCCACAAGGAAGTTTCTTATTCGATCTTAATCGATCTAGTTTTAACGAAACGATACGATTGATATCGCGAAACCACGTGTATTAAGATTGTATAGGGATTCTTGTGTAGAACTCAGAGATATCTGTAGAACAAGTCTCAAATTCTTGGAGTATAGAATTCCAACACTAATCCATACTCCGTCGCAACAAACTTTCATGCATGCGAATTCACACAATACATCACAAACGACTTTATGATTACGAATTCGGAGGCATTCTCGGTAGAAAATAGACGATCCCGTACCAGCAACAGCTCCAGCCTTCCATAAAACGTCAACGGAATTGTATCCAATCATTATACTACTCTTCGGAATAGGCCTGTAGGAGGCAGTTTCTGTCTCTGGTTTCCCAGCCTTCAATATTGGTTTGATGATATAATTTTTCCAAATTTTAAGAATAATATTATAGTTAATGGACTGGTTGTATATTTGCGTGAGGTAGCTAATTGCATAGTGGCTTAGGTATTTTAGGTGAATAGAAGATACTTTGTCAAGCCCGCACGCCCGTGAGCTCTTTAATCTGGTGATAACATCCAAGACTTGGTCATCTAAGAATAGTTCGTGGTAAGGTTCCTTCTTCGGTTTATGGGCACGCACCCTAATGTCCAGGTGTTTCGAGAATGGTTTGAAGCTAATTCCAGCGTAATGTTTCATAAGGGTGTTAGGATGTAAGTGGCATAAGTGTTCAGTTTATTTTATTATTATTATAAGCACTTATCGCTATGTCATAGGACTTGACAAAGCATCTGCAACACGAGTTAGCAAATCACTGGTTAGTTTCATCCACTTCCTCCTATTCAAAGCCGCAGTGCGCAACCAGTCAAGATCCTCTCTATTTCCAAGATGCCGTCCCATTTCTTTAAGGTCCTCGTCGAGAACGACTGTCAGTGTCGTCTTTGGGCGATCACGGAAACGGGGGGCCTCCAACATGAAGTAATTTTCCATGGCTACGTTTGCGGGGGATCTATGTCCAGTCGCAGAATATGGCCGAAAAGCCTCCATCGTGTATCCAGAATCTCATTAGAAATTTCTGAGGTCTTCGTCCTTTTATAAAGAAGATTAGATGACATCCTCGTATCACTTCTTTCGAACATCATATGCCGTAGTTGGTCTCTATGAAACGCATTAAGCCTCTTCAGTTCATTTCTTGAGCAGGCCCAGGTACCAGCGTTATACAGTAGTATGGGTTTCACTATCGAGTTGTATAATCGAGTTTTTGTTATAATGTCAAGGCCCTTTTTGTGGAGCCAGGTGTTCTTTAATATTTTATTCAGTTTATTTTGTATTTGCTAATATAATTTATTAATTTTTAAATTATTAATTTAATATTTAAAAATTCATATTTTTATGCAAGAATCTAACTTAACAGAAACGAATTCCTTAACCTTAGAAAGCGCAAGGTATTTTAAAATCATTTTACTAAATAAGTGAAGATGAGATGACTGTATCAGAGTTACTCCCCAATTTTATACGTGCTGCCTCAAATAAGGACGAAGAATACCAATCTCTTTCAGTCCCGTCAAAAACTGAAAAAAATTCAATTCTGAAACCACGGAAGAGAAAGTGGAAGAAGACAACGGTTCCCTCCAAAACAGTTAGAACAAATAATATTAAAGATAGAATCTCCAATTAAACAGATTTCTTGCCTTCCAGTTTTTCAATCGACTTAAAGACTCCCTCGCTGATGACGTAATGAGTTTCCATAGAATTCTGAGCAAGATCGTGGACTATGGCTCTCAAAAAATGGACGGTAGTGAATCTATTCAAGAACTTATGAGGGAGTTTATGACCTCGATTCCTCAGCAGACTCAAGCTCAAAGACTTTCAGCTCATTTTATTCATCTCCTTACTCCGAAAGAGTCTCTCAAACTGGGATTTTCCCTCGAGGCTACTATCGTGGAGAAGATTCGCTTCCTAATCCGTCAAATTGGACTTGAAAATGCCTCTTTTATAACAAAATTGGCGTCATTTGACGTCCAAGAAGGCATTGAAGGATTCAAGAAAATTATTGATCAAGTTTTTTATCCAAAATCAGCAGTTTCTGAGCTAAAATTCATCCTTGGGGTTGGAGATTGTCTTCCAGGGTCATTTAACATTGATTTTATGGATTTGACCGACCAAAATGACGATGTTTTGGACGAGAAGACGATGCGGAGGAGACTTGAAACATCAGTGTTCGATTCCACAATTAACTTTCCTCTAATTCAATCCAAGTCTCTTCCAAAACGTCTAAAGAAGGGAATAAATGGTTGTGTCTCTCACAATAACAGACAACCGCATTGTTTAGCTTGTGTTCTTCATGTATATGTGTTTTTTATGTTAGATTGTGAGAAATCAGCTGTTTTGGATGTGGAATGATAATAATATCACCCCCGTATCTGTAAAGTACTCTAATAGCGAGAAAAGACCAGCTTGATTTGTATATTATTTCCAAATGACTGTGACTTTGCGATGACGTGTGCTAGTTTTTGCTTGTTTTTTCTGTTACTAATTTTTTTCAGTCGCGTTTCTCATCCGGACCTGGTCGTGGTTTTCCGAGAAACCCCTCTTGATACACACCTACTGAGGAACTGGACGTACATCATGTACAAAAATACTCATTCGTCCCTTATGGAAACGGTAGACTTGCACCGTAGAGCTGTTATTCTGGCAGCCTCTTTCTTTCACAGCGGTGTTTGGCTGAACGCGTTCCCATCATCGTCAATTGGTTCCCTCATTGATCAGGACACCCGCCGGAGTGGGATTTCTATCTGTCTCGGGATCGACCTGTGCCAGCCTCATCAATGCCGTTGTGGATCTGTTGTGGAATTAAAAGGTCTTCAACTACTCTCTTGCTGATTTTCCAGGCTTGAGGTTTGGAGTAATCAATGAGTTCTTCCATATGTTTGGTATTGTAGGGGACTATATAGACTGGTTGTATAGTCTTGATAACACAATATGATTTTGAATTTTATTTCGAGATAATTTCACCTTTTACGCAATTGCTAGTTGTGGTCGTGGTTGTATAGTCTTGATAACACAATATGATTTTGAATTTTATTTCGAGATAATTTCACCTTTTACGCAATTGCTAGTTGTGGTCGTTGTGGTGCTAAGAGAAAAGAAGAGAAAAAGAAAGGAAAATCAAAAAAAACATGCAGAAAACTGCAAAAGAAGATGAGATCTGCAAAAAAATGCAACATAATGCACAAAAGAAAGCGGATGATCCATTTCACAGCCTGTTCGTGTGGCTTCCACATATCCTGTGCCGGAATGACTAAAAGAGCTTTGGCTGCCAATTTCGATTGGCACTGTCGGTCTTGTCTCCTTTCAAATAATACGACAAACTTTTCCCTACGCTACCATTATGAACATGGTCCACTAGATCATCAGGAAATACTTGAATTGATCTCAAACCTGACAAACACTCGAAGACTCCTGATCAGGATCCCCAAAGCTACCCGTATATCTGTCGCGAACTGCCTATGTGAGTGTATTGAAAGGGTAGTTTCTTCGGACGACTCTGAGGATCAGGTACAATTATTTTGCTTCGCTCCATTCACACTATGCATACCCCATAAAAGGGAGAAAGAAGAAAAATCACTTACGTCATTAGTAAAAGAGTGTCCACACATTCTTCTTAAAGAACAGACTCAGAAAAGCTAACCTATAAATCCCAAAACCATGGGAAGCCAACATCGACTATCTCGGACACTCAGAGATTAAGAAGTGCGATCCGTCGAAAACTTTCGGAAGGTGGAATTTGTGCTGTCGTGAGGATCCTTGCAGATCAACACCGTATAATTGAGATTTCTGAACATTCCTACGCATCACTTGTTGAGTGACACCCAAGTCTCCCCAACGACTACCGGAATTTGTGCTGTCGTGAGGATCCTTGCAGATCAACACCGTATAATTGAGATTTCTGAACATTCCTACGCATCACTTGTTGAGTGACACCCAAGTCTCCCCAACGACTACCGGATTTTTTCTTGCCCAGGACAATTACCCAATCTACTTGTCTCTAAAGAGGACGTAAAAGATGGGATTCTCTCTTTCGTCCCGAACAGCAGAGGAGGACCGTCCGGGTCACCTCAAAGATCTCATTGCTCATAACACGGGCAACTCTTGGGTCCGGCTTGTGTTGGCCAAAGCTAGTATGCAGAATAATCCTGCCTACGCTGATAACACAGCTACAAACAACCCAAATAGGGGTCGGCACGCCGGGGGGTTGTGAAGCGGCAGTTCATGCTGTCCGAACATTCACCGAAAAGAACGAGAACATTCCTCACGTAATCGTCAAAATTGACATTAAAAATGCCTTCAACTCGATACGACGTGATACAATTCTGGAGGATCGATTCACATACTACCCATCAGTGTACAGCTATAATCATAGCTCGTACAGAAAACCATCCAGTCTGGTACACGGCCAATATTACATTCAATCGACTTCTGGAGTCCAACAAGGAGACTCACTGGGGCCTGTCTTGTTCATCCTGGGAATGGCCCGTATCACAGGAAATTGTTCCACTCCTCTGAGAGTATGGTACTTGGATTATTGCACCATGGGCGGCCATCCGAAGGATATACTAGATTGTTTGAAAAGTCTGATAGTCCAATTGGAATGCCTATGCCTATCTCTAGACAACAATAAGTGTGAAGTCATCAATTTTAGATTTCCGCAGCCTGAATGGGACTTGATCCTTGATATGTTCAGAGAGATCATTCCGAAAGCCACAGAAACCAAATCAGAACAACTGGAAATACTTGGATGCCCTCTTATTGATGCTGGAATCAGTAACACTCTAAGAACAAAAGAACATCAACTGAAGTTTAGGGTACTCGATAAAACTGGACTTCCTTACTGGATTGTAGAATGAAAAATTAAGTTGAATTTAATCATAAAATTGAGGAAATCAGAATTAAGAGGGGGATATTGCATGGTGACTCTTTATCATCGCATATCATTGAGCTTGTAATTGATTTTCTGGGCAGGGTACTAAATACGAAATACTTCAAAGTCGTTATTCACAACCCCGATCGAGGATCTTATAGTTATGCAAGAAACCACCTGCTGTTTATGGACGACCTAAACATATTTTCTATAAAGCAAAACACTACCATTATGAACGTGATAATCGACTAAAAATAGAATTCGTTTACAAAATCAGAATCATTTGAAGCCTGGAAACGAAGATATACTCTATCTGACAAGAGACTAGTTTGGAAGAGGATTGGTACCCATTAACATAAAGTGAAGGCCAGCCGCCAAGGCAGAATATCTAAGCCAGAGATATTACATTACTAAGTTATACTCATTTTTTCTCGATGTTGTTTCATCATAGACAAGATCAACTGCTAGTGATCACCGTGTTGTGTTGACAGCGCTGAAGACTTCGAGCGCATTGGTTTTAATTTTACGGCATATGTGTGTTCGCAGTGAAATCGCTCTTCGTCAGTGACCATCTCCTATTTATGACGACGATGTCACTATTTACAGCATAACATGCGAGGCGACGGTTGTTTTTTTGCAACAGTCTTTTTTTTTTGATTTCTTGTGTGCATTTATTCACATGAAAGAATTCCTGATTGCAATCCGTGAATATTTGGATTTTGCAGCAACACTTTAAAAATCATCACGATTGATTACTACTTCCAAAAGCATATTTTGAGTGAGAAAAAGAAATGGCGACTGTTGAACGAATTTTTGATGAAGTTTTTCTCCTTACAAGACAGCAATTTACATTCGTTTCTCTTAAATTTTTGGTGCCCTGCTCTGTCATCAGTACAGAGAGTGACAAAACGTTTAAAAGATGTTGTAGAACATAAATATCGGGGAAAACAGATATCGACATTAGAAGAGTCTATAGTGTGAGTTGGCCAGCTTTAAGAAGATGCGAATTATTGAGGCAGATTTAACAATTCACTTAAGTTCCTAAATAATTTCGTTGCGTTAATGAATTTAGTTCTATAGTGTGAGTTGGCCAGCTTTAAGAAGATGCGAATTATTGAGGCAGATTTAACAATTCACTTAAGTTCCTAAATAATTTCGTTGCGTTAATGAATTTAGTATAAAATTCAAATATCGCCGATGTTTGGTTAATGATTCCATTTATAATTTCTTTTTTTATATTGCTTACTGCAGTTTACTGTAGTCAAGATCATTGCTGTGAAAAAGATTGTTTAAATTTGATTAATAGATAGGTTTCGGTTCTAGGACGGCGACAGAATTTTCAAACAATTTACTGTCAAAGTTGATTTCCTTGACAATTTATCTTGCGAACAGCTTCATGAAATGATCACCGACTTGAATAATTAACACTTTTATTCTAATAATATGAACGATTTAATCTTATTACTTTTTTAAAATATGCCTTTTAAAGGTTCATCGAATTTTGTAAGCAAATTATTGGGGGTACTGGTGCAATTGTGCCCCGCCACTAGGCACTTATAGTACCCCATAGGTAATATAGCAACCCCTAGTCAATTTTAGTACCCCCATAAAAATAATATTTTTTTTCATTATAAAACAAAAAACATTACGTTAATAAATTTAACAGACTTTATTAACCTATTTTTATTTTTTATTTTTTTTATTTTTTTCTAAAAATCTAGCCCCGGCGCGCCATGTGGTGTTATGTGGCCCTTTGGTTAAAAATTATGTTCTTTCCGTGTGATGGCGTTATTGGATCCACCTCATTAGGTCGCCTTCGAACTCGGTTGCACAACTCTTTTATGAAACCAATTCTACTTTACATCGCGGGGACTTTGGACCAAACCACCAAAAAACTGGAGAAGCTCAACTCTTTCCACAGAAAACAGTTAACCAATCTGTAGGAAAATGCTTCTCAATGAGCCAGTTGCTTTCACTCTCATCTTTTTTTCTGTGCGATAAGCGATCCGATACGGTTCAGCAGGGTCAGTAATTTGCTTCCTAAGAGTCCTGATATTTCCACAGCGACTGATTCAAAATTAACTGTCGTCCGAGAGAATCGATACAACTTCATACAAAGATCTGCTCTACTACAATCCTTATTTTCACATGAAGATGTAGATTACTTTAAAGTGATAAAAATGGACATTTACGCATTCCTGATTTCTTAGTTAAAAGATTTTAGTCGTTTTTTTTAATTTTTGATTGTTAAAAAAATTAAAGCCTTTATTGATTAAAATTAAAAATTTGTGCACTGTTATTATTATAATTCAACAAGAAAACCACCGCCATAACCAAAATTAACAAAATTCCGGTAATCCCAGCCTCCCTCAACAGTCTTCGAATCTTTTCTCGTTGTTCCGACTGCGTTCCTGGTCATTTCCGATATGGACGTGGTCCACATACTCGAATCCTTCACAAGGGCATTGTTCCAGTCGCCTCTATCATATTTTTAAGCACAGTTGAAATATATTTTTAATTTGCTTTGACATNATTGATTTTATGGATTTGACCGACCAAAATGACGATGTTTTGGACGAGAAGACGATGCGGAGGAGACTTGAAACATCAGTGTTCGATTCCACAATTAACTTTCCTCTAATTCAATCCAAGTCTCTTCCAAAACGTCTAAAGAAGGGAATAAATGGTTGTGTCTCTCACAATAACAGACAACCGCACTGTTTAGCTTGTGTTCTTCATGTATATGTGTTTTTTATGTTAGATTGTGAGAAATCAGCTGTTTTGGATGTGGAATGATAATAGTATCACCCCCGTATCTGTAAAGTACTCTAATAGCGCGAAAAGGCCAGCTTGATTTATATATTATTTCCAAATGACTTGTGACTTTGCGATGACGTGTGCTAGTTTTTGCTTGTTTTTTTCTGTTACTAATTTTTTTCAGTCGCGTTTCTCATCCGGACCTGGTCGTGGTTTTCCGAGAAACCCCTCTTGATACACACCTACTGAGGAACTGGACGTACATCATGTACAAAAATACTCATTCGTCCCTTATGGAAACGGTAGACTTGCACCGTAGAGCTGTTATTCTGGCAGCCTCTTCCTTTCACAGCGGTGTTTGGCTGAACGCGTTCCCATCATCGTCAATTGGTTCCCTCATTGATCAGGACACCCTCCGGAGTGGGATTTCTATCTGTCTCGGGATCGACCTGTGCCAGCCTCATCAATGCCGTTGTGGATCTGTTGTGGAATTAAAAGGTCTTCAACTACTCTCTTGCTGCCAGGCCGGTTCCCAAGGCATGCAGCCATCAACGGGGTTGTGAAACGCTCTCTTGAGGCGGCTGGATTCCCATCGTCTCTGGAACCGGTGGGCCTAGGTCGTGGAGATGGAAAGCTCCCAGACGGGGTGACTGTCTTCCCCTTCTCTTGAGGGAAGGACATGCCGGACATTGACAGTATATTTAGTTGATTTATCTGTAAGCAACGATGAGTACAGTTCGACCCCGAATTGGGGAAAACCTTGCTTTTGGGGAAATATTTTCGCCATCCCTATAAAATACGATGATTTTAAAGAAATAAACCCCCACCTGGGGAAAAATTTTATATAATCATAAACGATTCATTAATATAATTCTATAATTTTTGATTTATTATTATTTATTCTAACCTGTTTTACCAAATTTATTATCAATAATTTTGAAATTTATTTAACCTGGTAGGTTAGTTAGTTAACTAATTAACCTGGTAAGGAATTGTAATTATCAATTTTTAAAGTTATTCTATAAATTTTAGAAAGCGAATGCCTAGAAAACTAAATCAAAGTGAAAAGATCAGAATTTGCAAGGATATACAGTCAGGTCTCTATAAGGATAAATTGATTTATGAATGATTTAACATCTCTTTCAATGGTTTGCTTGATAAATATGAAGAAAGCATTTTCAATTGTGATGAAACTGCATTATTTTATAAAGCCGTTTCAAAAATAGAGTTTTGTTGAAAGAATTGAGTCACACAGCGGACATAAAATAAGAAAAGAACGTATGACACTTCCTTTGTGTCGTAGTTGCAGAGGAGAAAAATATGAACCGCTTATAATTGGGCGTGCGAAGTCACCAAGAGTATTAAAAGGTGTGAATCTGAAAGAAATCGGCATTGAATATTATGCTCCATGCACAGCATGGATGACAAAAAATATTTTTGAAAATTGGTTATCTCAATTTAGCGAGGAAACGAAAGAGAAAAGAAGAAAAATAGCATTATTAATTGACAATGCAACTTGTCATGATGTTTCTGCCCAATATTCAAAGGTCGACGTAATATTTTTTCCAAAAATACAACTTTTTTAATTCAGTCATGAGACCAAGGGATAATACAGACATTAGAAAATCATTTCAATAATTGGATGATGAAAACGATTATCAATGATAAAAATCATGTAGCTCAAATAGATGATGCAATAAAGGGAATCATAATATTGGATGCTATTTCATGTTCGAAATTGGCATGGGCCCAGATTACTGAAACTTCAATACGACATTGCTTTGAAAAAGCTTTGGAATATGACTGTCGGGAAAAAGAGGACACCGGAGAAAGTCTGATTGAATTGGATATTGTGGAAAATGAAATTTTGGATAGCTTCTGGGATGATAATAGTAGTGATGAAGAAGACTGCAGCGAACAATTTCTGCAACATTTGGATGATCAACACGTTATAAACAATGCGGAATGCGTATTCACAGTGCTGCTAAATGTTATGAAGCAAGAGACTCCGGAATATGTCCTTGATCTATACAGATTCAAAGCAAATATTATGAGTTCGATGCGAAAAAAACAAAACACTCGATTAAAATTAACAGATTTTTTTATTAAAAATAAAAATTGTAATTATCCGTCTTGGTTATATTATTAAGGTAGGATATCGAACAGGGGAGACCCAAATTTAAGGAAAACCCTCTTTTTTGGGGAAAACCTCAAAATTGGGGAAAAATTTCCCCAATTCGGGGTCACACTGTATATACGCATGGTAATGATTAAAAGGTGTCAAAATAAACGAAAAAATATTAAATAAAAAAACTTTATTTTATAGATTATTATTATTTAAGCCAAAGCAACACAGTCTTAACCACTAACTAATATTCAGGTGATCGCGGCATCTCTCAATAATCTTTTCTCGATGCTCTGACCGTGACCCCACACATTTTCTATACGGACGGGGGTCTTTTTTCCCTCCTCTTCTGAAATTGCCTCAATGATAGACTCGAGTGTTCTGGGGCAATTTCTTTATCTGTATATTTTTCTGTAACTTTATTGCTCTTGACTGGATCTCTTGAATTTTTATTAGGTTCGTTGCCGCCAGGTTAGATCCCCACGCAGCAAATGCATAGCCTATTGTTGGTTCGATATACTGCCTGTAGAGGGTTCCGATACCTGGCGGATAAATTCCTCCACAGTTCCAAAGGAAGATTTTTACAAAATTGATTTTCTTTGCACAGGTTGATATGATAGATTCCACATATATAATAGCCTTTTCACGAGAGCCATAGTATTTATAGTTCCGCATAGGCAGGACACACACTTTATTTAAGTAAAGAACAGTTAATTTTAACTAATCTTAGAATCAAGGAATTATCTTCACTTATTTTTTCTTTTTCTTGTGTGTGGGTCCTTTCTAGACAATCCAGTTCCGCAGTGAGTATCCACTGATGACGGCGTCACTCGTCAAACCCTTTTGGCATCGTAGATGCATGGAACCTTCCACCAGTTGTACAGCAGCGAGAATCGAACTGGTAACCAAAGTAACTTTAGCCCGACACCTAACCACTATCCCAGTATTTTATAGGTTTTAAATTTTTATTTTTTGGTCAATCACTCTTACAAGGTTAACCATTATTTTTGTTATACGATTAAAAAATTAATAAATTTATAAATTTTATTAAATTGTTTAAACAATGACTACCTTCGACTTATGTGGTTACTTGCATGATTTGACTCTTTATTTTCAAAGGTAATTGGAAAATTAAATATGACAGTAAAGATCCAGTTCAACTGTTCTATGAGCCAGTCACAGACGATATTGCTCCTTGTTACTCCCAAATAGTCGCCAATCCAATGAACTTTCAGACAATCCATAGAAAAATAGACTCAAATTGCTACAAAGACATATTCCAATACAAAAGTGACCTCCAATTAATATGTTCCAATGCCAAACTATACAACACTCCCGAAACAGTCTTCTACAGGGCGGCCAACAAGCTAGAAGGGTGCATAAACAAAATATTCTTTGTAATGTCACGTGCTCATTTTAGAGATGTTCTGGATCTCTTCCAATAATACCTCACTTCAAGTCACGTGTAGTCAATAGGAATTACACAGTTAATAAGTAAGATAGGCTAGTAACAAGCAGAGAGTTGGATGTGTTGGTTTCCCCGTTCTACAATAAGGAAGCAAGGAGACATTTAAATAAGGCTAACAAATGTAAAGTTGGGTATCTGACTACTCGTGGTGGGGAACTGTTTTTTAGACCTCTTCTTGAAGGCTCTCATACTTTCAAGTGGGCGGATCTGAAGCCAATTACTCATAAAACGCCGTATTTAAAATAGTTACATTACTTTCGGTTTATAAATTGTAATTATATTGCGATCCGATACCTTAAACACCCATTGGGGAGAGTTCCCTAAAAGTTTAGGTCTTTGAACAGATGTTCTCACTAATCAAGTGACCTTTTATCTTTTTTATTCGAGTTCAATGCTTGTTCCAAACTTTTTTGCTAAGAATTTATGGAAAAAAAATTTTTTTTCGATAAAAGAGCTATTCACTGTTACGGGTAACTCATCTAAAAAAAAACAAAATTGCTTTTCGACTCTTAATCAATGGATGCAAAAAACAGTCGGCCATGAAAAGTGTGACCTGATCGATTACTTGCAAACATTTCCATACCATGGGAAGCTTGTGTCCACTTGCCACGCCTTCAATGCGGTTACCATGTGGATTTACATGAATGTTTGAACAGAATCGTACGATGCCCTTTCTGCCTTTATGGAGGACAAAAAACGGGCCACTTCTTTTGTCCTGCAACCCCTTCGAGTTCAGCACCGCCCCAGCTACCATCGACAGATATCCATAAACGTCCGAATTTGGTGGCTACTTCCTGTTAGCAAACGTCTTCTTTAACTTAACAGACCACGTAGAGGGATAAATAAATGCTCATAAAAAAAAACTACGGAGGTACTTTAAAAACACAGTGGAGTCACTTGCTGGACATGCAGGGTAACATGGAGATTTTACAAAGGTAGCAAAATTCAGTAAAACAAAAAACCATAGAAAAAAACAAATCAACAATCAGTGGTCTTAAAATGATGCTCATCAATAGTCGAGTATATATACCCTTCTTCACTAAGTTTATCAACAGTCTCACTGCACATTAACAACAAATAAACTTCAAAACTGAAGCCCCCAAGTTCCTTAGCTGTCTTTGCAGTGCACTCATGTGAATTCCCTGCTCGTCCTTGTTGGCCCTGATTGCTTCCATGACTTGCCTTTGAACGGGAGTTAATCCTCCTTCGAGAAAAGAGTTGCTCGCGTTGGATGTTTGAAAATTCGAAGGGAAATCCGCCATTTTAGGAGCGGCTGTCTTTGGTGGACGACTTATGAACAAATGAGAGTAAACGACTTCAGCCAAATGCATAGTAATCTCATTTATGTCCATAATTGGCAAAATTTTGAAGGCCACGACACTGCGAACAGAAGCAAAGGACCGTAGGTTCCCAAATACCCGGACATATTGACCCTCATGGAGTTGACTCACTGAACTGTCCTGAAAATTAATATTAAGCAGGACCTCAACATCCACAAAGAGTTTCACTTGGATGGTATAACCGGAGTGGTCGTCGAGTTCATAGTCCAGTCGAGACGGGGACTCCTTCACCGATTTTATGAGCCCGACGATTGTTATCTAGCTAGAAACAAATACAACTTGGGAGAGTTCAGCCCGTCCTATAACGAATCGGTCGTCAATTTGTTGAGAAACCACAAGCTGGGATATGGAGCATGGAATCAACGTTTGAGAACGTTGTTTAATCTATGGGTAAGTTATTCTTTTACTTTTGTGTCTGCTGGTGATCCAAATGCCTTTGTTTCCGACTCCGAAGCAAAGCTGCCATCTAAAATATTAAAGGTTTAAAAAGTGACCTGCAACGTTCCACATCCCGGTTTAATTTATTTATTTTAATTTAAATATTTTTTTTAAATTGTAAAATTATATACAACCAAGTGGTGAAGACTTTACATTATGAAAACTCATGTGCTAAAGAATGAAGTGATGTCTGCGACGGCCGGGTGAAAAGAATTCAACTTTTCGAGTTCCTGCCTTGTACATGTCATCTTGTACATGTACCGGCATTACATAATAAGATTGGCCTCACTAGGGTATTGAATAGTCTCATTCGAGTTTTAGGGTCAAGCCCTTTGTGCAGAAGCAACGTTTTCTTTATT
Source organism: Dicyema japonicum (assembly GCA_011109175.1). NCBI lineage: Eukaryota > Metazoa > Dicyemida > Rhombozoa > Dicyemidae > Dicyema > Dicyema japonicum. The sequence continues at coordinate 233,183 of RDEW01000027.1, read as the reverse complement.
TTGTGGAAAGCGACATTAGTTAGTGTCTTCCTACGTGTTATATCTTCGGTGTCACCGAGAAGGGATCCTAGTTTTTTGATCTACGCCAGTGCTCCTCGGTCCTTTCCTCACTTCTTAGCTCCCTGATTTCAGTTTTGTTTGTGTTTACTTTTAATGACCATTCAGCCATTTTATCAAGCATTTTATCCAAAAGTGCAATTAACTTTTTTTTGTTATTTGAAATAAAATCCACTTCATCCGCAAATGCTATTATGCTCGTTCCTTCTCCGATATGAGGCTTCAAGTCTCGTAGAGCTGCCTCCAGATAAATAATAAACAAAATCGCGGGTAATAGATCTCCTTGAGGGGTATCAATTGTCGTCTCAAATGTTCTCGATAAAGCTATCCCAGTCCTGACCATCCTAATCGTTGAGCCTTCCAAGAAGTGCTCCAGTATTTGCAGCAGCTTGTTTCTGTTGACGGAATCAAAGGCCTTTGACATATCAATCTCCAGGATAGCTGTCGTTATTTTAAATTTCTGAACAGTCGCACTTCTCTATTTGTGGCTCCATATAACATCCTTTTGCGGAAGCCACTTTGAAAACCCGACAAATACGAGTCTTGGCGTCCCTCCATTTTTGAAGCGTAATATTGACTAGTATCATCCGCAATGTGTTGGTTAAGACCACTGGTATTATGTTCTCAACTTTCCCCGCTTTTTTGTTGGTTTCTGTACTGGTATCAATAGTCCTTCTTCCAAGTGGAAAGGTGGCTCCTCTACTGTACGTTTCGTTTAGAATCCAAGCAAATATCTTGTGTAGTTTTTGCGTTCCATATTTGAAAAATTAACCATTTAAGCCATCTGGACGGGACTGTTATTGTCTTTCAGTTAGAATCTTGCTTTCAGTTTGAAATTTCAAAGCGGTTATTTCTTCAGTGGGTGTATTAGTTACGTAGTCCTCTTTTATATATATATCCGCAGCAGTCATGATCTTCTGTTTGACCAAGGTCCACGCAATTTGCTGTGCCAAATCTACTGATATTTCTTCCAATCCCTCATCCAGAAATTTTCTGAATTCCTCTCCCTGGATAGTATTGTTCCTTAGATGGTCTATAACTTATCACTTCCCCCGCAGTTCCATTTTTTCATTGCATTTTCTTTTCATCCTTTGCAAACCCATAAGTTTCTTTAAGGACATTTTGGCAATATCCATCTTGTGATCGCTGTCAAGTATAGACCCTCCATAAGCACGGCATCATTGACAATACTGCGGTCTTTTTGTCTGAAAATAATGTAGTCTAGTTGATTGTAGATTTTCGCAAGGCTTCCGTCAGACTTCGTTCTATTGCCTGACCAAATTGTCCTGTGTCTTGCCGAGTGCATAAAGGCCGTGTTACAAAGGAATAGATTATTTGGTTGACAAAAGATGGCTAACAAGGTTTCTGCAATGTTCCTTTCCCCATTCCATGTCTTCCAATGAATGATTCTTCTATAGTGATTCGATTTCCAACTTTTGCATTAAGATCACTGGCAATCAATATTAATGTGGAATTAGCATAATTAGAATAAACATCAGACAGTTTCGCATAAAAGTCGCCAATCTCCTCGGGTTTCTTATTGATCCATCCACTATGTGGAGCATATGCGTTAATAACAGTAAGATAGAGTTATGATTGTCCAATGTTATTTGTAAAATCCCAATCCTTTCATTGATTGTCCAATAACTGTATATGCGCCGGAGTAGGTCCATTCTTACAGTGAATCCAAGCCCGTAGTGTTTTGATCTCCCAGAGAGAAAGATTAACTTTAACTTTCAGAGTTGTTCTTCAAACTCCTTCGATATTTTTGTCTCTTGGAGACATCCGACTGATATCTTGTATTTTGAAAGGTCTTCACAAAGTTCTTTTCTTTTCCATGCACTAGAGATTCCTATTGCATTGAACGTTAAAAGAGAGAACATCAAGGACCAAAGCAACATCAAGGACCTTTATGGCAAAATACTGTCCAGAGTCGAAATTTTGATATTTATATTGATTTTAAGATATATGGTTTACAGGAAAAGATTACATCAGCTGTCATGCAGATGGAGCGCCGGGAGATTCCCTCGTCACGCTATGTTAAACTCGAGGGCTATCGAAGACGCCGGGTTTACTTACCCTCTGGAACACATCCGTTTTGACAGAGGTGATGACAAGAAGCCAGACGCGTAACGCCCATGCCATGGAGTTAGGGGAGGTGACTTGCCTTTGATTCAACGTGCATGGAAACTTTCTCTAACGGGAATTTGCTCAAGTCATCATTGCGTGTGGGTTTCGCAGCGAGCACTGCTGGATATTTGAAAAAGAGGAAGTACTGTAGCATTGGGGACCAGTTTGCTAGCTAATTTCCGTTGAGATGTATGACGTGCTTGGCCAAATTTTATCAGGTTGATCGTGCAATTTGCGGGACTGCAGAAATGAGAGTCCAGAATGACCCGATGGCTCTCCCAGAACATTTGGCTCGCGATCATGAGGAATAACTCCCATTGTGTGCTCAAAAAGATGAAAGTCAAAGGAGAAGGGAACTGCTCATTGAGCGCATTCCCGTACAGTCGTCATGGGTTCTTTTCTTCTGAGCTCCGCTCGATTGTCCAAGACTGCTACCTTTATACAAAGAATCCCCCAAACTGGATGAGGATTTCGCCGAGATGAACGATCTACTCTCTATCTCCGATATCCGGAAGTCAAGAAGCATTCATGTTTGCATCCACAAAGGACACCAATCCAAGCCACCTTCTATCTTACCTGTCTCATTAACGATATATCGAGTGGCCGTAAGCGACAAGTCAGCTGGGAAAATCAATCTCCTCCATCAATGAAGCTCAAAATATGGATTTCCTAGACAAACTTGTGTTCACTTTACCTTTTCCCAACTCATCCAGGCAGGAACCTTCTCCGTCGTCTCAAGGAACGGATTGTCTTAAAACTCCTTTGACTCACATTCAAATTTTGCTTCCTTTGAGAAGCAGACCAGATTAGTAGCCAAATTGTAATTGTTTTTTTCAAGTCTAGCTGATTTAAAAAATACTTCAATGTCTTCCACCATCTCAATAATAGAAAATTTATTAATGAAAAAGAGTTCAAAATTAAGGCATCTGAATGGCCATGCTATTTCCCCTAACAATAGCCAACGAGATACGTTCTCGGAACCAACCAGTCTCTCGCGGATCCTTGGTCACAGCTTGAATCATGGAGCCGATCTTACGAACCAACTCATC